>JAOSBL010000212.1:5158259-5169486 GCA_027568915.1 Erythroxylum roraimae
CATAAGTCTTTCAGGCTGAAAATAAACCATAGGAACGGCAATGAGTCCAGCCGAACAATTTCTGCTGAGCCAGGGCCCGAGGCCCTACCAAGCCTAGGCCCAAGTCAAACTGATAGTTGGTTAAACCCAATCAATTTATATATTTTGCAAATTAAAAAATAAAAAATGACGTAAATTTTGTTAAAGAAGTCTTATTTCAAACTAAATCAAGCCTAAACAGCCCGAACATAAACCGATCAAGCCTGAACCTGAGTCCAAATGTCATCTCTTAACTTACTTTCTCCCGAGAGTCCCGTGGAGAGGAAAAACTCCTTTGAAGAGACTAGAGAGACGTGAACATTCATTTGGATGAAATCAAATTTAATAAGGAAAAATCCATAAAAATAAATGTTAATATATTTTAAAACAACTAAAATTACATCTTAAATATCATGCATGACATCACCACTGAGACATTAACATCAATAATTCTAAACTCGGAACATACACAATAGTTTATTAGAGTTAATGTGTTATAGATTGAATGATGATCATTAAGGATAAAGTAAACAATACTATAATAATTTTTAATATTGTCTACATCAACAACATCTCAATAGAAGTTTCGTTGAGATGTAAATTTTGAAGAGGTCCAGAAGTTCACAATTTAACTCCTAACTGATAAAGAAAATATTTCCAATAGATCAACATAAAAAAAAAAAGACAAAAAGACAAAAAGGATAAAAAGAAAAAAGAAAAAAGTTTTGATAATTGTTTGTAAGAAAAAAATCAAAACTAAAATGAAAAGATTAAAAAGATTAAAAATATATAATAAAATAGAAATAGATAATAATAAAATATACATATTAAAATAATAAAGTAATAATTAAAAATAACAATAAAATAAAAAAAATGTTAATAATAATAACGAGAATAATAGTAGAATATAAATATAACTGAATACTTACAAATAAAATTATAAAATAATGTAATAAAGATAGAACAAGGTAAAGAATAAAAATATAAAGATATAATATAATATAATATAAATAAAGAATAACAAAATATATATTTCAAAATAATAATAATAATAAAAGTAAAAATGAAATATATATATTTTTTGGTACATATAATAATCAAGGAGGAGGAGGAAGAGAATCATGATAATGATAATAAATAAATAAATAAATAAAAATATGAACAAATGTCAATATAAAAATAAGTAATAGAATAATTATAGAACAAGGTAAATAATAAAAATAAAAAATAAAATAAGTAAATAAATACACAAACAAGAATGAAGACAAATAAATATATAAAACAAAAAAGTCATTGTAAGAGAATGATTAGGCTAGGTAAGGAAATGTGTAAGTTGTATAACTATGAAAGAAGTACTACATATTAAGTACTCAGGCTAAAGACATTACAAAATACTTGAAGAAAAAGATTTAAAAGGCCTGTGAAAAAAAAAAAAAGACCTTTCTATGTGAGATTCTTTACACGTATCCTAATACGCCAAAGTTTTATATTAAAGGCCAAGTTTTTTGTAAGTTTCATTGTAACTATATCATTCATGATTACTTTCTTTCAGTTCTTCTTAAGCTTTCCTCATTTCATCTTACTAATTAATAAGTACAATCTTCTCTCATTTTCTCACTAGAGTGTCAGCATGCTTACTCTTAACATGTCTGAACTACCTAAGCCTTGTATCTTTTAATTTTCCATCAATATTGGTTACATTTAATTCTTCTCTTACTATTACATTTCTTATCTTATCTTTTATAGTAAGGTTGCACATCCAACAGAAATTTCTCATCTTCGCCACTATTAAGTTATGATTATACACCTATTTGATCGACCAACACTCCGTTTTATAGATAATGGTTGACCTAATCGCTAAACAATAGAATTTATTTTTGAGCTTGAGTAGTATCTTTTTATCACATAAAACTCCTTATGCACTATTCCATTTAAGTCGCCTTGATATAACATAGTAAATTATGTCTTTATCGATATCTCTATTGCTTTAGATGATAAATCTTACTTAAAATACTCTTTATGTGGTATAACTTCTTAATCGATCTTTACATTTAAATTGAAACTATAGCTTGAAAAGTTACACTTTAAGTACTCAACCATACTCTTGCTCAATTTAAAGTCCTTGAACTCTAGCATACCTCTCTAAAATTGTAACTTGACATTTATGCTCTTTTTTATCTCATCTAATAAAACAATATAATTAACAAATAACATAAATTAAGGCAAATTCTTTTGAATATTCTTAGTAAGCTCATCCATTACTGCTACAAACAAAAAGGGGCTCAACGAGACATTAATGTAACTTGATATCGATAAAGAAATGCTCAATTCATAATATTCATTCAAAGGAAACATGTGCACCAAAATTATGTATAAATGGATTCATTATTATGAAGGGTAATTATAATGTTGAAAACAACAAAGTATACAGTATAAATGGGCGAGACAATAATTAAAGCCAACCTGGGTAACATTTATGTGGTACACACATTTGAAGCACCGTTTATAGACATATGCATGAATCGTGACACATCCAGTATCCGAAATTCTAATCATTTACATTCATATAAATGATAGCCACGTCAGAACTATCTCATAATGAAGACCTAACAAGTCCTTTTAATCCCACACACTAGGGTATCATGTATAAAGATAGTAAATTAGTTCCTTCAAATAAAATTCGAACAACTACAAGTGATTTTTGCAAAGGAGATCAATTTGAAGAAGTAAAATGACAAGAAAGGACATCAAGGACTCTATATAAGGAGGAATTTCAAAACAAGGAAGGAGAGCTTCTTTTTCCTCTCTTTTTTTCTTCTTCTTCGAGTTCTCTTTAGTTATTACTCTTCTTAGTGCTTGATGTCCTTTCTTCCTCTAAAGCCTTTTAAAAATTATAAACCATATTCAGAAGCCCCAATTACAAAAAGAATATTTGCAAAAACTCCAACAAACTTTTGAAACCCCTAGTCAAAGCCTACCTTCAAAATCCTTCAACACCTACAATTTGACCAACATTTTAGACAAAGCTAAGAAAAACAAAAATTTGGAACCCACACTTTCCAACCTAAACCAAGAAATAGTTTATTTTAATTTAAATAAAATTGAATATTCAAATTTAATCGAGTTTAAACTTAATTTAAAATTTAACATTTTTAAAATCCATTTCTTAAAAATTAGTAATCGTATACAAGACTAACTGTAAATAAAGGAAAAGAAATGAAATTGTCGCTCATTTTATTCTATACTTCTATTTTTAAATTTGAACCAAATAATCGGTAATATGAGTTTTTATTATAATAAATAAAGTTGGATTTATTTTTGGTATTATTGAAATAAATTTTTTTAATATGTTAATAATCTGAAAAATTAAGTGACGACTGCATGAGATTATAATACTTCTTTTTCTTGCTTTATTATGGTTGGTTGATTAATTATATATATGTAAATATATGTATATATTAAAAAGAAAAACATTGGATCAAGTCAAACTGTTCAATTACTAGAGTACGCGTTCCCATCTTTTGATATGGTGACAGAAGCAAGCAAAGCCGGGGTACTTAGGTTAAGGAGCCTGCATATGTTATTAACGTTAAGCCCAGCCCATTTAAACATGATCTTCAAACGGCCCAAAATCTGGAGCCCTGTTGGCTGTTGCAGATAGAGGAAGGACAAAACTTTCAGGACACGTATGAAAGCATTTGACAAAGAAACACCTGCCTTGCAAATTTGCCATAATGTCCATACGAGTAGACTACGTAACAGCTTCTAGTGACACAATAGGACAAATCACGAAGTCACCATCCTCTTCTTCTTCATGTCAACGAGTGGTCGCCATCCGATAAAGTTATTTTTGACAAATCTTCAGCTTCGGATACCGCAATCGCACCATCTAGCCCAAACCAAGTGCAATTGTCTGGCTCTGCATCACACAAGGACGCCAACTCTAGCGACCTTTCGATCGACAAGATAGGCCATCACCCCCCCCTTCTCCCCCGACAAAAGCCAACCTTTTATTAAAATCTCTACCGCCCCTACGTTATCAATGTACTATTCAGTACCACCTGATTAGCTTGGTGTTGCATATCATCTTTTGTCATGCAAGCTTTGCCCTCTAGGAGGGTGGTTCTAGTCACATATATAAAATATCAGCAAAGTATAGTTGATTAGGAACAGAAATGTTTTATATGGGCAGTCATTTCATATTTGATTTGAGACTCGGAATTCCTTCGGTGTGTATTCATAAAACAATGTGGACCCAAGTTCCTGTCTTTGGATCTGCAGACACAACTAGTACCAGTCAGTAGCTAAGCCCATAACCTTACTTAAATCCAAAGGAGGTCAAAAACACAACCGAACCGAGTCACCGTATAGGCCTTTCAAGCTCTGTAAGAGCACGTGATGAAGATGAATATACTTGCGGTGGTAGTGGTATACTTAAATCCAAAGGAGGTCAGTACACAACCGAACCGAGTCACCGTATAGGCTTTTCAAGCTCTGCACGAGCACGTGATGAAGATGAATATACTTGCGGTGTTAGTGGTATGCATAGGCACGTGACTGACGAAACTGAACAGCTACTTACCAGGTGGTAGTTGGCGGTGGTCGGTGGCAGTGACCGTTGCTGCATTAAATGCGATCTGCAGGAGACAGCCACTGCATGCTTCTTGTTTTTTATTTTCCTTTTTTCCTAACGGGTCCTGTACGTAGCTGTTACAACTTGCAATTCTAACTAACTGTTGAAGTCATATTCAGGCCGTTTTTCAAGTGATATCCAATCCAATATCCACTCTCGGCCGAGATTTTTCTCCGCCAAGAAGCATCCTGACGACCCTAATCGCCTTTTTCCCGTGTCAAGAGGATAGCAGCAGCAGGGTTTCTGTGATTCGCCATCCCAAAAATATGCACTATATTTAATTGGCATTGTTAATTGTGTACTTTAACATAATATAACACTAGTCAGCAAGATTTAATTAGTGCATATTTAAAAAATACTAATTACGAATTTTTTAATATAATCTATATAAAGATTTAAAAATTGAAATTTTATTGAACAAATGAAAATGAGGATGAAACATATAAAACTAAAATATGCTTGTGTATAGGTATGATTTGAATGTTCAACTCTTGCAACACGTCATTTGTGTCTTAAATCTCATATTAGTAAAGAGAGAATATAGAAGCTTCTATTAAGGCTAAATAAAGAGCATACATTTAAGGTTTTACACATTCCAAAATCTCTATCCCAAATCTTGTGTATAATTCTTGGTATGGATTATGAGATCTTCCTTTTGTAATATTCGTTTTTTTATAGTGAAAAGTTTTCTATTCTTGCCCATGATTTTTTCTTACATTCATTAAGGAGTTTTTTATGTTGAATCTTGTGTTTCCCTTTTATCTCAATTTCTTTTATTGGTGTATTTACTCTATCCGTAGGGTCCATCTCCTATGATGCTAAATTATTCATAAAGACCTGTGGGTGATGATAAAAACATCCCTTGCATTGTCTTTACCAACATTTCTATCGTATCTCTTTGAATAAAAAAGAAAAGAAAATCATACCCCATCTCTATTTTGGTGGTGTACTAATTATTCCCATCACTTATTATTACCAAATGGCGAATTGGCGATAAGGACAAAGGTTGGATGAGATTTTTGTTTCTAGTTGAGCAATTATGCTCGAGTATTCCAAGAAGCAAGTCCTGACCAAACAAAACCTGGGAGTTGGGAGTTCGAATTAGAATAGCTCTTGGATGCTGGATGTTCAAATGCCTGAAATGGCACAGCTCATTTGAGAACTGAAAAACAGAAATGCCTTCAGCACTTCTCACGAATTTTAAGGGTGATTTAAGGAGTAGTTGGACTGAATTTGAAAAAGAACTTGATGCTACCCCAGAAAGTCCAAATCCATTGAAGAAATTTGAACCAAATGAAACAGTGACATTAAATTCCTAATTCAGTGAATAAAGTCTTCATAGAGATTAGTTTAAGTTCAAATTTTCATGACTAACAGTAACCTGACGATCCCGCTCCTCCACGTGGACCTACCCCTCCCCTGATGATTTCCAAGCATACGACAGAGACAGAACCATCGATCCAATTACTATTCAGTACTGAGATTCCATAATTGCCCACCAACTGAGCAGAAACTAGGTAACAATTAGCAAGTTTTCATATCTCAAAACACATATCTGTGTGTCAATGTCAAACTTTCCATCTATAAACCTAAGAATTTGAAAACACAGAACAGAACAAAACAGAACACAGGCACACCCAAGCACACAAAACCAAATACGCCTCGTTGTTGTGTCCCTTAAAAGCTAGACGGGTAAGGAGTTTCGCTGTGTCAGGTTTTCCTCTGGAAACTCAACATCTTTAATCCCAAACTCCAATACAAAGAAAAAAGAAAACACCCATCTCTCTCCACGTCTCAAAAGGATCAAAGCTTGTTTCACTTGCCAATGGCGTTTAAGTACTCTCTTTAACTAGTCTCATCGTAGTCACCAGAATTTTGCCCTTTCCATTCCTTTCCTTTATTAAGAAACTGATCCCACCTGGTGAAAAGAGAGGAAAGGTTAAAAAAATATTAAGGAACGAAACGACGCTTACTGAGAAACTAAACGACGGAACAAAAGTGGTTGTCCCGCACCAGCGCAGCATCGGACACTGGGCTGCTTCCACTGCACCGTGGGACCCTAGAACGTCTCTCTTTGTTCAAAAAGACTGCACACGTGCACTGAAAGCGCCCCATTTCGAAAGGTGCTTCATGGCTGGATTATCACAAATGGCATCCACCACCGCAGCAAATACGTTTTTTAATTAAAATTCAAGAACTTTGATACAATATTTAACCTAAATGAACAACAATTGTCAATGTGATTGCAAATAAATAAAAACAAAACAAAGAACATTACGAAGAAAAAGCTAATCTGTTTTTTACTTATGGGTAATGATATGAAGTATGTAAAATCCGAAATTTCCTTTTTGTTTTTTTTTTGGTTTTTCCCAAATATTTTGTAACATGTACTTTCATTTCTCTTCCTGTAACCCGACTGCCCGAGGCCAGACACTTTCCAAAAAGATTTTAAGAAAAACAAACGTAAAACACAGGAAAGAATCTCGATGGCCTTTCCAACTTTATGACCGGGAAACCGATTCCGCCAGTCTCCCTATTCTCTCCACCAGCTCTGGCGACAGTTTCTTTACCGCTTTCCTTTCCTTCTCCGGTCGAAAATCGAATCCTAATGCATCCGACACCTCCTCGGAGCTCCACCCCGATTTCCGGAGAATGTCCGAGAACCGATCCGCTTTCAACAGCAAAGCATCTAAAGCCGCTTGGTGATCCAACAACACCATCTCTCCTTCAAAAAAGCCCGAAGCCGAAACCTCAACCATCTCAGATATATCTGATTCACCCCACCCGCCTTCTCTCAAAACCGACCCGATTTGCCCTATATACTCGTCCACCCATTTAGGCACCTCCGATCTTGGCGGCATGTCGATGAATCGCTCCGGCGACGATGACCCTGACGATGAAGACGCCGCCGAGTTCCTCCTCCGCCGGTCGACTGCCGCGTCGCTCCAGAATTCCACCCATCGTGGCGTCCTCGGCCCGTTTACCATACCCGTATCCAAGCTCCGCCGCGAAAAATTCGAAGATGAACCAGCGAACTTCTCGCTCACGGATCGTTGCTTCTGGAGAGATAGGAGATCGGACTCAGAGCTCCGAAAGAGTGATTCTCGGTCAAAAAAGTCGGACAGATCCAAGCCGCAGCAGAAGATCCGATTCTCGTCCACGAAAAAGATAGGGTTTCCCGCTAAAGAAGGCTGACAAGGAATGTAACAATGGTTGAAGATAGGAATCAACAATGGAGCTCTCTTCAACGCATTTCTCGCCACACGTAACGCTTTTTCTGGATCAGACGGTCTCAGACCCCAAGACTTGGACCAAAACGTGTTACGCGCGATTTGGAATGAGATAGCTGCGATTGGAAGGTCAAGCGAAGCTCGGAGATGGAGCCTGGCGCCACCAGAGCGCCAGTCTGGGAAGCCTGCGCCGACGGGTAAACCGGCGGAGAGCACGGCCCTGAGATCAGGTGGGAAAGCGAAGCCGAACTCGGCCTCGGCTCGGGCAAACTCCGCGTTTGATAGACCCTCTTGTACTTGGATGCCCGAGCTACGTAAATGGGTTATCACTTTATCCGCGAGGGAAGAGAAGGAGAGCAGCCCGTTGCGGACAGGGAGTGTGGAGGTGGCTGATGGGGCGGCGGCTCTGGCGGAGAGGCGTCGGAGGCCCGCTATATGAGCCGGGTTGAGGCCGGTCATCCTCCGGTCGACGTCGACCATTGCGAAACCAAAGTGTTGTAAAGATCAGCGAGTGCGATTATTGGAGTAAAACGAAAGAGAAGGGTATGGTATGTTAAGTGGAGATGGAGAAAAGCGAGGGAACACAGAGAGTGGACTACTTTTTCTGGGCTCGCAAGAAAAGTGGGATATTTATAGGAGTAAAGGAGTGGAGTCCACTTGGTTCGATTATGGGTTTTGTTTGAATTGCCTTGATTGACCCTCCAAAGTCATCTAATTAACGGTAATCATGATGGGTTATGGTAAGGGACTGTAGGGTTATTTCCGGAAGCTGATAGGGACAACGGCTCTTAAGTCTTCAGTCTTCATAAAGAGGAAACAGTTAGTTAACTTTACAAACGGTAATTTAGCAATCGGAGACTCTGGTGAAATTGGTAAAGGTAATTATAAAATCATTGAAATTGCCTAGATGTTTGAAGATATTCCTTGGTCTAGTCAAAATTAATGTGGAATCCGATAATAAATGGTTCCTTACAAGTGTGTGATCATTATTGTATCCTAGTCATCGTCCCAATCCTTTTAAGAGTAAATCAACATTCCTGATAATTTATATGTAAACTCACTTTTAGTAGTTATTTTTTATTAATTTATTAGTTAATTTATGATTTATTTAATTTATAAATTAAGCATTAAAATTTTACCAATTCCAACGAGAGCTTCTTCTTCTTCTTGTTCAATTTTTGAGTGTGGGGCATAAGAAATAATGGGATTGTGGTCAGCAGAGATAAAGCTAAGCCCATAATAATAATGGCGCCTTGTTGTATGCTAACGTTAAATCACTCTCGTTTCATTTGTTAAAACATAGAGCAGTTTTGGGGTAAAAGCTAATCATTTGCCATAACTCCAACACAAGGCAGCACAACCACTATCTGGTTGAGTACCATATTCTTCCTCTCCTGTTTGGTGCCCAACACCACTTGTGAAGATGGAAAGCATTTATTCTTCTTCCCATCAAATACTATGCGTAGTCTCTTTACCATTTCCTAGCTAAGTTAGGAGAACTTGTTATTTCTTTTCACGAGAACTTAGGCTAACTTCAACTACATTTATCTTTATGACCCCGTGAAAAGACAAGGACATGCCATGAAGAGTCTCAAAGTTAATCAACATAATATAAGAATAAAGGAAGGTCCTTGTTTATTATCCTTAACATCAACATTGTAAACCAACGACTGTCACAAGACATTAAGCAAGTAAGGCCATGTTCAATGGGGAAACTTTCCTTTTCCTCTATAAATTTAACAAATCACGAGCTGTCCGAGCTTGAATCTAACTTGAAAGTGAATGGAATTCGATAAGATGGAGCAGATTAAAATAGACGACTCTGTTAGAAGACGAAACACATTCGTTAAACAAGGTTGAAGGAACGTAAGATGTTGCAATAACTTTTAGAAATGGTGTCGCAGAGACTTTCACATGGCATCACCTCCAAGATATCCAATACCCAATTAACTCAGCCCTTCTCATAAATCTACCTTCCTGTTTTGACAAAAAAACAGTAAGACCAGCCTATCTTTTTTTTACTTCATTGGGTTATATTACAATGATATAGCCCAAAATTAAACAGTGTTAGGTGTGGCATTTTGAGGAGGTCTCGTCTTTGGACCAAGTACCAACCAACTTTTGAACCAATCATGTAATGAAGCGGCTACCCGGAAATAGATAAAGAAGAAAGGACTGAGATAATCTCTCGTCTTCACGCCATTTTTGTTCATTCTAAAGTTTAAACCAATGTATTTGTAGCTATCGATATACGTTTACCAAAGTCAAAACACAAATTAAAGTTAAATTATAATGAGTGTAAAGACATTTTATTATAATAAGATTTTAAAAACCCTAGGACTTGCTTGAATCTCTCCCACCAATTTAGAAATATACACTAATCAAGGTGTATATGATTCTACTTTAAACATGACATCTCATTGAAGTATCAAGTGGGTCATTTCAAAACAACCCCTTTATTAATTAGGGATAAAGATGTGTCCTTCTTCAAACTCGTGTATTAATGACATTTTTACTTAATTGTACACCTCATTAAGAAAAGTATCAGTGAAAAGACTTAAGTACGAAGTTTCTCTGAATGAACGATATCTCATGCAGCTCTGAAAGCCTACCTCTTACACAATATATACGAGTTTGGAAAGAACAATAAAATGAATACTCTTTTTTTTTCTTTTTCTGCCTTTAGGGTCAAAACTGATTGCATATTCTATTGTACATGCACAAAACTGTATTTAGTCAATTCCAGATAGATACGAAAACGACAGAGAGTTAATTAATGCCAATTATATGTTAAATTAGTAATTTGCTTGAATAGGGTTGTGGCTGCGATCATTTCGTGCGAGTTATGGCATAGACCGGCCGCCGGCGGCGGCTAGCTGGATTACAGAAGTTGTTCACTTGCTGGCAATTCTCGGTCCTCATTTTTTTGGTGAAGAACAAATAAGAAACAACAGCCGTTTGATATAGTAAATTCAATTGACTAGGTTAATGATTAATGATCACATCTTAGTCTGGTTATTTGTATCTGACACTTGCATGATTTGGTTGATGGAGACGGAGGGATGTTGTCATTTTGACAATCATATCAATCTCTTCAATTAAATATGGTTTAACCTGTTAAGTTACCAAACAAATTCACATCACTAAGATTAAGAATAAGAATCTTACACATAAATTAATGACTTTCTTACAATATTTAAATTATTGTTTATTATAATTGAACATGTAACTAGATTTTAATCAATGTTTTAAAAACCGGACCGGACATCGAACCGGTCGAAGAAAAGGTTTAAGATTTAGAGGTTCAACCGGTAGTGAACCGCTATAAAACCGGTATATAATAAAT
>JAOSBL010000212.1:5169557-5185137 GCA_027568915.1 Erythroxylum roraimae
TTCATCATCGATTGAAAGTATTGAAGATAGTCGAGGGGATCGGTCTTTCCGGTGTATTTTTCAGGCATTGGTATCTTTGTACCGACCGCTGGAAGGCTATCCAGGATCTCCGGAATGAAAAGAGAGCTGTATTGTGTTGATGGTTGATCCGGACGGGAATTCATGGCTATGTTGATTCGATCGTCCACGATTTTTTTTAGGGTTCCAGCAGAATGGCGATCGGCCAAAATACCTGTCTGCCGAGCGGGGGTTTGTTGCTGTTCCGTCTGAGATTGTAAGATTTGGCAAATTAGTAAATCAGCAGCTTCCTCTATTTGTCTTTGGGTGAGGGAGATTTGCTGTGGAGCAGGAGGGTTTGAGTTTAGGGGGTGTTGGATGTTAGGGTGTAAATTGTTTCCAGCGTTATCCTCCAGGGCTACGCTCTGCTCTTCTTGATCTCGGTTTTGGGGTGGTAGTTGATCATTCGGATGCGAAGATTGTGTTTGGTTATTTGGGTTTAATGGGGGCAGCTCGTCTGTGCTAGGGTTTTGGGTGATGGGTGGAGGACGGATCTGGAGATCATGATGCGTCGGTGGAAGGGCGGCAGGTAATCGCAAGCCCATTCGTTGTAGTGCGAGTGCCGCGACGGCGGCTATATCAGGATTTGTTGCTGTCGCCTGACTTATCTGAGTGCTTCTGGATGTGGTGCTTTGACGCCCGGCCCCACGGTAGGCCCCAACTGGTTCAGTCTGATTCCGCTGAAGCTGAGCACCGTTGTTTGGATCCATGAATTCGGTTAACCTTGGCTCGAAAATACCTGCAAAAACAATAAAGGCACACCGGAGGTTGATCGCCGGTCAGCCCCTCCGATGCCAAGGTCAGTTCTTTGGTAATAATTGGGACGGCTGTGAATAAAGAGTGTTAAGGTTCTGGTTTTCATACCTGCGTCATGATGAGGTAGTGATCTTATATAGTGAATACCTGCTGAGGTTAAGTCATCGTCTAGAGATGGGTCGATCGACCCGCATGCCGCTTTAGGAATAGACTTGAGCTTAGCACGACTGACCCAACCAGTAGGTATGGTTAACGGAAGAAGCTATTGTCGGGTGCTAAGAATCAGTGGGCAAGGCGGGGGCTAATGGACCTACGAAATGATACGGGTAGACATAGAATTGACATTGTTTGCTGAATTTGTCTTCATCAATCCCTCAATTATTGTCGATTAGTGATAAGATAGATCATAAACAATCATAATTTGGTAATAAATGCAGATGACTGACGTGTAGGTTGTCATTGGAACACCTTGTCGATATGTCTAACGACTTGTAGGTTTTCCATATTAATTGAACTAGTGAATCAGGAAAGAAAGTCATACACTCGCAAGAAATGAAAAACAGATGACGGGAGTTTCGTGACTGTCTAATAGTGACTGAGAGAGACTACACGTTGTAGATTTATATTAACTTAGCATTAATTAAGAGGCGACATTATCACCAGTTGATCGAGTAAACATAGAGTAGACAGTGATACTAAGATTTCCTGTACATTGGGGTACTACGGTGTTATAGGAAGTCACATCTGGTATCCAAAAAACCATTCTCTTTAAAGATACGTAGTTGAAGCACCCTTACAAGATATCACACGAAGTTCTGGCACCCAAAGCTATTCTCAATTAATATCTGCCAAGATACAGGAACACGCTACGGGATATGGGCAGTTAATCAGGAACCAGAAGATAATAACGCATTCCTATATGCACGAAAATCTAAGAGACAAGAATGTAGCATTCTAGTGGAAAGAAACTAATATTTGGTCATTCTAGTATGCATATTTTAGTCTGTATATTAGTAGAAATTTTTTAAGCAGCGCTTTTTTTTTTGACAGTTAATTATTTAGCTATTATTTATTTTTTAAAAAGATCTTCATACAATAGACTGTTTGGTAATATAAAAATAAAAAATACTTTTAATTTTAACTATATTTTATTTTGTAATAAAAATTATTTATGCATATAGATATATTTAAAATATATTAAACAATATGCAAAGCACAATATATTAATTATTATATAATTTTAAACTATATGAAACATAAATGAAAATATATCTAACCAAATCTTTTATATGAATTATAACATAAATAAAACTAACATTAAAAATAAATCTTAAAATATATAAAAAGTGAAATAATATTATATAAATCTCAAAATAAACATGAAGATGTGTTTGTGGGTATTGTGAGAATTATGTGTAAAACATAAAAACAAAAGAAACTAAAAAATAGGCTCATTAATTGGTCTGAAAAATCTACATAAAAAATACTTTTTTAAGAAGCTTCAAATTTGAACTTATTAAAAAACTATATTTTAGTTGCCAACAAAATTATATCTATTAAAAAAGTACTTTTTATTTTACAATCAAATGTTCACGGTTTTTTAAAAAAAATTTTGCTGTAAAAAAAAACTGCTTATTCCTTCTTTAAAAGTTCAACCAAACATGCACTTAACTGTACAATGCCTTTTTTTTTTCCCCTCTCTCTTCTGTACCGTGTAGACCTCTATGTGAAGCGGAACATGCATATATTTGTCCCTTCTAGTATCTAACGATGCTTTAGGTTTACTGGGTCTAGACCTCAATATCTATTTGCATCGAAAAGGTTACAAACCTTGCTCCCCCATTCCTGTTACGCAATAACGACCTAGAACCAACCCCTGTTTGCTGTTTCCTTTCTTTTCTTGCACAAATTAAAGAAGATAAGATGGCGTTGTAAAACATAAGTTAAGATGGCGTTGTAAAACATAAGTTCTTGAATGATACCAACAAGGATATTTAACACTTAACCACCTCAAAACTTGAGCAAGTTTGTTTGATTTATTATATATATGATGAACTCAAACTATCCAGGTTGAATTTATACTATGATGTGACTTACTCATACCGTACAATTAGTAAACAATAAAAAACATCCTTGTTGCTATAAGAATAACATCATTTTCGTAGGTCAAGGATCGATCTAACCTACGTACTCCTTCTACCATTTTTATACACACACCTTAAAGGGCTGCATCAGATAGCCTTTGTTAAATCCAAGAGACATACACCATCCCATGTGCTTCTTCCAATTCCCCTTAATAAATATGGTTTTTGTTTAACTAATAAAAGGTTTCGGCTACTACACTTTATAGGAATCATTGGTCGGTAAAGGCTAGTTCAAGTGGGATTTATAGGTTAGATGAATTGGGATTCATTTCCTTCATCATTCGTTGAAGTCATGTTACCAAATTAAACATTTAATTTAGTTTGGATGATTGAAAGGCCTTTATGATGTAATAATTAAAGAGTTTTCAATACTCTATGGGGTAATTCTTTTTGTTTCTTTGGTATTCAGAAATTAAGACAAGAGCATAGTATGACGTATGTATTTTCTATCCTGACAACTATAATTTGATTACTTAACATTAAGTTAAAACAAGGACGAAGAACTCATTTTCTCTTACATAACTCTTGAATTCTTTGTCAAATATATGAACAACATTCCTTCTAACATATTTTAAAATAAATTATCCTTTCAAGAATAATTCAAACACAACTTGACCTTGACAAGAAATTGCATGCATAGAGTCTAGATTATTGTACTATAAGACTAAGAGAATCGTAGCCCTAATAGTAGTGAGAGTAGGGCACTAGATGCTTGAATGCAAGCACATAGATAGTATATGTCACGAAGGCTTTTGATTGGGGATAAATCAAATATAGATACGAGAGGTTTATCTTGTACTATAAGGCAAAGAGAATCGTAGCCCTAATAGTGGTGAGAGTAGGGCACTAGATGATTGAATGCAAGTACGTAGATATTATATGTAACGAAAGCTTTTGGTTGGGGATAAATCAAATATAGATACGATAGGTTTATCTTGAAATGGGGACTCTCCACTGTTCGCTATCAAAACCCTAATAATAGATCACCTTGCTGAGTGGAACCCGTTTATGCTATTTCAATGGTATGATCATGAAGCAAATTTAACTCTGGCCACATGAGATCTAAAAGTAAATATGTGTCCCATCGTGTGTAGGGATCACATTTCTATATGTTCATTATTCTTTTTCCTTTCTCTTTGGGTCGATGGATGTATAGGCAAAGTAAAGTTGTGAAAATGAGGCTAAAGCTCTATAGAGACATAGAGATCGATAGGCATCGCTTTCTAAGCATAATCAGAAGCGTGCGTGTGATAAGGATAGAATAAAGTGAGGGTTTATAAGTTTGTTTTATGGCCTTTGCTTTACAAAGAAAAATTGAAAGAGGTGCCTTGCAGTGCAAGAACTACAAAAGAGAAGGATTTAAAGTCCTTCACGAACCTCTCACCATAAAGAAGTTGATAAATTGACAAATACTTCAACTTGGAGATTCTTCTCCACTTACTTTGAATAAACTTAAAGTTGTGAGGACGCAAGTTGGGTTTCCCCATCAATCGAAATAAAAGCACACTTTTCACTTTTTCAACAGGAACCACGCAACTTTCAAATCCATCCCTAAGATTATAAATATCTATTCCACACACTGGATCTGAGGGCTATGAGCTTGTAAGGATTGATTCCTTGAAAAGTAACTGGAGACAGGTCCAAGGAAACAAATATTTGGCTACTCTTCATCATTCTTAAACAAATGTTTATTTGCACCTCGAAGCTAAAAGTCATTTGCATCAAATAAACACTCAGACATCTTGATTTCGAGTCTTTTGGATTCTGTAAAAGAACATTTGATGTGCAGAGACTAAAATCTGACAATTTAACGATATGATTATACTTCTGGCTAGATACTTTTGTAGAACAGTGCGTTAAAGGAATTAGTTCAACTCCTGATTAATTGTTTTCTGCTTTTTAATGAATAACAAAGTCATTTCGGATGAAATGTTTGATGTAGTTGTCAAAGCAGTACGTTCAATAGGTTATATCACTTGATTTTCTTATTCGAGGATACATAAACACGTCCACTGATAAAAGGAGTTGATGACTTTCTAATTTCTATACGCAACTTTGGTTGTCGCTTAAATCTGACATAAAAGTTTCCACTAACATCAGGTGTTGTTGAACCTGATTTAGCTCGTATTAGTTCTTCTCTGCTGCAAAAGATCACCTTTTAAAGTTTGAGAACCAACTGCCACTGTCAGGCACAAGAAGACAGCCTACCTACAACGAAAAGCCAAACACCTGAGCTGAGCTGAGTAGGGCATCTCTGAGTCTGACAAAGTAATCAACCTCATGACAGATCAGACAAACGTTTTATCTGTTGTCCAAATGGCATTGAATTGTCCGAACAAAGACAAAAGTACGTTAAATTAGTTTGACCCGGCTCGGTTCGGTCCACTGGCCCAGGTTAATGGATTATTCAACTGGTTCGACTGAATTTGAGCTCGCAAGTTGAGTTTCGCACATAAGGATACCAGATCCAAGCCTGTCCAGAGTTTTCCCATCGAAAAATAACATATCTTTTTCTAAAAAAAGTTTTGAATCCGACTTAAACTTCACGAAACCATATCCGGCCTGATAAATAAGTTCATACTATTTCAAGTGAAACCACAAACTCAAAGAGGGTTTCAACTCGACTAATTATTTGAGCTAAGGGTCCACCGTCAATCATACTCTTCGTTGTTATTCATAGCTCAACCGTATGACATAACTGGTGAGTAATCGTAGGAGGAGCCTTTTCGAGCTTGGAGTGAAAGCATTAATGCAGTATATAAAACATGTGTTTGATTTGTGAAGTTTACTTTCCACAAGTTGATTTTGAAAACAGCCCTTCTTCGATTATAAAACAACCTAAGGAGATGCAAATCAATTTTAACTTTTTACTGCATACTTTTTTTTAATTATAAAAAACAAGATATCATATTCATCCATTGAAAAAGAAAATACAGATTTGTTCACTTGTTAATAAAATATTAAACTCAACGATTGATACCTTCAATAATGATGCAACTTTATTAACAAAACATTTCAAGTGCTCATTAGGTGGTAAACACATCATACTCAACAGAGCATTTTTATTTGATAGCGGTTATAACATATCATTGGTAGAAAACCCATCATTTAAATAATGTAGAAAGCTTTGGAAAAGGAATCAGACTTCTATAAAGAAAGAGAACATAGAGTAAGGGACGCACGAAAAAAAAAAGAAAGAAATTCACAAACCTAAAAGAGCAGTTTTTTTTCTTCAACATTGCCTAATCTGATGTAAGAAACAGAGCCCTCAAAGGGAAAAAAAACAAAGAAGGCTAAATAGGCCCAACAGCTCAGAAGGACGAGGACAGGAAAGTAAATGAGTCTCCGAGCAATATAATATTTGGTATGTGCTTTTTAACTATTATGATATGGTCTGTAATATAAAGCTTACTGAAATTTCAATAATAGTACTACTAGAACAAATGCCAAAACTTTATAGATTTACACAACTCAATTATTAAGTTTAGGAACTCATTAAAATAAAACAAATAAATTCAAGTTTACCATAAATCAAGTCTTCCTCTAACGTGACAAAACAGTCTACATCAGACCATTGCTATCTGTCAATTCTTACGAATCTCTAAATCTAAAGTATAGAAGATCATCGAAATATATCTGCAAAACAATTACGTTTCAAAGTTTATGAAGATGTCTCCTCAAATTAATATGGAACAACCTTAGCGTATTGTAACTTGCATGACAAAGTTTTGTACCACAAATACCCGCCCTCCCCCTACGCAGGTTATCATCATGACCCATTTCATTTATTCAGCTTTCTAAGCTGTTCTTGTCAACAAATTCAGTTTGCGAAAGGTACCAACATAATGTAGCAAACATAGAAATCTGATGCAACGCAAATCAGAGTTCGTATTACAGGCTCAAACAATCTCTCGAAGACATCAGTCATGGCCGTGCAAGGACTATGCTAACCAATTTTTGCCATACCACTCGTTCCATAGCTATTTGTGGGTCGCATATTACTTTGATAATGCTGTTTAACATGTCAACTCTCGAAGTAGAAACATGAGCAAAAAATCTGAAAATTGTGAACTAACAAATGAGATAGGCAATCTCATTTAGAATGTTGCAAAAAAGGCAAGCATTAAAAGATTCATTCAAAGAAAATTTAAATACAACGATGCCTATCATCTATTATCTTTCTCAATATACCACACCGTTACCATAGGGCAAAACTGCCAGACCAGTTCAGAAAGGACAAAGCCACAAGTAGGTTTAGCAACCCACCCCCAGGAAAACAATTGCCATCAATACCTTGACCTGCTTCTTGCCCTGAAAACCAACATTGTTGATTAGTTTTAAGGACAACATGCATAAATAAAGAACATCAAAACGCAGGATTGTGTTCACCTTGGTGAACGGGAGTATGAGTGTGATCGAGAGCGGGATCGACGTGAATGAGAGCGGGAGCGGGAGTGACGTGAACGGGAATGAGAATGAGAATGGGAGGGGGACTGAGACGGGGAGTAAGAAGGAGATCGAGAACGAGAATGGTATCTTCGTGAACTCCTGCTTGGACTTCTGCTGCTGCGGTACCATCTGCAATAATTAGGAATCCAACGCTCTAAAGATTAAAGAATTATTGGAGATTAAAGTGAAAGGAAGAACCTCTTTATCTGCAAGTATTTTCACATGAAAGATTGCAGACACAACTGAAAACAATAGATAGGACCAGTATCTCAACATTGCAAAGATAATTAGCCGAAGTTGAGACTAGTGCTCTATTATTGCGTAGATACCTGGGTGGAGATCGACTGTAGCTCCTGCTGCGGCTGCGACGCCTATGTCGACCTAATCTGCTTGTTTCTGCAAGTTTCTCAAGCTTCTGGCGTTCCTGTTCTCGTTTCTTTGCCATTTCAGCAGCAGTATCCTTTTTAACTGTATGAGAAAACAGTGACATTAAGGAACATAAACATATTTAATGAAAAATGAACAATCCCCCACTCCCTTCCTATACAAAAGACAATTGGTCTCACCCCCTTGCATCCAGTGCATCAGAAGAAAGTATAATTCCATAAATCCTTATCCTCCTAAGCATTTAAATAAACAAAAGACACAGAGAGGAATGAACTATAAGACAAAGGAGATGAAGATTGTAGGTTATACTTTGTTTGTTCAGCTGTTTACTCATAATTCTTTTCAGCCTCTCCTGTGGAGTTTCCTTCTTCTCTCCCTGTTGCTGCTTCAATGGTCCCCCAGAAGTACTGCCCTTGGTCAACTTCGCTAATGCTGATGAACTGCTGTAGGAAAAAGAAACCAGGATAAAGTTTTACCAGGTACACGTAAAGAATACAGTAATAGGGAAAAGAAAATGAAAGAGAAAAGTCTTATGAAACCTTCTAGTACATGAAAAATAATATAAGCTAAGTGTGCGAGTTACTTGAGGTGAAACTACACGTCATCAGACAGGATTACAGACCTTACTGCTGGCTTCAAAACTTTACTACTCTTCTCCTTATCAAGTGTTACACCTGACGCAGGATCAACATGCAGTGCCTCAAGTATGTGACCAGATGGCCTGCAGGAAAGTACATGCATTAAATATTGCATTTTGATGGTTCTACACAAGTCGAAAACACGCAGATTATGTCCATTTCGGGATTAAATGAGCTTCAGAAAGGAAGCCTTCTTCCCTCTCCATCTTGGCTTTTATGCAGATAACCCTAGATCTGATCTATTCTAAACCAACAAAGTTTGCTTCAGGTAACAAAATGGGTAAGCCGCAGCAGACAAAACACTGTGCAATCTATCTTTGCTAGAATTAAAGGTCGAGTGCTCCGACCGATTTGACATAACAGCATTGGATGGAGGAGATGGTGGTGGTGAAAATCCTTCAAGCTTGGGTTCATTCCCGTCACCAGACCCCCCAAATTCAGTGATATATTCTATCTTTGGTGTCCTTGGTTTACTACGGTGACCTTCATCAGAATGACCTGCATGAGCATAACGTCTAGAGCGCGATGGTGAATATGATCGAGATCTGGACCTAGATCTGTAAAAGAGAGAATAAATCCAACAGTGGTGAAAATTAGACCTCTTCAAGTAAACCCCCCAAAAAAAAAAGATCAAGGGAGCACAGTCACACCTTCTAAACCGAGAATAAGCTTCATAAGTTGGACTTCCCCTAGGTTCCCTGCATCAATAGATGGAAGCGAATATAATAATCTGCATGACAGGATATAAATCCTGAATTTGTAACAAAAACAATAAACAGAAGAAAACTTGTATATTATACCGATACGGATCACGATGAAGCACTCTAGTTCCTGTTATCCTTGCAGCTTCTCTTTCTCTTTCTCTTTCTCTTTCTATTTGAGAAGCTTTTCTCCTTTCTTTGCGACTGAGCTTTCTCTAAAATAAGTAAATCCATAACTAAATATCCCTTGCATTCAGAAAAAGTAAAACATAAAACTAAACAGAAACTAAGAGAACTCACAATTGCAGGATCTCCCTTGATCACTTCCTTTTGTCTTTTCTCTTCCTCTTTTGCCTTTTTCTCCATATAAACAAGCCAACCGTACCTCTTAACTCCAAATTCTTTTGCCATGACATCCATTGTTTCATCATCACTATCATCACTGTTAAATTCTTCATCATCTTCATCTTCTTCATCATCATCATCCACATCATCCTCACCATCTGAAAGGTGGGATCCCTCGTTTGTACCCCCATCATAAGAGAATCCAACTTGAGAATATGAGCCCTTGTTTATAGGTGGTCGTGGTGGCTGAGAACTACTGAATTTGCATGAAAGACAAGATACCAGATTCCAATTAAGTCAGACACAGTAATGATAGCCAACAGAAATGACCTAGTTATGTCATGTGATGCAAAAGATCAGAGCTAATAACAAAACTACAACTACTTTAACAACCAACTCCATGACAGGCAAACTTAGACTACAGATGCTTACATCACCAAGGATACTGGAAAGCATGCCAAAGATTATGCCTTAATTCATAAAGTTAAACCATAGAATTCCTTGGTACAGGCATTTAAAAGTTATGCTATATTGAATAGAAAAGCTAAGATATGGACTTATAGGAAAGAGAAAATAACTAGAACCACAATAATAATTAGTCAAATGATTGAAAGATTTATCCTGAATTTCCTTGCCAACTAATTCTGAGTAGCTTAATGTCAATCATCATTGGAATTCATGTCTCGGTCAATCGCTAAATTATTAAATGAAGGCGCAAACCCCTTACTTGACCCAAAAACCAAGTGAAGAATGAAAAAATTAGCCGCCGGATGAACTGATTGCAAAATTTCTAGTTCTAAAAGCAGCGAAAAAGACACATTACCTCACTATGGACGATAACATCAACTGACTGAGACGAAGGAAAGGAGAAATGGGATCATGATTACCTGTCAGATAAAAACGGAGCTACAGTTTTCGCCTCCATCTCCTGATTTACGTGTTGCAAACCATCTTCATCAGAAACTGTTAAATTATAAAAGAGGGGCTTGTGAAGTGACCTAAAATCAATCCCTAAACTCTAACCAAACCAAAGTAGAAAGCCACAATCATTTTTCCCCCAAAAATTTTAAAGTGGCAAAGTATATTTGTTAATTGTTATAGATAATAAGTAAAGACATTCTATGAAATAAAAAAAGTACCGACATCCTCTACGCCGATGCTTAATTAAATCCCGATAACGCTCAAAATTAACAAACTCTTCTAATTCTTCTTCTTCTTCCGATTTCTCTTGGACCCTAAAATGCCTGGACCCAGGTTCTCGAATAAAATCAAGAAGAGCACGACCATCAAATCTGTCAATCAAAACGTCCTGTTTTCCATTCCAAGGTATCCTGAGACAACATTTAATCCATTAGTTCCACTCCAAATCAAACACACAGATGCAAAAGAAAAGAAACCTCCAATCTCAAAATTTAACAAAACAATAACAATGACCAAAAGATCACACATACAAGCCTTGCTGATCTTGAGTGGCTTGATAGAGGCCATCGTCGCGATAGACCCGAGAACGAGAACCAATGACCTGAATAGATTGCTGAGGATCGCCTCTCCGTTTCGCCAAGTACACCGCCCGCCGCTGTGCTCTCTTCCGTGCGGCGTCCATCATGTCGTGCACCTTCCTCTCCGATCTCCGAGCTTCGTGCCACATCCTTCCCCGATTCTCCAAAACCCTAACCGTACCGGACCAATTGTTAATTAATTACGCGATGAGAGGAATCGCTCTAGTTTCTTAGGTTTTCCTCCCTTCCCTATCGGGTGCTTAATGTATACGAGTGGCGGGTTAAGAAATCTGGACCGTTCGGACCAGACACGAGGTCTAGGGAATTATATGAACCGTAGGATTACAAGCTCTAGTGTTTGAGAATTTTGTGCGGCCAACGACACCGTCTCTTCGGTCACAATAAGAGCCAAACTATGTCGTATTATGAGAAGCTTAAAATGTTCAACTGGGCCTAATGTGACTAATTACAGGTCACGGTACCTAGTGGTAGACCTCCGCACCAACTTGAGATTGAATGAGTGAACTGACCCACTGCTTAGACCTCCGCACCAACTTGAGATTGAATGAGTGAACTGACCCACTGCTAAAACAGTGGCCAGAAATGGAAAAACTATTCAAACTTTTTTGTTTCTTTTTCTTAGCAAGGTGTTTTAGGCTAATCCTAACTATAAGAAAACACTTTTAAGTTATTTATATTTAGACTAATCCTCGCTCGAGCTAGATAGGTTCTTTGTGGAAAGTAAAGTTCTGGTCTCGTGACCTCACTTAAACCAGAAGATCCCCTTACCAACTTACCTGCACCATGAGGTGATCAAACTCTTTTAATTGGTTGATAAATTCCAAGTTTTAACCACATCCGTTTGCTTTATTTTTTAAGGTAAATTTCGTTTGTTAGATATATTATTAATGTACTCTCTTATTTTTTTAAAATTACTAGTAACTTTTATAATTTTACTTTTATAATACATATCTTTTTATTGTCAATTTTCTTATAAACTGTAGCTACGAAATTTAAAATGATATCCTGAAATATGTGAAGTGTAACGTAATAAAAATAATATCTTTTTAAAAATTGTATTTAACTTTTTAATAAATGTTGAAGACAAAAGCAACAAATATTATAAAATCAAAACTATAAAATGTTATTAATAATCTTTAAAAATTAAAAGGTACATTAATAATATGTCATAGAAAAATTGATCACACGTCAAATTCTGGTAGTTAAATAATTTTTGTATTAGTCTAGAATTAATTATGTCTAAATAACAACAATGGGTTTGGAATGCTTTGTAATAAATATGACTTGATATTATGGCCTATATTTTCTGTAAGTCCATATTAAACTTTGGTTTAGGGTTTTTTTAATTTAATAGTATGTTAAATCTTGAATGTTAAGTTATTACTTGATGTACGTACAAGATTTAATGTAAATAAACATGTGTATATAAACTAGTCCTTTCTGTAACCCAAATAAAGTACAGACAAAATAAATACAAAACGAACGTGATTGTGCGTTGAGCTATCCTTCAAGCTATAGTACAAAAAGACGGTTAAGAGAGAGAAACTAGTTTGTGATCGTTGAAAGCTTTCTCTTTATATCATAACGAATTCCTCTCAAAGTTAGTAATTTATTCGCTTCATTTATGTGGTTATTATTATATTCTGAATAAGCATGAATGATTTACGTATGATTCATGATTTATGTCTTTGATGTTTGAATATTAAGAACGAGAAAACTTACATGCAGTATTAGAGTCTAGAATTTTGAATAGATAATAAGCCTTAAATTATTGATTTGACGATCGTTTTAATTAGGGTGTGTACAAAAAAAATATGATTTTAGGGTTTTATGCGAAGAATAATTTTGCCAAATATCCATTACTGCATACGGAAAAAAATTTATGAATTCTTGTGCAAAGGAATATCGTGTTTAAATTGGTGAGTCACGAATAAGGGAATTTCGATGACACCCACGTCGATAAGGTTGTTCAGGACTGTGTTTATGATGTTGGGTGTTAGACCCCTAAGTCCAGACTGCGGGATCGTGCGAGTGTTGGTGAGCCTTGGCCAATGCTTGGCACGCAAGTCGACAAGAGGAAGGCGTGTTGACGAGGAAACAAGGCAAAGTCTTGTGAGTTGGTGAGCAAAACCAGAGGAACTTGCAAAGTAGGCGAGGGATGCGGGAAGTATCGGTGAAGATCTCGAGAGTAGGAGAGATTCGATACGTGTGGGCACGCGTAGGCACGTATTAGTGGAAATCTTCGACAAGACATGAGATTCAGATGCGAGGCTACGCGAAGTTGTCGAACTAAGTCATGCGAGACTTGAGGGTGCGCAAGAATGCGCAAAAGCGTACGAGACCCGCAAGGATGCACGAAGACATGCGAGCGCGACAAGGCGCATAAGCACTTGACTTCGGCGAGGTAGGTCGAAGGTATGTGAACTATGTGAGGTTTTATATTAACTCGGATTGTGACTTGTACTTAGTCATAGAGTGACGAGACTGCACTATGAGTGAGCTTGATCATAGAAGATGGACTTGTCCATGGACGTGCATTGATGGACTTATGTGCGGATAGGCCGTGGTGAAAACACATCAGCAGTGACGTGGCAGTTGTGGATGATGTGGCACATGATGACGTGGCGGATAAGATCACAGTGGATCAACATCATCTTTAAGTGATGAAGATCACGGAGAAGGATTATCTGAAGATAGAGGAGATCTTCGTGGATAAGGATAATCATTCCTAGATAGGGTAATCATTTAAATGTGATGTAACTTAATCCTATAGATAGGATAAGATTGTGATCTTAGCTAGTAGAGTTCTACTAGGACTCTTAGTCATCTTGAGGAGCCTGTAAATAGCTCATTAGGGTTGAGATCTATTCATTCACTCATTATTGAGAGAAATCACTCAGAGGAGAGAGCTTTGAGAGTTGAGAACTTTTTGGGGGAGTTCTCATTGTAAGGGCTTCGAGTAGGGAGTCCCTTGTATGGGCTTCGAGTAGGGAGTTCCTTGAGTGCTTCGTGGAGGAGGTACTTATGTCTTTTGTTAACATTTTGTTGAGAGTTATTGAAAGAGTAGCTTCGGCTATATTTAAATCTCTTGTTGCTTTCTTTACTCTGTTACACTTGTGTTTTTTGTGTGTGAGATAAACACTTTAAACACTTGTATGTACGTGAGGTGTTCAAGGGCTAACGGAATTATTAGGGAACATTCACGTGAGAAGACTGAATCTTGCTTAAGCGGACCTAAGTGGGATTGCCGCACGAAGGAGGGCACGACTTGCGGTAGAAGTTCGAGTCCAAAGAAAACCTTTGTGACTGTTAATGTTTATAATCCAGCTGTTAATAATATAATTAAGGCTTCATTTAAGGCTTAATTATAGGCTTAGCTTTAGGCTTAAGCTAAGCTTCTTTCCTAAATAGGATGTGATTCTTGTGTATAAATAGGCCTCTTTGTATTCAATATAGGATGGAATAATATATACAAATTATCTCAATTCTCTCAACATGGTATCAGAGCTCTATTTTTTTTTTGGGTGTTTATTCTTCCTTGCTGCGAAGAATTTCCTTTGGGTCTACTCTATTTCTTTTGCATTCTTTGTTTCTGTGTTGTGTTGTCAGTCTTTATCGAAATTTTATTCCGATCATATTTTCGGATTCTTCTCTTCCAGACGAGTTCAATGCCGGCAACCACACCTCGAACGGAGCATCCACACTCCCTCACGCTCCGCTCGAAGATTCTGCCCCATCAGCCACGCGACCTGTTGACCAGACAGACTCAACTCTTTGACCGCCCGGTTCAATCACATAAGGTTCGGTTTTTCAATAACCCAGACTGGTTCCTACAGTTTTTGACCCTTCTGAGTTCATTTTTGCAATCAAAATTTTTAAATTCAGTCTTTAAGATCAAGTTTCAGGTTCATTTTTCTCTCCTGTGAAGACTAAATTTTTTAATGATGACTACTTCTGATGTTTCCCCGTCAATATCTCATCCTATTACTGTTATTTTTGATGGATCAAACTATGATTTATGGTCTCAAGAGATGTGTAGTTTCTTGAAAGGCCGTCTTCTTTGGCGATATGTCACTGGTGATGTTCCTAAATCAATAAAAGTGACCAATGAGGATGAAAACAAATTCATAGATCACATGGATTAAAAGGAAAGCAAGAATCATCAGATTCTCACCTGGTTTCGAAATACGTGCATCTCTGGGATTAAATTGCAATTTCGCAGATTCGACACTTCAAAAGAGGTATGGGATTTCTTGCATACTAGATATTCTGTTTCTGATGACGTTCACTAGTTTCAGCTCTATCGTCGTCTTCATCGGATGCATCAACAATCAGATTAGACTATTCACAGTTATGTTTCTGAATTACAAATACTCTAGGATCACTTGGCTACTTATGATCTAGTATAGCCTAACTCTATCTCTGCTTCTCTTTATACTGGTCTTCAGCGTTAACTGCTTTAACATAGCAACGCTGCCACCAAACTTTGTTCTTTTTTTTTATAGTAAGCACTTTTAATTCTCCTATTTTGATTTTTCTTGTCTTTCTTTTTTTTCTTTTCTTCTTCTTGCTCCATGAAGACA
>JAOSBL010000212.1:5193852-5206618 GCA_027568915.1 Erythroxylum roraimae
AGCGAGATGAGGACCCCCCTCCTCCTACTCCGGCTGTCCCTCCTAACCTGCCCAGCTACAGTTCGATGGTATCTGGCCATTCGGAACCTGGCTCAGGAGGCAGGGACTTGGAATGGCCTGATGAAGATGAAATTGAGTTCATGGATGGCGACATATCTGTCATTGAAGGGGCCTATGGACTGGGGCTTGAACTTTCCCACACTTTCAAGAAGAAACTAGATCAAGCCTGGGAAACAGCAGTGATAGTAAAATTGCTTGGACGACGGATAGGCTTCAATATGCTCAAGTCTAGATTAAGCTCACTCTGGAAACCTATAGGCCCCATCAAAATGGTTGATTTAGATAATGACTTTTACCTTATAAACTTCATAGCCGAAGAGGACTACGTTCGCACCCTCACCCAAGGCCTATGGATTATCACTGGCCATGCCCTCTCCGTTCAGCCTTGGTATCTGGAATTCCGTCCTTCCACCAGAAAAATCACCCATGTCGTGGCTTAGGTTTGATTTTTTGAATTATCTGTAGCCCGCTATCACCCAGCAATCCTCAATGCTCTCGACAATTTAGTGGGCAAAATCGTTAAAATCGACAGCAACACACAATTTGCTCATCGGGGTAAGTTTGCTCGCGTAGCTGTGAATCTGGACCTCAGCTCCTAGCTCAAAGCCATTGTCGAACTAGACAGGGAACCCATCAAGGTCGCCTATGAAGGGCTTCCTCAAATTTGCTTCACTTGTGGACGGGTCAGCCACAGAGCTCCGACCTGTCCCTCACAACCCGTCGTTCAACCCATTACTACACCCACCACCGACGACCAATCCACGTCATCTTTACCGGCAAGACACAATGCAGCACCTTCTGATGACACCAGCCTACAAGCCCTCGGACCTTGGATGCAGGTTCAGAGGCGTCAACGTCGCCCACAGGCCTCCCCCACGTCGTACCGACCAGCCAAGCCAAACTCCTCCGGTCAAGGGGGACTCCCTGGCTCGCGCTTCGCCGCGCTAACAGGTTTGGAGCCGTTGGACCCCCCAACAGATACAATCCAACGATCGGCACCTATTCTTCCCCTCGACTCCAACGCTACGTAGACTAAAGGAAAAGAAAAATCTATAATCCCCAACCAGCCAGCTTTGAAGGCTATACGCACAAACCGTGCGTCATTTCATCCCAAGCTGGGTGCTCCCTCCTCCATTGTCCCTCCAATGACGTCGCCCCCTGCTTACCCATCCCAGGACCAAGCCCTGCCCTCTACCCGACCTGCCCAGACCCAGGTCCATGAAGGACAAGCCTCTCAGGCTGGGCCGACTATACCCATCCCAATGCCCATCTTCACCTCACAAGGCCCTATCGATTCCGGCGCATACACAAGTTGTAATCCACGATAACTTTATCTCGTTGTCCTTACAAGTTGACTCGGATTGTCGGGACATGGAGGACGATACCAATGGCAATAATGCCAGGTAGTCTCACATGAGTACAACCAAACCCATCTGCCCTACCCGTCGCGACCTCTGGATTCGTGTACCGATCTAACCCAAGCCCAAGACTCTTCCATATTGTCTGATACTCTGATGGAGGAGATGATTCTGGCGCCTTTGGTTATCCAGAGCCAGGACCAGGCTGACCATCCCATCACGATTGCCTAGTTGTCCTTTCCCCTTCCTGCTTTTTGTCTATGTCTATTTTCATATGGAACTGTCAAGGGGCTGGAGGTCGAACCTTCAATTCCATTATCAAAAATTATATCCGCATTCATAAACCGAAACTAATTATTTTGGTGGAACCCCGTATTAGTGGTATCCGAGTTTTAAAAGTTATTCGAAGTCTGGGCTTTGGCCATTCTTATAGGGTGGAAGTTGAAGGCTACTCAGGTGGTATCTGGCTTCTCTGGCAAGCTGATATTGCGGTTCGTCTTTTGATCGCTCACCGACAATTTGTGCATGTCAATATCGAGTGGGACCATATGTCGTTTGATTTCACTGCCATCTATGCGAGCCCGACATACTCGTTACAGAAATTCTTATGGCATTATTTGCGACAAATCGCCAGGATCACTCATAGACCTTGGCTTTTAGGAGGCGACTTCAATGCTAAGTTAGAGAGCTTGGATAAACGTGGAGGCTCCCGGCTCCACCCTATCGTGAACTCGCAATTCATAGATTGTGTGCACAGTTGTCAACTTCAAGACCTAGGCTTTTCCGATCCTCAATTTACTTGGAGGAGAGGCCACCTTTCAGCTAGACTTGACCGTGCTCTCGGTTCTTATAGTTGGCTTTCGACCTTACCACGGTCACGCACCTTCTGTTTCTGAAGTCAAATCATCGGCCTATCCCTATCTCTCTCCATCATAGCACGCCTCCTCCGCCATTATCTCGACCTTTCCAATTTCAATCTGCTTGGCTCACTCATCACGACTTTAGTCAAGTAGTCGCTGATCATTGGTCTCAAAACGCATATTGATTTTAGTGGAGCGCTCCGACGGTTCTCTGAACACTTACAGAGTTGGAACTCGCATACTTTTGGCAACATTTTTCACCATAAGAAGAGACTCATGGCTCGACTGGAGGGTATACAATCCAGACTTGAGGATTCCGACTCGCCCTCTCTAAGAGAGTTTGAGGAACACCTTCGCTCCAAGTTGGAACAAGTATTTCTTCAAGAAGAACTTTACTGGCATCAGCGTTCGAGAAGCCAATGGTTAACGCAGGGCTACCGAAATACGAAATACTATCATGCCATCACTAGGAACAGACAGCGACGAGGGAGGATTGCCACTTTGAAAGATGAACATGGCATTGTTATTACTGACCCGCCCACCCTCAAACGGTTAGCGCAACTTTACCTCAAGAATCTTTATTGGGCTGACCATCCCCCCCAAACCAACTGGCATCTACCGGGTTAGTTTCCCCTTACCCCCTCAAGCATATGAGGAGCTGCCCAGTCCTCCCAATGCTACTGAAATCAAGGAAGCGTTCTTTATCATGGACCCCAACAAAGCTCCCGGCATGGATGGTTTCACTGCTCTCTTCTGCCAGTCTCAATGGGATACTATTGGGCCATCGCTGACTCTTCTTATTCAACGACTCTTTCGTCAGGAGCTTTGGGATCCGAAACTTAATCGCACTGTCATGGTTCTTATATCCAAGATCCCTTCCCCCACTTCGATGACTCACTTTCGCCCTATAGCTTTATGTTCGGTGTTGTATAAAGCCCTCACTAAGATCATCGTGCTTCGCCTTAAACCTTGTCTCAATGATTTAGTGGCCCTGACACAATGCAGCTTTGTCCCTAGACGCCTCATTACGGAAAATATCATTATCACCCAGGAGGTCATCCACTCCATGCGCAAGAAGTCTGGTAGGAAAGGGCTTATGGCCTTAAAGGTGGATCTGGAAAAAGCTTACGATCGGCTGTCCTGGGCATTCATTCACGACACCCTAATCGCTGTCGGCCTTCTGGATTCGCTAACTCGTCTCATCATGAAGTGTGTGACTAGTGTTTCCCTCCAAGTTAATTGGAATGGGGAACTTAGTGATGCTTTTTGCACCTCCCGAGGTATTCGTCAAAGTGACCCCATCTCTCCATACCTCTTTGTTCTGTGAATGGAACGTCTTGGTCGCTCCATCTCACATGAGGTGTCCCACAGCCGCTGGAAGCCTATTCGTCTAAGCCGGCAGGGTCCCCCTGTGTCTCATCTGTTCTTTGCTGATGACCTTGTCCTTTTCTCCGAAGCTACTATAGATCAGGTGTCTATTATTAGGACTGTCTTGAATACTTTCTGTACCGCGTCAGGTCAACGCATTAGCCAAGACAAATCTCGATGTTTCTTTTCCAAAAATGTTTCCCCTTTGAGAACCAACAGCTTAACAAGTGCGCTAGGCTTTAAACAAACGCATGACCTTGGTCGATACCTTGACGTCCCACTTATGCACGAGAGAGTCCGTCGTGGAACCTATCAACACATTCTTGATAAGGTTTAACACATCGCCTATCCGGCTGGAAGGCCAATCTCTTGTCTTTGGCGGGTCGAGTCACTTTGGCCAAATCTGTCATAGAGGCTCTTCCCAGTTATACCATGCAGACGATCCGTTTGCCCCGCAGACTGTGCGATGATCTGGAAAAATTAATGCGGCAGTTCATTTGGGGTTTGTCCCCTGGAACACCGAAAATCCATCTAGTCAATTGGGAGACGGTTTGCAAACCTCCGGAGCTCAGGGGTCTTGGCCTTCGAAAAGTTCGAGTAACTAACGATGCCTTTCTAGCAAAGTTAGGATGGACTATGCTCGCTAAACCAGTCTCCTTATGGGTTTCAGTCCTCTCAGCAAAATATAACGTTGACGCCACTTGCATCCCTACCTCTTTGGCAGCCACGGGTGGCTCAATGGTTTGGAGGGGCATTAAGTCTACGTGGCACCTAGTTCTACAGGGCTTGAAGTGGATGATAGGAGATGGCCTTAGAACTCGGTTTTGGTTAAACCCCTGGATTTCAGGCACCGGCCCCCTTATTTCTCATGCTCTAGCCCCGGTCCCTGACTCCATTCGCAACCTCAATGTCAGGCACTTTGTTCATGAGGAAGGAAATTGGCATTGGGAAGCTTTTCAACCTTACCTCCCGTCACCAATTTGCCGCTTAATAGCTGGAATGTTCCCGCCTAAGCCTTACCTAGGCTCGAATAAGTTAATTTGGGGACCCTTTGACTCCGGTTAGTTCACCGTGGCTTCCACGTATAACATGAGCATGGGTCTCGATGAAGGCTAGGCTCATGGCATTTGGAATGTCATCCGGCAGTGGCTGGGTCCACCACGTATCCGGTCCTTCCTCTGGCTTCTCGGCCATGACAGGCTTCTCACAAACCAACATCGGATCCGGTTGCATTGCCCTACGGACGGCGCTTGTTATCACTGTAGGCAGGAAGAATCCTTAATCCATGTAGTACGTGACTGTACTAAAGCCCGACAAGTGTGGACTTCCTTCCCTCCACATACAGTGTCCGCGGGTTTTTTCACTAGGCCGTATCGGGAGTGGCTCCTCCATAATCTCCAACATCATCATCCTATTTTTGGCCACGATTAGGCGATCCTATTCGGCATTACTTGTTGGTTCTTGTGGCAATGGAGGAATAAGTCTCTTTTCGATGCTCAATTTACTTGGCCTTCCTCACCTCGTTCCCTTATTTTGTCTTATACAGGTATCCTCCGAGACTCCGCTAGGTGGCAATGTCGAGCAGTTCCTACTGGACCTCAACCCCGTTAGGAACGTCACATCAGCTGGAGCAAGCCTCCCACTGGTTGGATCAAGCTCAATACTGACGGAGCCTCCAAAAGGTCCTCGTCTACAGCCACAGCCGGCGGTCTTCTACGTGATAGTGCAGGACAATGGCTAGGAGGATTCTCGCAACATATCGGTTGGTGCTCCCGTATAGACGCAGAACTCTGGGGTGTCTACACTGGACTGACACTGGTGTGGACTTTGGGCCATCGACGGATTGAACTTGAAGTTGATTCTACAGCGGTTGCTGGTCTCCTCTCTTCTTCCGATCGGCGATCCAGTCATCTTAATCCCATTGTCCGGAGTATCCATGAGTTGCTCATCAGGAACTGGACTGTTGTTCATCGCCATGTGTCCCGAGAGAGCAACAGATGCGCCGACTAGCTAGCAACCTATGCCAGTCACTTTGATATAGGCGTTACCCACTTTCCTACCTCACCTATTGGGTGTCAACTTATCTTGTTAGAGGATTTGTCGAGAATCTGTTTCCCTAGACCAGTTGTGTAATTGCTCTGTTCGTTTTCCTTTTATACGAAAAAAATGACTTGGGTTTGTTACATAAGACTAAAGAATTTCTTTCTAAGAATTTTGAAATGAAAGATATGAGAGAGGCATCCTCTGTGATTGGAATTTCAATATTTCGTAAGAGATCACAAGGTTTATTAGGATTGTCTCAAAAAACCTATATTGAGAAAATTCTTGAGAAATTTAACATGAGCAAGTACTCAACAGATGTAGTCCCTATTCAAAAGGGAGATAAGTTTAGCCTTATGCAATGTCTAACGAATGATGTGAAACATAAGGAAATGGAAACAATTCCATATGCTTCTGTTGTGAGCAGTTTAATGTACCTACAAACATGTGATAGACCTGACATCAGTTTTGTAGTAGCGATGTTGGGTAGATATCAAAGTAATCCTCGTGTTGATCATTGGAAAGCTGCAAATAAAGTGTTGAGATTTTCCTGCTCACTTATAAGAGATTTGATCATTTATAAGTGATTAGATATTTAAATTCAGATTCAGATTTTGTCAGGTGTGTTAATAGTAGTCAACGTTTGGTTATTTGTTCCTATTACCTGAAGGAGTAATCTCATGGAAAAGTGTCAAACAATCTATCATTGCTTCCTCCATTATGGAAGCATAATTTGTAGCTTGTTATGAGGTTGCAATTTATGCATTATGGATGCAGAACTTTATTTCAAGGCTTGGGGTTGTCGACACAGTAAGCAAGCCACTGAAAATTTATTGTGATAATTTTGTAGTTATTTTCTTCTCTAAAAATGACAAATACTCTAAAGGTGCAAAACACATGGAATCAAAGTATTTTATTATTAAAGAGGAGATTCAAAAACAAATAGTGCATATAGAACATATTAGGATGGATCTCATGGTAGCAAATCCTCTAACTAAGGGTTTACAACCAAAGACATTGAAAGAACATGTGCTTAGGATGAGTCTTGGTTGTATTGATGATTGATACTAATGTTTGATGAAGATGTTTTAACACTCTTGAGCTCAATAATAATATGTTTCTGAATTTTATACTTCTTATTTGTTATGTTTATGTATACATGATTGTTTGAATAAGAAATTTGTATGTATTTTCATAACAAGTATGTGGATTGTATATTGTTTATATACAACTTATGGACCTAAACATAATAAGTTCTTAATGTAATGGTATATGGAAGGGAGTATACGACTATACTGTGTATGACCGCCATAACCCACATTATGTGATTTGTTACGTTAAGGTATTTATGATGTTAACAGTTTATAAGATTTAATTTTTGCTAGCCTGATGTTATACTATTTAATGTAATGACGAAACATGACTCATATTTTCTGTAAGCCCATATTAAACTTGGTTTATGGTTTTCCTAATTTAATAGTATGTATTAAATCTTAACCGTTAATTTAGTACTTGATAGACGTACAAAATTTAATGTAAACAGAGAAATGTATATAAACTAGTCCTCTCTTTACCTTAATGAAGTACAGACAAAACAAATACAGAACGAGTATGATTGTATATTGGGCTATCCATTAAGCTGTCATACAAAGAAAGAGTTAAGAGAGAAAAACTAGTTTGTGATCGTTGAAAACTTTCTCTCCATATTATGACGAATTCCTTTCAAGGTAAGTGATTTATGCGCTTCATTTATATAGTTATTATTATATTCAAGATCTGAATAAGCACGAATGATTTATGTATGACTCATGATTTATGTCTTTGATGTTTGAATATTAAAAACGAAAAAATTTACATGCTTTTCGGAAAAAAAAAAGGTTTGGAATGCATTAGTAGATTAGGTAACAAAAAGATTTACTCAGTTACTATATTGATAGACCATTAACCCTTTTTGATATATTTAAGAAAATGAAAAAAAATTGAAAGAAAGAAAAATGGTCTTTTTGTACTTAAAGCATTTACAAAAAAGATGAGGAAAATTTATTAAAAAAGAACTCATTAAATCGAAAATTGATATATATTATGTATAATATTCTTTATTGGATGATAGATTCATTCATTTTGATTTGATTATACCTCAAAAGAGAAGCAAGCAAAGAAATAAGTACTTTTTATTTTCTACAATTCTCACTTCAAGTTCCCCTGTTAATTACAGCGACTTGTGAGTTTTTGTACGCAATAGAAATTGATTTTAAATGTTGAATATGATATGAACAAAGTTCAGAACACGCGTTGTCTTAAATAAAAAGGTGAATCCTTTAACGATGGAGTTTCCATGGAAGTAGGCATATCATTGCGATTAGCAAAGAGGAGCATTCAACCCCACAAGTGTTAGCAATGTTTATGTATTCCACTGATTGGTTTCTTTTCGTAATCTGGGTTCTGCCGACTGTGGTAGAGTGGATGATAGCATTGTTAAGTGGTTTACACACAAATGTCTCTCTCCGATGTTTAGGTTCCGATGCTTGTGAGGTCTGAAGACAAAACTTGTCGTAACAATAATTATGTCTTGCTTACGTTGATAAGGATTGTGTAGTGCAATAACGCAGCAAACACCGTCATCCTCGTACGGCAACTTATGACGTGCCATGAATACAATCTGCAAGAACCCACTACACTTACAACCATTATATTTTGAAAGAGATACAAATATAACCCATATTTTAATTTAAAACTTTAAGATTAGACTATAATTATATTCTTGTTATTTAAATTAATTCTAATTCTTGTTTTTAATTATGTAAAATCTTAATATTATCATAGTTTGATTTGATTTTTTTAGTCTTAATAAGTTGAAAAGTAACGCATAAGAAACAGTTTTTTATGTGTCTTAACCTTGAGTGTAATATAATTTGTAAACATTTTTTATTAATAAATACTACCTTCACTCTACGGGGCCAAACTTACATAGGACGTGAAGGCTTCGAGATGCATGACTTGCCAATACCAACATATGTTCTTCCTATTCCTATTGGCATTAAACTAGCTAGTTGACATTAACTCGAGATAGTGTTGGCTTCAACCAGAGTTGCTTAAACTAAATTCTAAGTATTCAGGCAATCTACACAAAAGCAACCTCTTAATTAAGTTAATGAAGTCTACTTACGTTCAACAAATAGGTACAGCGGCAACTTGAGTTCTGAGGAAGCAAGTTGTTCATCATCATCATCATCGCACCTAGTCTGAAATCCTGCAGTGAAACGGAGTCTGAGTAGATCTGATAGTACGCAGCCTTATCCCTACATAATAGAGAGGCTGTTTCCGGTAGACCCACATGCAGATATGACATACAAAAATAATGATGCAGGACACAGAAGAAATAAGTGAATACGTAAAAACTAGCTCGCCAAATATTTAAGTAAATAGAATTGCAATAAAAGACGAAGACATATATGATGTAGAACTCGATCTGTCAGTACCTTACACCTTGTAAACACCGGCTCGTTTCGTCGCTAGTCGCACTAGGAGTTTTCACTGAGCGGCCCTGAGGATATGACAATCCTACGATTTAGGCGACAATCCTGTATGATACGTATGTCATTTACCCTTAACTTATCACGCCAGACTTTCCTACTTCTAGCAACTGCTTCAGTGAGGGCCAACTCTGACATATCTTTCTTGATCACTTCCCTCAAGGTCTTGTAAGGCCTTCCCCTCCTCCTCTTGTAGCCACTTAGGTCTATTGTCTCCCCACGCCGTACCGGAGCATCAGAGGGTACCTGCGCACATATCTAAATCACTTAAGCCTTGTCTCTCTTAACTTATCTGCAATACTTGCCACCTGTAGTCTCTCTCTCACTTCCCGATTTCGTACCCTATCTCTTATGATAATGCCACACATCCACCTAAGCATACGCATTTCTGCTACCACCAACTGTCTCGTGTCTTTACGCTTAGTCGACCAACATTCTGCCCCATATAACAAGGTGGGCCGAATTACCATTTTATAGAACCTCCCTTTGAGTTTTACGGGGACCTTTTTATCACATAAAATACCTTATGCACTCCGCCATTTGATCAACCTAGATCTAATACGATGTAATATATCGCCATCGATATTTCCATATCTCTGAATGATGGATCCAAGGTATTTGAAATTCGATTTCTGTGATATGACGCCATTGCCGATTGCTACCTCCACCTGTTGTACCATTTAGCTACCTGAGAAATTGCATTCTAAATATTCCGTCTTGGACTTGCTCATTTTAAAACCTTTCGACTCTAACGCTTCTCTTTAACGTTCTAACTTAGTATTGACCCCTTCCTTGGTCCCATCCACCAGGACAATATCGTTAGCAAATAGCATACACCAAGGTACCTCCCCTTGAATATGTTTAGTAAGTTCATCTAATACTAAAGTGAACAAAAAAGGACTTAGAGCCGAGCCTTGGTGTAGGCCCACACCAATAGAGAACGCTTCCGTGTCGCCTCCAACAATTGAGGAAGCAAGTTGTTGTTAACACAATATTTGGTTTATGTAACATGTAACAATATCTTAGTTACGTATCCTAGATCAAACGTGAAAAGGTAATAAATGAAGAAATGCAAAAAATACCTGATTTTGGTTTTACATCTTCAAACGAGCTTTTCGAAATTGAAACGAGCACGAATTTACTGTCGGATTCACGAGAACTGCTCACCGGGACGCGATCAACGTCTTTCTACAATCTTCTCAAAACATAAGCTCTCTTAACGGGTCAGAGAATCCTTATACTTACAAATGACATGAGCAACTGCAAGAGACCTTAACCTTTATATATAACTTCCATATCTGACTTCCTCATCACAGGTTTGATATGGGTCCGGTCCACACTAATTGGGATCTATTTTTCACCTGGACTTCGACCCATTGATTTAGATCATTTATTGGGTCACTTTATTATTTTTATCCGGATCAAATTACGTAACTTAACCGATAAGTTATTTGAAAAACCAAAAAATGCAATTAAATATTGTCTAACTCTATGAAAAAAGTAAAAAATATCCAACATTCTCCCCCTTGGACAAGACTTAATTGCGGTATTGACTCAAGTTGAAAACAATTTAAATACTAGGTTAAGCTATATTACTGTATTAGTCAACTCTGTTTAAAAACAAAACATTTGATCCAAAAATAGCGAAAGACTATCATTCCATCCTGCAAGGCTTTGGATATCGAAAAGTATCAAGTGCATGTGTCATCTGTGACACAAATCCAATACAATCACGTATACCTAATACCTCACTAACATGAATGGAAAAATGGAGTGTGGCGAACTAGGATGATACCTGTATGATCTAAATTATATCATCTTCGTTTGTAAGTCTTGATTTCTCCAACTTTACGCTAAACTTTATTATAGAAATCCTATTTTCTCTTACCGAATGCTAAACAACATTAGAGAAAACTTGTTTCCTCTCACCAAATGCTAAACAACATTAGAGAAAACCTTTATGTTCTCTTACTGAATGCTAACCTACATTATAGAAGCTTTATGGGATTAAAAACTTATATCCCCCTATGTCATGTCAAACTTTATGGATATCCGTATAAAACTGTATGTGTCTAAATGACATAGGCTTAAGGTCAATCTGTATATATACCCAATGACCTTTAAATGCTTAAAATTGACACAAATCTTAAGACTTTCATGGGTATTATGACAATGTACGATAACACGTATTACTGAGGATAAACACTGATCATCTTTATTAATATTATTGCTAAACAATATAGCGGCAAGATTATCACAATACAACTGAATGGGTCTAGCTATTGAATCAACCACAGACAACTCAGAAATTAAGTTTATGAGCTAAACCGTCTATAAAGCAACCCCATAGTATGCACCCTGCATGCATGGTTGAGGAAATCACCTATGCCTACTTGATAATCTTCCACGACATTGTACCATCTACAAACTTAAACTGTGACCTTAAGTGGACTTTCGATCATCCGGACACATAGCTAAATTTGAATCTGAATTTCCTACGAGGTTTAGTCTGTTGACTTTTCTATATGTCAACTTATAATGTAACACTCCACTCCCGCAGGACCCGAACCCGACATCGATGGTGATATCCGAGTCCGTGCCCTGCGAGGGTGGCGTGCTAGAGCACTGAAACAATCAAAAGTCGGTATAAATTTTTTTTGAAACCACAAACATAATGTACAGAGATCCATAACCCAATTGGGCCCAATTTCATTCATAAGCATTTTCAGTTACACATAATAACCAGTATACCGCTCATCAGAAATTCACTAATCACTTAGGGCCCATTGCAAATACAAAACACTATAGTCATAATGACTTTACATTACAGCATAACTCTATTTGTATACACATGGTACAAACATTACGGAATCTATTATTGATACAAAAAATAGCAGAATACAAATTTGTACAAAATAATAAAATACAGAATGCAGACACAAACTGATCCCGACCTCTATCTTTCACTTGCATGCAGTAGGTATACTTCCGTTTGTCTAACGGGGTACTCTTCAAAGCCTGAAAAATAATTGCAAATTTTAGGTGAGTTTTGCGAACTCAATGAGTGACCATCATCGATGGCTCACCCAATTACATAACACATAATTCACATCATTACACATTGCTCACTTAACATTCAATACAATTTAACCACTCATATTATGCATATGCAGTGCACATGAGACCCATTTTCTGTTTGTTCTTTTGTTGTGACCGAGTGCTTAAACTGTCCCATATAGGGCTCATTAATAGCTGTCCCTTATCAGCTTGGGGGATACGGGGCTCATTAACGTTGAGCCTGAGGCTTTGATTCACTTTTGAGATCGAAGCTCATTTTTACTCGTTGAGCTTTAAGCTCTGATTGGTGGCTACTCTGGTCACAACGGCCATTATTATTTCATGCATTTATGAAATGGAATGCATCACTCACATTTGCATAAACTCATTCATCCCTATATCATCGGACCTTTGTCCGGCATTCAACATTAAGTTGAGATCACACTTTCACTTACATGCAAATGTACATTCAGAACACATTTAACAATCA
>JAOSBL010000212.1:5249450-5264549 GCA_027568915.1 Erythroxylum roraimae
ACGGATATGGGGGATGGTATCCCCATACCCGCCCCGATACCCGACGGGTATTTTTATATTCCTCCCATACCCGTCCTACGGGTAAAAATTTGCTCCCCATATCCGCCCCCGTTCGGGTAATTTTATCGGGTACCTATCGGATTCGGATACAATTGCCATCCCTATCCCGGGCTAATGTGTTTTATGAAGCTTAAATCCGAGAGAAACAGTGTACGATGACATTTTTAATCTCAATTAAAAAAAAGTTTCTTCAAGGAGAAGACAATTCTACTGGTCGGTCAAAGCGTGCTCATCTTTATCCCCTCCAGCCAAAAATAGAAAAATAAGTTCTTATAAGGTTACCTTTTACCAAATCGAGCATAAACGCTGTGCCCCCAGGAAAGTGGTGGCGTAAGCTGATTCCCAGACCAAAGTGAAAACCAGTGTGGACGCACACATCTTTCCATTAATTGGCATTAGCCAATTGCAGTTTCCGTTTCATGATCTGGAGTGGTAAGCATTTAAATTCTGTCGAGTAAATAAAAGAAATTCTGGATCACCCAAAACAAAATGTTCAACGGCTGTCATCCCATTTTAAATAGGTCGCCACAGGCAGCAACAAAAAATTATCAGCTGAATCATTAATTATATTCATACATCAATCTCATGAGACTACACATTTCGGCTTGTGCAGCCAACAATGTGATGATAAAGGTAATCACAGACCACACCCGTCTAATGCACAAAACTTCTGAAATGATATATCTAAACGCCGGGCCACTACCACACTAGAACTCTTCTCCGAAGAAGCCTGAAAAACAAGACTCATAAAAGGTCACAGTCCGCAAGCCTGTAAACTTGGATTAGAAAGCCAATATATCAACCCATGTATAAACTTAGGTTTCCAAATCTCAGCCATTCCTATCAATAGATTCTGCCAAATATGTTTTCATTCTGCAAAGACTCTTCAGTGTTCATGCTTTCCATGTTCAATCACCGTGGATGTTGCACCTGTTGTCTGTTTAGCTACATAAATCTGTTTCATCTTTGAAGGGAAGTTCTTTTCTCCACCCAAAGATTGATTCCTCCCATTATATCCCATTCTACGATAAGACCATTCCCCCCCAGAAATATTCTTCTGAGGAACTGAACCTCCCCTCTGATAATTGTAACCAGACGAGTTGTACAGCTGGCCAGATGCAGTTTTCTGGTGGGAAGGTTGTGTCTTAAAAGCAGAACTAGTATTCTGGCTAAAGCTGTTACTGGTACAATTTTGGGTGCCATCCGTCGGGCTAGCATCTTGAATGGTAATGGCAGATGGGCTTTTGGGAATGCTGCTCTGTGCCAAAGTTCTGGTACTACTAGACCTCGAGGATTCCACCAGCCCAAGTTCATCAGGTAATTGGTTCACAGTTGCATCAGTTGCTCCTGGGATATTTCGGCCATTGTCAGAGGATCTTGAAATTTGAGATTCAGAAAATCTGTTGGCTGCTAATGACTGATCGACAGAGAGCCCATGATTAAGCTGAGTAGGGAGAACACCTTCTGAATGTTGCTGCAATTGCATTGAAGCAGAGACTGATTGAAGAGGAGAAGCCGAGACATGGGACCACCGAGCTTGCACTGACATGTCCGGGGCAGACTAGGAACAACAATAGCAATGAAAAACATTATGACATGAAGTAAACAAAATCAAATATAAGCCCCCACACTGGTGAACTGAAAACAAATAAATATTTTAGCCCCCACAATGGTATTTAACATTACTGTCCTAAGAGAAAGAAAGGAAATTGTTTTTCAGAATAAATTTTCTATCCAAATCGTTGTAATTTTACACAGCACAGATCATGACTTCACCTGGAAAGGCGGCGCATCAAACATTGCCAAAGGAGAAGTCATTGGAAGAAGTGGCGACCCAGGCGCAAGATGCTGGATAGGTGCAGGAACACTGGTTGGATTTCTCTGTGCAGAAACGATATCCAAACTATTCATTTCCCCTTCACCAGCTACCATGGCTGAAGACACAGGATTATGCTTCCAATCAGGTTGCTTTCCAGGCGGAATATAGGTTGTGCCCATGAAACTCAAGCCAACTTGTCCAAATTGTCCAACTGGTGCAAAATGATTGTAGACAACCATGTGTGGTGGTCCTTGAACTCCCGGAATGCTCCCAGGTGGGCTAATAAAAGGGCCAGTAAAACCTGCTGGATGACCATAGAATGAATCCACACCAGAATGGTGCTGCCACGTTCCATGTGGACCTGAAACAGGCGTATTACTTTTCTGATGGGACTGCGATTGGGTTGATGCATGTTCGTCGTGTGGCCCAAATGCAAAGATGGGTCCCCCCAACATGGGATTCATTTCATAGAAGGGAAAATGGGAAGGCGGGCCTCCCGGGATATGTGAAAGCATCTGGCTCGAAGAATGTTGAGGACTTGGTAAAGGTGGCCACAGAGACATTGGATGCGTCTCAACAGAAAGATCAGCTGGAAGAGCTACACTAAGTGACTCTTCAGCTCTTGATCTACTTGCCAGGTGCTGATCGCCAGATACATCTGTGTATAAGCGAGAACAAATTTAGAACGGTCAATTCATGAAGAAACATTTCAGTAGAAACAGGAATGCAACATAGAATTTTCTGTTAGAAATTATACCATCAATATCTGCACCTCCAAAGCTTTTAGAATCGGAAGAAACAGGACCTGTACTCAGCCCATTCGCAACTATGTCATCACTACTTATTGCAGCAACTGCAATAGCTGAAGCAGCTGCTTCAGCTTCAGCCTCACAATCTTCCAAATGCATGGAAGATTCATTGGAGTGCTTATCCTTTCCGAAAAACATAGAGCGTTGATTGTCAGCTGCAGACAGATTGTGGGCCATTTGGATGTCTGGATGACACACACCTAGATTGCCAATTCCATGGGGAATAGCACGACTGCTAGAAGGGAGAATAGTTGGTGATGTAACAGCACCTGAATATACAAAAATAATCAGTTCCAAAATTCTTTTAGAAGAATTTCAACTGCAATTGTACATGCAAAAAAAGTTCTTTAGGGAGTATGCTAACCGAATTGAATTTTATCCCCAGCAAGCAATGAATTGATTGTGCTTGAAGCAGAAGGAAATGATTTGTCCTTAACCAGGATGGACGATGATGTCAAGCTTGGTTCACCAACCGAGAGAGTAGAATCTCCAATTGAAGTCCGTGAATCAAGTTTTCCAGGCTTCATAGCCTCATTGAGTTGGGTCTGCATGAGGCTCATGACCTAAATGATAAAATGATCAGCTTCTAACGTTAGTAGATTTGCCACATGAATTTGAACTATTAAAATATGGTCCAAATCTATTGATGAAGAATTTCCATTCCATTATTTATATTCAATTGTCCTTTCTTTTGATCATAAAACATAATAATTCAACGTAGAGAATTAGAAGACTCAAACGTACAAAAATCAACAAAAAGTAAAAAATCAAAATAAAAGGCTTCCATATGTTTCCCATTTCCCCTCCAAATCTTTCCCTTGTCAGTCCCCTTCCTCTCTCCGTCTCCAAAACAAAGCCAACTTGAACATAAACAGTACACCAATTAACATATATCTAATTAGGTGCCTGCACATGCACAACGTGGCACCAAAATAAAGAAATAATGAATAACATCAAACGTTCAGTTAAGTTGCAACTAATTAAAAACATATTCATACAATATAACAAACTGAAATATCCAATGCTTCAAATTTGAACAAGAATCAGTAACAGTTTCAAGTACCTGTTGATTAATCTGTGAATTAGCCCAAGAGTCCAAAGATGTTTGGACATTATCCAGAACCTTGTTCTTATTCTCAAACATCAAACCTGATGAGAGGTTCTTTCCACCACCCGATAAGACAGGTAAAGAGCTTGTCTCAGTAGACCTGCAGAGAATAGTACGTGAGCTTCTGAAATTACAATAGTTCTTAGGTTTGCATAATCTTTTTAAGGCCCACATACTTGATTGTCTGGGATCTTTTATCTGCCTGGACATCATTTTTAACAGTAGGAGTCCCAATTGGAGGCAATGGTTGGGAAACGATGGGGGTATTAAATCCCACAGATACTTCAATGTTTCCTAAGCCATGTCTTTCGGTGGAAACAAAATCAGTGTGCGAATTACTTGAAGATCCTCCACCAACAGATGCAGATATTTTACTTGAGTTTATATTGCCAGCTGTAGTTTGAGAAGCAGATCGTGGTTTCCGCATGGTCTGCCATATAAACAAGAAGATGTAATTAAGTAAACAACATATTTGCCAAAAAGCACAAACTAAGGTGAAAAGTAAAATGAAACCTTTGTGACACGTGATTTTGCTTTAATTTCTTTTTCTCTCTGCTCGCGGCGATCATTCAGCATTTGCCTCTTTGACCTAACCTCAATAAAATCATCATCGTCACTAGGAGCCTTGATGCCAGGTTGCTCAAATATACGGACAATATTTCCACTTTGTAGTGAAGTATCTACATCCTCCCCAGAATGTGAGACGTTCTTTCTCAAAGATTGTTTTACAGATCCATTTTCAACCCTGCCTCCAGAATCTGTCTCCCACGCAACAAGCCGTGAACTCAAGCCATCTGATTCAAATTTCTGTTTTGGTTGTCTATTTGACCCAATAACAACCCTCTTGGACCCATTTCTTGCCCCAGTAACCTTACCATCAGTATTAGATTTATCATCTCCGTAAAGGGTAGATGAAATTGATCCAACAGATTGCTTCTTATCAGCATTTTCCCGAACTCGAAACTCAGTTCTCTGGCGCCGTGGTCTCCTTTGAAATGCACCAGGATCTTGTTGAGAAGCCTCAGCAGGCTGTAATGAAGATTTCGAGCCTGTATTTTTCACTACATATCTTTTACGTCTCCCAGCTGTTATTATGCCTTGACCTTTTACAAGGTTGGAATCCTTATCCTTCGAAGCTATCTGCAACGATGACTTAACAGTTTGAGGTTGGTCACCTAACTCTTTAGTAGGTAATGTTTTGGAATTTTTCATAAATGATTCCTCCATTTGAAAACCTGATTCACCCATCAAATTTCCATCACCAATGCAAGAAAGTTCATCCTGGCCTTGTTCCACTTTTAAGATGGCATTTGTGGATGGCAACAACTTCCCATCCTTTGACACCTTACCATGAGAGAGAAGATCTAAGTGCTGTGAAAGAGGGCCAGGTGGGCTATCAGTTGAGACAGACAACAAATCACCCTTGATTAGATTATGGGAAGTTTCTTGAGCAGATTGAATAGGCAGAGGACCTCCAGCATTCTGATTCAGTGGAAAATTAGCTGGAACAGTGGGTTCAACAAAGGACATAGATTGTGGTGACAGTGGCAACACTCCCTGCGAAATAGGTGAAGTATATTGCAGCTGACCAAACTGAAAGAAAGGCTGTGATGGATGCATCTGGGTTCCAGATGGGCCAACAGGCGGATGCAGATGAAGAGGCATCTGTATAGAACCTATCTGTATAGCCGGAACAGGTGAAGGTATCAAAGATGGACCAGAAAATAGCCCAAACTGGAGCTTGACAGGTACCTCTGATTGACCATGAACAGAGGGAGCACTGGACATAAAAATCTGTCCTGTTGATAATGGAACTTGGGCCTGACAAGACAAGCTGGTGCTAGGAGCGTCCATATGGTTCATAAGTTCAGATGCTGCCGAAGTTTGAGGAACATGCTTAGGTTGGATCACCAAGTCCTGCATTTTTTTCTTCTCAGTTTCCTGGAAGATTCCAGAAGTATCATCAAGACCCAGTCCCACAGAATCAGTCATATTTTGAAGGGCTTGTTCTTCACTGCAAATCCCATCAAAAGATCCCAGTTCTTTCACATTTCCAACAGAAACTTGGGGTGGGACAAATTTTGCATCTTCATCCCTCAAATTTCTTTCAAATTCATCATTCGGCATCCCAACCTCAACACCCTCATTGAAGCCTAGCACCAAATTGTCCACCATGTCAGGTGAACCTTTTTCCTCTAGTTGAAGGTCTTCAAAATCTTGGGCTAGGTTTGTATTCTCATCTTCTCCATCATGCGCTTCATCTCCTTCCCCATAGTCATCTTCATCCTCATCGTATTCTTCTTGCTCCTGCAAGGGGTTGTCGGTCTCAATAGGCCATTCTTCATCATCATAACTTGAGTCACTCATCATTTTCTCTTTTTCACCGTCAATAGGCAAGGCTGCAGATTCATTAACTTGTAAACCCAAGGTCTCATCTTTGCGATCAGCAGCTGATCCAGGGAAATCACCAGAGTCATCCAAATCGTCATGAGATAGATGAACAGGAGAATCAGGGGGACTAGAAACAGAGAGTGAAGATTGTGAATCACATCTTTTTGTGTCCATATCCATTTCCTGTGCCGCATTCTCAGTACTGTCTTCGTTCAGATCAGTTATTTGAGCTGTTGAAATGATCTCCTGATGGCTATTATCAAACATTTTCTGCATGGTAGATTTACTTCTTGTGCCATCGTTGTACGGCAACTCATTCAGTGTAAAAGTTGAGGGCCCAGGATGTTGATCACGCCTGTAAGAACTTCTTTGCATGGAGTTCATGGAAGGAGGTGGAAGAACGCGAGGTTGCCTCGTGGAGTGTCGTGACCTTCCAAAGGAATAAAGCCCATCTGTCTCAGAGTTGTGATATACATGTTCATGATAGGGAGTATAAAGAGTGCCCCGAGAATGACTCTGTCCCCATCCACCGTCGCCAAATCTCTCTGTAAGGGTTTCGTGAAATTCAGATTCAAACTCCAGATTTCTACTAAAATGATCTCCATCTCCAGAGAGATCCCACCTCTGACCTTTAATTTGTCTGAAATCATCCATGCGAGGTTCCGGAATCCCTCCTTTATAGTAAGTCTTGGATGACATAAATCCAGGTCCTCCATGAGCTTCTTTTCTGGAAAACACTCTGCCTCCAACAGCAGAGTCATGCTGAGGGCTATGATGGCCATTCTCCCGGTCGTGTGAAAGGAATGATGAGCTGTTTCCATTCTCAAATGCATCTCGCTTCCATGAACTATGATGCTTCCCTCTGTCCAAAAAGGAAGAGGAGGCATCTCTGGAAAAGAGAGGCCTAGAACCCATCTCAAAAGGCCGATTTGATCCTGAAGAATCACCGGATGCTGAAATTGTAATTCTCTCCACCATCCGTTCACCCTCTTCCCAGTCACCACCATCTGCTAACTTGGGACCATCTTTTTCTGTAGCTGTCACTGATATCTTCTCATCTGTCAAGATATAAGAATTATTATTTTTTGTTGTTTCAGCATGCCTTTTTGCAATTCTTTCCTCTAATTCTAAAAGCTTCTGTTTGGCAGCCTGTTTCCTCCTCTCTTCCTCCATAATAATTCTGCGTTTCTCTTCCTCTCTAGCTATCCTTTGCTCTTCAGCCTTTCGCATAAGTTCCAATTTTTCTTGTTCGGCTCTACATGCAGCTTCTCTGGCTTCATCTTCTAACCTCCTCTGTTGTTCTTCTTGTTCCCTAGCCATCCGAATCCTTTCATCTTCTTCTCTCCGAGCTAGTTCCATAGCCCTTTCCTGCTCGGCAATTATGCGTTGCCTCTCCTGTTCCTGCACTTTCTGCACCCTCTCAAGTTCAGCCTCAAAAGACTCCCTGACTGGATCATGGAAATCAGTCTGTTTAACCACATCTTTCTTCTTTTTAACCAGAGAAACAAAAGCCCCATCAAAAGGATCATGTCCATCAAACCCAATAGCTCCAAAGTCCCTGATGAAAGGATCATTAAACAAAGCCTTTTCATTTTTTGAGGATGGGCGTTTCTCCCTACCAAAGCTCAGTATGGGATCATTAACTGTAAGCCCTTTACCGCCCAAAGAAAACAATGATTTGGAAGTTGAACTACTTTGGAAGTGATCACTTCTATGATTGTTGTACTGTTCATTCCCGTAACTCTCTCGACTGCTCCGATCAGATGCTCTCCCACCAAAAGGATCCATTGAGTTACTGTGAGGATGTCTCCCTACATGTCCATAACCAACATCCCTCCTTTCATTATCATGTTGAACATTGTCTCGGAAAGGGGATGGGACATATTTATTTTCATAGTTTAATTTTCTGTTCTGATTATATGGCCTTGTACCAATGCCACTTCTTTCATTGCCACCCTCTTGGATAGCAAATCCATCCATCACAAGATGTGAAGCAACTCTCCATGAGTTGCCTTCTCGTCCCTCTCTACTAGTTGCTCTTGTATCTCGGCCAAAAGTGTCCAATTTAGCGGCTTCACTGGAAGTAATCTTTCCAGTTTCATTGTCACGTTGCCCACGTCTATCAAAGTGATTATATGTTGGCTTCTGGGGTAAAACACTTGGCCTTGGGAAATCAGAATCCCTATCCCAGTAAGCTTCATTCTTAGTAAACACATGATCCCTCCCCCGGTCCATCAAACCATGCCCTGTATCTCGCTCATCATCTGCCCAATCCGACCTCAGGTTGAGCTTAACTAATGGAAAAGGTCCGGGAAAGAATTCCTCCTGCCTCCGGTCTTTCTCAAACATGCCAGTACCACCTAAACCACGTTTTTTGCCTTCCTTCTCATTCTCGCCATTGCTAACATGATTCCTGGATTGCAACCCCATATCCACAAGTGCACTCAAACCCGATCGGCCCCCCTGCTCATCACCAAGATTCTCATTCATAACCTGCTTTTGTTTCTGAAACAAACCATCTTTCTGCTTCTTTTCTGACACAGAAACCACGGGCAAAGCTGCCTGCAACGATGGAAAATCCTCACCCCTCAAGACCGTAGCTTTCCCCGGAACTTGATTGCTCGGAGACAGACCAGAAGCTGCAGGACCAACTGAACGCACAGAAGGTGGCACATACAAGGAGCTACTATTCCCTTTACTCGCCCCATTAACAACATCATTACCTCCTTGGTCAAAACCATGATTAACACTGGAAATAGAAATATCTCCAGTGTGATCACTGCCAACACCTATAAATCCATCTTTCTCACCAACCACAGCCGGCTTAGTCCATCCCATACCGGACGAACTAGGCCGTACCCCACCAACTCCCGAAGCGCCTCCGGTGGGGCCTCCTCCTGCTCCCGAGGAATCAAATCGCTCATGCTCCTTCCTCAATGATGGCAGATTCAACGGGTGTGGAACAGAAAGCTTCGTCCCAGCTACTTTTTGGGAACTCCGCGGCCGTGAAAGTACCACCATCCCTCCTCCTCCTCCGCCGGGGCGATTCCGGCCCGCCCCATATTGGTGGTTGTTATGGTGGTGATACTGTTGTTGTTGTGGTTGGCCATACGACTTGTTTAAATTTACAGAGACAAACTTAGTCCCGACTCCGGGATTGGCCATCTCAAGGCGGTCCGACTCCGATTATCAATCCCTCCGGCAGATTCAGATCCCCGCCAAAACATCAATTAGCCAAAAAACCTAATCCCTAAAATATTACCCCTACCAAACTTTATGGTTCCCGATCTCGCTGCAATTGGTGATCCCCACTTAAACAAACCCTAGGAAGTAGCGTCTCTCTTTTAAACTGAAATAATCAAAGATACCGGGAAATAGAAGCTCAGTTCTTTGTTGAATAATACAAAAAAGTGCAAAGAATATTGTGTGAAATTAGGGTTGATCGTGGAATCGAAGTAGGAGAGGTAGGGGGCGTATGATAAAAGGAGCGCAGGATAGAGACGACGGAAATAACGTACGCCGCGTACAAAGGTGAACTGAGAAAAAAGCCCTACTAGCTAGCTCGAAGTGGAGGTAGAGAGAGAAACAAATATACTTACGATCAATTCTATTAATAATTTTGTAACGTAATTGCTCATTAATATTCACTGAGGTACAATGAATATTCATAATTTCATATCCAAGTAATTAAAATACTTAAAACATATTCATAATTTCATATGCAAGTAATTAAAATACTTAAAACATATATAAAAATGTAATTTTTATAGAATCATTAAATTTTTATAGAATCAACCACAACCTTAATTATTATTTATTTTAAAATTAATGAACCAAATTTAAAAAAATCCAAATCTAACTTATATAGTAAAAATTTTATTTGAATAATTTACTAAACAATAAAATTAAAAATCTTATCATCAATTTGCAAAATTTGACAACGGTGAGATATAAATTAAATTTAATGCTCTAAATTTTAGAAAGTTACGGTGGCTTGTCCTTAGAAGATAAGTTATTCTAAAAATCTCCGGTTTAAACATGTGAGCTCTCTCATTATTTTTTGCACGTTCTCTTGGATCTATCATGGAATCCCTCAACCAAGAGGGGCGTCTCCCCAAAGGTGCGTACCTGCAAACGTATGGAAGACCCACCACCACGCTCCAAACTGTCCTATAGCGCTGCAGTGTTAGGGGAAGCGATGGTGGACAAAACACCCGAGGAACTTACATGGCCTGACAAAGAAGGAGACATCATTCACACATACTCAAGACAAAATTGGATAAACAATGGAAAAAAGCAGTAATTGTGAAACTGCTTGATAGACAGGTTGGGTATCGGATTCTAAGCACCCGACTGAAGAGTATGTGGAATCCACGAGGCCCCATGAAGATCATTGATCTGGAAAATGAATACTTCCTCGTCAAGTTAATTGAAGAAGACGACTACTTTAATGCCCTGACTAACGGTTCGTGAGTGATCTTCGGACGAGCTCTCTCCGTTCAACGGTGGCTACCAAACTTCCGACCATCACAAGGACAAATCACCAGAGCTGTGGTTTGGATTCGGTTCCCAGATCTATCCATTGCACGCTATCACCCAATGATCCTCACCGCGCTAGGGAACCTGGTAGGGAACACAGTGAAGATTGATGAAGCAGCCATGCAGGCTCAACGGGGGAAGTTTGCGCGAGTTGCAGTCGACATCGACTTGAGTATTCCCTTGCGTACAAGCATGGAGATCGATGGTGAGACGTTACTGGTGGCTTAAGAAGGGCTACCACAAATCTGTTATACTTGTGGAATGGTAGGTCACGACTCTAGCGTCTGTTCGAAGAGGCCACCGGCGCAAAGTGAACGTCAGACTCCGATGTCCAGTGAAGGAGAAGGAGCGTCAGGGCGGAGGAGTATGACTGGTGAAACCTCTGGGAAGCCTTCGAACGTGACCACCAACGGCTATGGACCCTGGACACAGGTGCAACGAAAAGCTCCAAGAAATTCAATGAAAAGTTAGGAACAGAGAGGAATTGGCAGTCCAAGGGAGGCTAATCAAATGGGAGGCTCGAGGTTTTCTCTTCTGACAAACAAGGAGCTTATGGGGGAAAAACCCACAGGACCGACAGAGACACCACAAAATAGTACTTTTCTTGGTTTCGGACAACGATTTATTCTAACAGATTTTGTTGGAAAAGGAAAGAAAAAGAATAAGGGTGTCTAAGTCTACTGGCCCCTTAAGGAATTTGAGGAATGGATCCAAAGGAAAGTTGGTAGCCCTACATCAGCAAACCCGGGGGGAATGTTCGCAGGCCAGCGGTCATCAGGAAAAAGGGCTTGGATACTTTCCCTAAAGTTCAACTCCAACCCACGTCCATGGATAAACATCTAGCAGTTGAAATCAATTCTCATACTGTAATGGACCGTGATAGTCAAGTTATTGCGGAAAGGGAGCAGGATGATGAGGAGCGACTCTACCTGATGGAAAGAGTAGAGGAACCAGAGGAGGCGGGTAGGGGTAGGGGAAGGGGGTATAACCGCAATTTCGCCCACCGAACCTCCATATTTAGCAAGAGGGTCAAGTTTGCTGGAAGAGATGTATGAATAAAGACAAGATGAGGAGCTGGTAACACAGACCCAGGGAGATGGAAACAATGAAGACCACGCAAGAGGTACAGCTTTAACTCCGTTGTAGAGTAGCCTGTTCAAGTATTTATTTCATTATGTCAATTTTATTATGAAATTGTCAAGGGGCAGGGGGCCTAGATTCCATGCCATACTGCGTAATTACATTCGTAATTACAAATCGAAAATTTTAGTTTTGATGGAAACTCGAATTAATAGACCACAGGCTAACGAAGTAGTCCTTTCTGTGGGGTTTGATTATTCCTTTAGAGTAGAAGCAGTAGGTGTTTCTGGAGGGATTTGTTTGTTATGGTAGGATGATTTTGATATCTCAGTAGTAATAGCTCATCGCCAATTTATTCATACCACCATAATGTATGATTCTGGATCTCTTGATTTTACCGTAGTTTATGCTAGCCCGCAAGTGTCTTCTTAAACCATGCTCTGGCCATTTTTAAAATGGATAGGGCGTTCTATTCACCGACCCTGACTTGTTGAAGGGGATTTTAATGCTAAAATGGAGATTTCGGATAAAAGGTGTGGAGTCACTTCAGTGCGGGTAATGAATAAACGATTTAATGAATGGGTACATGGGTGTGGGCTACCTGATTTGGGTTTTGTTGGATCGTACTTGGCGAAGAGGAATGGTTCAAGCTAGACTGGATAAAGTGTTTGGTTCGACGGCTCGGTTGCAGGATTTTCCTCAAACGGTGAACCACCATTTACCCTTCCTTGGTTCAGACCATAGTCCTCTGCTGATTCAATTAAAACACCCAAATCTAAGAATCATAGGGGTACTGATGTTTCACTTCCAAAATGCTTGGATAACATATGCAGATTTTGACGATGTGGTCGCAGAGCATTGGCTACCAGTGGGGCAGACAATGAGGAAATCTTTAGCTAATTTCTCCAACCAACTTATGTGATGGAATAAGTTAGTTTTTGGCAATATATTCCATCGAAAAAAAGACTGCTAGCCCAGTTGGAAGCAATTCAGCAAGCAATGGATGTCGACAATATGGATTCACTTTTAGCCTTGGAGGAAAAGCAAAGAGGAGAATTATTACAGGTACTGTGTGAGGAGGAAATTTTTTGGCTTCAGAGAGCCAGGTGTGAATGGATATCAAAGGGTGATCGGAATACTAAATATTATCACACTATCACTCTATCCAAACGAAAGAAAATGAAGATAGAGAGGCTTTTTGATTCGAATGGGTCACTAATTTTTGTTCCAAAACAACTGCGACTATTAGTCAGGACATTTTTTGTCCAACTTTATACTAACGAAGACGGGAATAATTTTCAGTTTCCGATCTCAGGAGCTTTTCTGTTGTTATCGGCAGAAAGGGTTCATGACCTAAACCTTCCAGTCCATGAAACCGAGATCAAGAATGCAGTTTTTGAGATGAATCCCAATAAAGCCCTCGGAGTATATGGTTTCAATGCGTTATTTTTTCAAAATCAATGGGGGAAGGTAGGGAAAGAAGTGGTGGTGTTTATACGAAAAGTTTTCCGTCTGGAACGATGGGAAAAGGATTTGAATCAAACCGTTCTAGTTTTAATCCCCAAAATCCCCTCTCTGAAAAATATTTCTCAGTTTCGATCAATTAGCCTTTGTACTGTGCTTTACAAGATTATATCTAAAGTTATTGTGAATCGGATGAAAGCCCACCTGGATCATTTAGTGGAGGTGAACCAATATAGTTTTATACCTGGCAAGCAAATAACAGATAATATTATCATCGCTTAGGAGGTTATTCACTCGATGTGAAAAGAAGAAGGGGAAGACAGGGTAGACAGGGTATCTAGCTATCAAAGTGGATTTGGAAAAAGCATACAATCGGCTTCGTTGGGATTTTATTCAAAACACTTTAACAGACATTGGGTGTAACATCCCGATACCCATGTTAAGGCTAGAATAGTAATTTATGAGAAAGTATTGTAAAATTAGGAAAATGCATGTCATGCATAAGTTAATTGTGACATACACATTTATGTTGCACATTCATATGATTGTACGTACATTCAATGGCATTTCCGGGCAAATTTGATTTATAAATAGAAATTGTGGATTAAATTAGAGTGTATTAATTGTGATTTGACAATTTTGGTATATTTCAGATATTTTGAAATTTTTGGTGAATTTTGAAAAAATATTAATTTTTGGGCCAATTATAGTGTTACATGTGGCGACGTATAATTGTGACAAATGGCTTGTATATGTGGTGTCAAGTGATAGACGTGGTTGAGTGACAGATGTCAAACATGCCCAATAACCACGTGGGTGAAGCAAAACCAATTCTGTAGTTTATATTGTTTTTCATTTGGTTTTGTCCAACACCGAAATCACCTAGTTGCATCTGTTGAGAAATTGGCTTTTGAATCTTACTTCATAATAAGAATTTCAATACTTAGAGAGAGTTTATTCTGTTATCCTTGGTTTTCTTCATCCACCGAGAACTTCATTGCTGGAAGTTGAACTGAACCAAGTAAGTGATTTTGATGACGATTTAGTGGCATTTTGATATTGCATGCATTGGATTGAAACACTAGTGTTATTAGGGTAAAATGAAAATGATGCAGAAATGTATGAGAATTGATAAATTTGGATACTCTATTTTGTTTTGGAGAAAACTTGTATGTTGACATGCGTGAATCTGTAGAGTTGTTTAAATGTTCTGAAAATTTTGTTGAACCATGATTTTGATGATGGCTAGTGTTAGAGATGAGTTTATGTATGTGAAGGTATAATAGTAGAGTTCGGGGAATACATGTCCTAAATGACTCAGATGAAGATTTGAAATTGTGAACGTGGGAAAAAATGATGAAAAATTTAAAGTTGCATGTGTGATAATCGGATTTTGATGTTAAGTGTGGAGTTTGGATTTTTGTACTCTGTGTGTGTACTGATGAGTTAAAAATGAAGTAGGGAAATTGTTTGCATGTTATTGGAGTTAATTTATGAAAGATTGAATTTCTAGGAAAATTTACAGTAGAAAGAGAGAGAGAGAACATGGAGTTTTGGATTTTGGTGTTTGATTGATAAAAATTGATTATGATTTATTTGGAGATTGAATTGGAGTTTGAAATATTAAAGATGTTGGAACCCCACCCGGGTGAGACACGTGTCCGACGTTCTATGTAACATCTAGACACGCATTTCACGAGGGAGGGATTCCTCACCACAGAAGAAAACGCCAACCAACTTATATTAATGTCCTTCGAACAAATCTTCAAGAATGAAAATCACTTCAAATGGGAGCTTCCTAGATTAAGAAATTACCGAAATTCGGAAAC
>JAOSBL010000212.1:5264649-5278127 GCA_027568915.1 Erythroxylum roraimae
TTATTGATTTGAAGCCTAACACCCTATAACACAAAAACTCTAATTTAACTAAATTTATAATCATTACTTAAACACTATAATCCCAAATTATTCTCACTAAGGACGTAGTAATCTAAACCTCAAAATAATAAAGCATGCTTAATGCGAATCGGGGCCCAACAAAAGAGATAAGTTGGAAGGAAGTGGAAAGGCTAGAAATGAAAGGTTTATGGGATGAAATGAAGAAAAGATCGTGCTTTTGCACGATGGTGACATTTGAAGAAAAATGTCAAATGGCGAGATCGTGCAAAAGCACGACCGCAACTTTGCGGAAATTAGGCACGATTGCGACTTTCAATGGTTTTCTTCTGAAGGGATTTTGCCGAACATCCTTCAATTGTTTTGCTATAACTTCTTCACCCAATGTCCAAATGACTTGATTTTTAGACCAATAGATTCATAAGACATTGATCTACATCTTCACCAAAAATCATAGCTTTCGATTGATTGATGAATTTTAAGGTGAAATGTGACAGTGCTGAAAGATGATAACTAGGATGATTTTTACTGAACATACTTCGGTAATTGGACTATATCTTGATCTGTGGACCTCAGAATAAGATGATTATTAATTGTGGTTCAATTAGAGACATAAGGCTACAAGTTATATGAAGAGGTTGAATTCTAATTCGACCTCTAAGAATTTCAGAATCTGATTGGAAGTTGAGATAAGAATTCTGCTGAAGCTTTAGAATAGTATAAGTAAATTGAGTACAACTTTCAGTATTCCTAACCAAATTGGATGAACTTGGTATCATTGGAAACTTAAGACATTGTAGTACAACTTTCTAGAAGAAAGTGTTGCATAATTTTGTCATTAACCCTATCAGATTAATATGCAAATTTGACTGTATGAATGTAAAAAAAAATCTGAAGTGGTTAATTAGGTTATAAAATTAATTGCACATTGTTTTATGTTGGTCCAAATTATAAGTACAAATGAGATTAATGAGGACTTTGATATCTGAATGATTTGATAAGATACTCGAAATTGTCATTGAACATGCATTGTACATATTTTATATAAGTACATGTGCATAAAGGAATACTTTTACATTTGTGCAAGAATGTGATATATTGTAAATGTGTTTTGTATGGTATAGAGGAACTCATTGGACGCCAGTCGGACATTATCGGACCATCCAGGCAATAGCATTTTGGAGCGTATTGTGAGTCAACCTAGATGAATTTCCTATAATTGATTTGATTTGATTTGTTTATACTTCCAATATTATAGAATTGTTTGTTATTTGTTTCTGAAATTTCGGACTTGGAGTCCGAGGAGTTTAATAGTTGGGCATATATTGAAAGTGTTCTGATTTGATATGAATTTCTGAATGACTTTTGATTCTTAACAAAAGTTGAATGCCGGACTTAGGTCCGATGACTATGAAAACTTTTTCTGAGCATTTACATAAGGTTGTGATATATGGCATATTCAGTATTTAATGCATTTCAAAAAATGCATGCTCAAATAAAGGCGTTGTGACTTGAGTAGCCAGTTTGAAGCGCTTCCACGTAGAGCTTTGTTCTATGATATATGTTTCTGCACGTAAAGCTATGCTCCGTGATTCTGTTCTGACTGAGCCCTATGGGCCAGTATTTATATAAGTATGTGATAGGCACTCAGTCACAATACTAAGAACAAATGTGAGTCTCATGTATATAGCATTCATATAAGACTGAAATTCTTTGAATGATTTGCAAAGCTGAAATGAGTGACCATATTATATGCCATGTTATGTGAGTATTTGAATAATAAATGTATGTTCATAATGAATATAGGTGCAATATGTGATGTGTGTATGTGATCCGGTGAAATCATCAATGATGGTTCACTCATTGAGTTCGCAAAACTCATCAAAAATTAAAATGTGGTTTTTCAGGTACAAGACAGGAGACCTAGTTCCTTAGTCAGGACTTAAGGAATCTTTTGGATAGAAAAATAGCTCAGAGGTCTGTCAGCTGACACTAGAAGTGCTGTAGCATTTATTTTGTAGTTTTGTTAGAACCTATAAGAGGTTTTGCAAATATTTGTATGATAGAAACAGTGTAAGAATTGTGAATGAATGTAATCAATGGTTTTAAAATTTAGTGACTTTTGAGTATGTTAGATGATGCCATGTGTAAGTTGGATTGCCATGTGTAAGTTGGATATGTTTTTGCTCCAACATACCATTATCATAGGTTATATACTTGATTGTCCTCGGATGTTCGGGTGCATACCCTATGGTAGTGGGATGTTGCATTGGGTTACCGGAAAACTTAATCAGTGTCATTATGAAGTGTGTGACGATAGTGTCTATGTAAGTCGCTTGGCAGGGCAACGTTTCTGAGCCTTTCAGTCCTTCGAGGGGTATTTGGCAAGGCAATCCGCGCTCGCCTTATATTTTTGTGTTATGCATGGAGAGGCTCGATCACCTTATATCGAAGGAGGTGGGACACGAGACTTGGAAACCGATAAAGCTTAGTCGTACAGGGCCTCCCATATCCCATCTTTTCTTTACAGATGATCTCGTTCTGTTTGCCAAAGCTACGGAATCGCAGACACAGGTGATAGCAATGACTTTGGAGTCTTTTTGTAAAGCATCAGGACAAAAAGTTAGTATCGCTAAAACTCAGATTTTTTCTCTAAGAACGTTTCTCGAGAAAACGCGCATCGTTTCAGTCAAGGCCTACAAATAACATGTACGAATAATCTTGGAAAGTATTTAGGAGTTCCTTTGATTCATGAGCGTACGACGAGAAACACCTATCAATACATCCTAGATAATGCTCAAAAGAAACTTGCAGGATGGCGTGTAAGGAGGTTGTCACTAGCGGGGAGAGTTACTTTAACCCAATCAGTAATTTCGTTCCTCCCAATATTCACGATGTAAACGATAAGACTTCCGAGGCAACTTTGTGATGATTTGGAGAAAATCATGAGGGATTTTATATGGGGTTTAACGGACAATCATCGAAAAATGCATTTAGTTAATTGGGCGGCAGTGTGTCAGCCAAAAAATGCAGGGGTACTAGGCATTAAACGCATTCGTTCTTCCAATGATGTGTTATTGACAAAGTTAGGTTGGGCTTTGATTACTCAACCCATAGCCTTATGGGTCCAGACCCTAAGGGCAAAATATCGACTAGATGCTTATCATATACCCCCGACGTTAGATAGGAAAGGGGTTTCAGTTATTTGGAGGGGGATATCTGCAACTTGACAGTTTGTACGCCAAGGTATAAAATGAAATTTGGGCAATGGGAGGCGTATTTTCTTCTAGCTGGATAATTGGGTAGATGGGTGGGGACTATCAATATTCGTGGCGACTTCTCAAATTCCTACGAGTGTTCTTTCCGCTACAATTGCGGACTTTACTAATGAAGTCGGCTCTTGGCATTAGAATTTGTTCCAACAATATCTCCCTTCCACAGTTTTATGGATATTGCAGTCATCAGTCCTAATGTCGAAGGCATAGCGGAAGACAGAATGGTGTAGGGACAAACTAATCACGAGGGGTTCACAGTGGCGTCAGCTTATGAATTAATCGAAGGTAGCACCATAGACGTTAATAACAGGTTTTGGGAGTTAATATGGAAATGGGCAGAGCCTCAGCAGATTAGGTCTTTCCTTTGGTTTTTGGCTAAGAGAAAACTACTGACCAATCAACAGCGAGTGACTCGACATATCACAGTGGATAGCAGTTGTCACTTCTGTGGGCAAGAAGAGTCATCACTGCATGCAATACGGGATTGTCCGAGAGTGAAATCTTTCTGGTTTAACTTCGCTTCTAAGGTGGTTGATATGGGCTTTTTTCAATAAGATGAAGGGACGTGAGTGAAATCCAACCTTATGAAGCACTCACAAATGAAGAAGGTAGAGTGAGTTACAATTTATGGCATCGCCTGCTGGTTCTTATAGCAATGGAGGAACAGAAGCCTTTTTGAGGTTGATTTTATTTGGCCGGAAGACTGTACAAGAATCGTTATAGATTACGTTGATTGGATAGTAAGAGCAAGAATTGTGGAAAACTGTGTTTAAGGCATAGGATTTGTCTGTGGGTAATTTAGTGGGTTGGACCAAATCAACGGAGGATTGGGTTAAATTAAATACGGACGGTGCAGTTAAACAAGAGTCTAACATTGCTACCGCTGGAGGATTAATTAGGAATTGTCAAGGTTAGGGGTATGGTGGATTTCAATAGAACATTGGAAGGGGCTCGCCTTTAGCTGCTGAATGCTGGGGAGTTTATTTGGGACTTACACTGGCTTGAGAGCTTGGATATTGACGCGTTGTCATCGAAGTGGATTCTTTAGAGGTGATTGACGTTCTTTTTTCTTCCAATATAGTTTTGTCTGAGGATAATTTTTTGGTGGCAGGTACCCATGGGTTATTATACCGAGCATGGAAGATGCAACTCCATCATGTATATCGAAAAGGGAATCAGTGTGCTGATAGCCTGACTTTTCTAGTAGTTTTTTTAAGCCCTAAGTTTGTATATACTACAAGAGCCTCTGTTGGTCGTTATGCAGCTAATCCACCTATACAAGCAAGGAGTCTTATACTGCAGAATACTGCGCTAATGGAGTGTTTGTTTTGATTTTGTGTGGGTTTGTTTATTTTCTTTTTACTTTGTAATAAAAAAAAGACAGATTTTTTAGAAAGGTTAACAAAAAATGCCAAAGATTATCAATAGCTCATTCTCGAAGATGAACTCGCCCGAACAACGAAAACGAGATTGAATTGGAGTGGAGTAGAAGCAGCACTGGAGGTAGCCGGAGAAGAAGAACTATGGCAATAACAGAGACCACTGAAGCCGCCTCACCGCCGTCGCTGTCACCTTCCGGCCATTTTAGGTAAATCTTCCTTTTATTTTCGTCTAATACATATTTCCTTTTTCTTAATTTGTTTTATCTCATGCCGCCGTTTCAGTCAACCTCGCCACTTCTACGTCGCCGTCGACAGGATCCACTTCAAAATGGTCCCTCTCTCTCACGCATATGCGCATTCAGAACACATAATATGTATGCGGCTTTTTAGATCCGAAGAAATAGAAATTGACTTTACGCATAAAACACGGTGATAATTTGGCAGGAGACATTGGTGGATTTGCTAGGCGTTGCTGGCCGGCGCCCTGGGCTGCCGATGGTGGTCTGCTGCAGCTCCCGCGACGAGCTGGACGCCGTCTGCGCCGCCGTCTCCAATCTCCCCTATGTTTCTCTTTCCTGTCTGGTATGAGTTTTCTTTTTCTAATTGATCTAGGTTTTTGTTGATAACTATGTGTTTTTAGTTCTCTGTCTTTAGTTGGTTATGCATTTGATTGTTCTCTGATTCAATTGTCAAATTTTGATTTTATTGTTATAGTTTTAGATTAAAATCTATGTTAAAATTTCATCAAATTGTAGTATTTCAAGATGAAAAATCTTTGTTAAATTTCAAGTGACTTGAACTTGTTGCGGGATGTGATATTGAGGGTTAGCATCTCTGCGGTCATAATAGTCAGTTAATGAAAAACCTAAGTGGTTATGTCTTTATCTCTTTAGATTAATTGTTAATATAAGGCATTCAAAATCCAGGGTTTTGCCTGATATAAAGTGTTACTTTAAGGTTTTGTCATCCGTCAACCTGACATTTGGTAGTTTGCATTTTGTGGTTCTTTTTGAGAGAGTCGTAGATTTGTTTTGCATCAGGGATAAAGTTGGAGATCTGATGTACTTTAATTGATTGCTGATACATATCATCACTGCTGTTGTTAATGCCAGTACAGTGACCTAGCTGAATTGGAAAGAATCCACATTCTGGAGACATTTAGGGAAGCAACAACGAAGTGGAACCAAAATGTTTCTCCACAGTTAGCAGATGACAGTGAAATGGGAAAACAAGAGAATAAATCTCACATGGTAGTCGTTACAGATGTATGCCTTCCACTTTTGGCTTCTGGGGAATCACCTATGTCTGCTCGTGTTTTGATTAATTATGAGCTTCCAATAAACAAGGTATGTTTCCATTTTTCTCTAGGCCTTAAACATGTATTGTGCATTATGAAAAATGTCTATACCAACTTTCTTTCATGCATGTAATGCCTAAGGGCAACTGTTCTATTTTGTGAACTTTCTGTTTCTGTAGGTAGAAGAGCTGAGTTTCGCTCTTAAAATTAAAGGGTTATTAATCTCTGGGTCTAACTTTTTTCTACCTTGTTAAGATAAAATTTTGAATCAAATGCAACACTCTAAAATGGGCAGTATACTTAAAAAAACTGACCTTACTTGCAGTCTAATTTTTTTCTTTGATCTACATGTAATAAATGTCGGCTTCTGGTTTATAAGTTCAGTTGTTAGATCATTGAGCATATATGTTAAGACTCTTCAAAGTAGGTCATCATTCATGCTGGAATGAGTAGCTCTTATGGAGGGCCCAGTTTGATTGTACAAGAACTGGCAGATTCCAAAAATTTATTGAACAAAGCTCTTAGCCCCTATTATGTGGAATGTAGAATGTGCATGTAAATATGTACAAATCAATACATGTTCCAAATGCATAGTTCGCTTTTCTACTTACCGCAGTTATTGAAATCAATACCAGTTCCTTTTGCTTTAGCTCCATTCACATGCCTAAGTTACTGCTCAGTTAGGGTAAAGGGCAGGGTTGTCTCAGCTATATGGCCATTGCAGATTGAATAATTGTATATGATGTTATATGTACCTCCATAACTATTTATGGCCAATGATCGCAGAATTTATCTACAGTTTCTCATTAATTTTTGTGCTTGTTGGTTTGCTTGCAGGAAACATACATGAGACGCATGGTTACATGTTTGGCAGCAGGTTCTTTTGCCACTTTGATCTGCCTTGCATACTCGTAATGTTTATGCTTTGAGATCCTTTTTGACTCAGTCTTAAATCATGCAGATGGGATTGTGATCAATATGGTTGTTGGGGGTGAAGTGATAACTCTAAAAAGTCTTGAAGAAAACACCAACCTTGTAATAGCCGAAATGCCAATTAACGTAAGTCTTTTGTGGTGCTCCACTTCTCTACTATGGTTAATATCATGTCGGAATTGTATTTAACATGTGAATCTAAATGCCCGACTAATTCCTCTTAATTGTCATATTACTTTATTATTGGAGTTAAGAAGCGTGAATATGTCAAATATATATGTTTTACTTCTATATTTGACATTAGTGCTCGGAAGATAGGGCTAAGGATTTTAAATTTTTCCTATCTTAATGAGACTTATCCGTGTGCTGTTTTTCGGCATGTTTCTGACTTGACTGTTCTGTTGTTGCAGATTTCTGAGATTTTGTGAGATTTACTTTCTGGAATCAAAGTGCAAAAAAACAAGATAATCTTTTGTACGCTTTCCAACTGTTGGGAGTCTTGCAGATGATCTGTGTGTAGGCTGCAACGATGTTGACAATTTTTTGCATGTTGAGATCATCAGTAATTCAGTATATTTGTTATCTTTTTCTCTTTAAGTGATAAATTCCGTGATCTATTTGGCAGCTAAAGTGGAAGGAAAAGAAACTTGGTTGAAGATATGCTTTGTTTCGATGGAAAAATTTTCTGTTACGGTTACGCACTAGTAGAAATTAGCATGCTTTATTTCACGTATTGAAAGTTCCAATTGCTTCATTTAAGTAGAACATAAATTACAAGCTCAGCAGGAAAAATATGTCATGGAAAAATTCATCATTGTTGACCTTCACAACAAGTTGGTCCCAAGTATGATCATGACCCAAATTTGAGACTATGGGCTGGACTTAAAAATCAATAGCTCTAACAAAAGAATATTTTTGACCCGGAAAGTAAATATTGGTTTCTTGAAGACAAAATTTAAGTAAAAAATGAACTCATTCTTCCTATAATTCATGTTGTTATTCCGGTACCTATTTTGTGTACAATGATGCGATATTATGAAGAATTTCTTCCTCTAAAGAGAAGAATAGATAGCACCAATTGTGTTATTACAAATCTTTATTTTCGTGCCATAGGAATTACTTACTAATGAGGTACTTAATTGGTAGACTGATATAGTTGTTCAAAATAAGGTTCTTTGACGCATTGATTATAATCTTGATGGTCTAATAAACAAACATAAGCAACTTAAAAAGGGTAGAATTTGTGTCCTCTCAAATCCAAAAGCTATATTCCTTACAAAACTAAGCGGTCCAACTTGTTGTTAATTTAAGATGATACATTGATACTCAATATTTTAAACTTGATTTTACGAAAAAGAAAGAACCTCAAGTTAAAGAAGTACATCAAAAGGTGGAGGTAGATATGTAAACAAAACAGTCAAAGACTTTTTGTGGGCTTATCCTACATCATTTCCCGTAATACAACCTATTTATTCATCCTCAATTTATTCTAAAGTGGCTAATTATAAGATGTTCAAAATGAATTATCCTTTACTTAGATATCAGGCCGCTCATCAACCCATTGTCATATCCTATGATATCTTTGCATTAAACCCCACTGATGAGGTACTCAACTGGTAGACAAATAATGTTGTTGTCTTCGATGCATTGATTATAACCTTGATGGTCTTACCAGCAAACATAAGTAACTCAAAAAAAGGTAGAATTTGTATCCTCTCAAATCCAAAAGTTAGGGTAGAATTTGTTTCCTCTCAAATCCAAAAGTTACATACTTTTTTACAAAATCAAATCCTATTTATTGCTGATCTAAATTGATACATTGATATTTAATATTTTGAACCTAATTTTACCACAAAAGAAAAAGAACAAGTTAAAGAAGTATTTCAGTGTATGGAGGTAGATATGCAAACAAACAGTTGAAGACTATTAGTTGGGCTTATCTTACATCATTTTCAGTTATATAACTTATTTATTCAACCCCAAAATATCCTTAAGCGGCTGATTATAAGGTGTTCAAAATGAGTTATCCTTTACTCAGAAAATAGGCCACTCATTATGCAACTGGCATATCAAAACCTATAAGACCTCAAAAATGCAAGGAGCTTATTGATCCTTGGATAAAACCTTTACAACTTAAAACATCTCCAACTTCCCCACTTAGAACCCAACTTGTTCCATCAAATGGAAAGACAACACCCCTCAACAAAAGTTCATTGCAACTCTACATCTCATATTTGAATCCAACGTAGATGAATATGAAAGCCAAATAACTAAAGATTCTGAAACTTCTGAGTAAGTGGCAAATTTATCTGAATTAGCTTAGATAACGAATGCTATGCTAGATACTTCTCACTAGACTAAGGTTAAACCATAAATTAGTGAAGCTGAATCAATAGGTATTGAACCCCTAAGACCTTAACAACCACTTATACAAGTACCTCCGTCATGACCTACCTAAGGACTGGTTTACTTTTAATGATCCTCCACCTAAAAAATGGAGAGATCGTCTCCATGAATTTGATGTTTGGACTGATATACAAATAACTTGACCTGATACTACTTTAAGAGATATATTGTCCAAGTTTACTTTTCATTTCATTGATACTTTATGAGAACGAGGGTAAAGTCTAGATAATTATCAAAGACTCCAATATATTCACGTAGCATCTGTCAAAATTCTTCTTGGTGTTATCTATAAAGAATTTATTGGAGATTTTCATCTCATTGATAAGCAAAAAAGATAAGAATACTTTGAAATGAGGTGTTGTTCTTTAGATAGGAGAGATCTTCAAAAGCATTTTCAAAGTATGATAGAATGTTATTATTTGCTTGATGGTTTCAATGATGTTAATCTTTGTTATATGTTCATAACATCTCTTCCAGATGAACTTCAACCTGAAATTCAAAGGACCATTGCAAATTTATGTAAAGATATGAGAGAAATATCTCTTGGAGAGATTTATCAAATTGCATTAGCCTCTCTTGATAAACTCTATAATTAGCAAGCATTTTTTAAGAACCTGACTAAAGGTAGTCCTCTTCTGAGGCGCAAAAAGCCTTATTTAAAGATCAAGTGTAAGGAGAAAAAAGACTGTGAGTGTCCTACCAAAAAGAAATATCACCACAAGAAGTTCTCTTACAGATGATCTTAAAAATCCCAAGTTTATACTAGAGGTTATCGAAAACCATTTCGAAGAAGTAAACAACGCAGATATGTTCGATTCCTATTCTTTAAAAAGAGAGCCCTTATACTAGAAAGCATATCACTGTTTTATTTATGGAAAACTAGGACATTTTGCTCAACAATGTCCTAATAAGACAGAGAGATTTAAAATTTTTGGAATCTATTGAGGCTATCATACCAATCCATAATCACAATAACATTGAAGACGTCATTAAATAACAAACCAGGGAAGATGAGAAAACCAAATTTGTTGTACCTATAGATTCCACTGATGATGAGTTTGACTCATCTAAGAATTTGATAGATAAAGATGTTGACCCCAAGGAAGATACTTTATATAAGCTACAATAACCATGCTTTAAGGTAGATCCAAAGCCTATCACCTATCCTTGCCCTTATGTCCGTATCTAGTTGTTACAATAAGATGAATATGATAAGCCAATTAAGGATATTAGATATATAGATACTAGATCTTGTTGAAGTGTTTTGAAGCCCAATATCGTACCCTTGAAGCCTGGATATCTCATGAAAAATATTTTACTATTGTTGATAGTAACTCATTCAAAATTGGGCTTATCACAAAATGAAAAATTAGGATAAAATTTTTTCCTAATTGTGTTGTGTGGACTAAAGTTCTTGGCAATCATCTTCTTAGACCACATATACTGATTTGCATACATGTCTATTACAAGGCATCTTCGTTTCAAATCCTACCTACTAGTATCAAATGTCGAGCTAATTTCAATGTTTATACTGATATACTCAATATGTTTGAACTCACCCACGTACCTCCTTAATACGAAGTATTGTGAGATCAATTTTTTAAGCACTGTCCTAGGAATCATGTAGAGTTCTCACATGCTCATCCTCTTTAGAAAAATCCACAATGCTTTATTCATTTACCTTTAAAAAAGAATAAGGATATCAATCCTATAAAAGTCACTTATCCTTGAATGAATCCTAATGACTTGAAGCTAGCGTAAAAGCAATATGCTATACTACTTCAAGAAGGATTAATTGAGCCTATAAAATCATATTGTGCTTGTCAAGCCTTTTTATGTGAATAAAAGAGATGAACAACAAAGAGGGAAAAAGAAGTTGGTCATTGATTATAAACCTCTTAATACATTCATTTAAAATGACAAGTTTTCACTACCAAAGATCAATACTTAAGTCTTATTTCTTAAAGAAGCAAAAATATTTTTAAAATTGACTTAAAGGCAGATTTTTGGCAATTGGGAATAGACCCATAAGAAAGGTACAAAACAACTTTTTATTAGTGTATGCCCCACGAACCAATTATAGAATCTACTGTAATTTATCAATTGTGATTCAGGTAATGTCGGAATTCGACCTTATTTAATATTAGGTAGTTATAATGTCTTGCTAGAGACTACTTATAACTTGTGGGCCTGAAAGAAACTTGGGCTTACTACTAATATTAAATAAGCCTATAGGTTTACACACTAAGAGACTAAACATTCACTGAGCTTTAATAGGTTTTGGGTTTTTGGGCCTTAGGGTCTTACTATATATATATAGATGTATAGTATGACTTGAGTTGAGTAGGACTCATCTGCCTAAAAAGAAACCCTAGCGTCCTCCTCCTCCTCAAGTGATAGAGAGAGAGTGGTGCTAGTACACCAGAAGCGTTTGTTCAGTCTTGTGAGGATGTGGATATCGGTAAAGGCGCGACATTTGACGTGCTCTTTCAACACTACGAGCTTCTTTGCTATTTCCACTGCGAAAGGTATAATTTGATATGGATTTGATTTCGATGTTCACATGGGCCTTGGTGTTTCAGATCTGCAAATGACGGCAAATATTATTGCATGCTGATAGTTTAAAAGGCTAACACTTTTTGCATCCTAAATGCTCAGTACCAATGGAATGTTAAGCCATTTGGACTCAAAGTAGCTCCATCACTATTTCAACATATCACGACAAAATTTTATGATCTCATCCTATCTATTGCCTTGATCTACATTGATAACATTTTACTATATTCCTAGACCCATAAAGAACATAGAGCAATCCTCCAATCCTTTTTGGATCTTACTAAGCAATATAAGATTATGCTCTCAGCCAAGAAAAGTCACATTGGATAAACCTATATAGCATTTTTAAGTATGAACTTTCATGAAGGATTTTATCAACCTGGCCTGCATATTGCTAGTGAATTATTGCATTTTCTTTATGAAAATCTCAGCTTAAGGCAAATCTAGCAACTCTTTAGAATTGTTAATTATATCAGAGATTTTATTCCATAAGTGATTGATTATATAATCTCCTTATCAAGACTTCTAAGAAATAATCCACTACCATAGATTAAAGAGCAGACTAAAGTTGTCTAGTACTTAAAGCAAGTGAGTCAACATCCACCCCCTTTCAAGATTCCTAATAAAGGACAACACATCCTTTAGACATATACTAGTGATCATTATTGGGAAGTTGTCTTGATTGAAGAAATTGATATGAAACGTCATTTTTGCGGCCATACTAGTGGCCAATTCAAACAATCAGGAAAACATTATAATATCATTTATAGGGAGATTTTGGCAGTAAAAAAGAATTGAAAAGTTTAATTTTCACCTAAAGGCATATCACTTTATAGCGGAAATAGACAACATGTCCTTCCCTAAAATCTTAAGCCTAACAAAATGATTTTGCCGTATAACCAATTACTTCGTTGGAAAGATTGGTTCTTTCACTATAAGTTCACAGCTCGCCACATCAAAGGCCATAATAACATGTTTGATGATTTCCTTTCAAGACCTCGAAAATCAATTCAACTTCTTACTCCTGCCTTATAAAAATCAATTCCTCTCTTTATCTTCTCAATTATGGATCTCCCTCTCTATGTCAAAGTAAAAAAAAATCCCCTCCTATAACCATAAATTTTCTTGAGAACTTAGAAGGGATTGTTGTGTTTTTTTATGATAAGAAAAAAAAAGAAAAAAGGACCAATCTACAAAAGTATCTGACTTTTCTTCTCAAGAAAAGCCTCTTCTATTATCTCCATCTTGTTCTCACAACTCTTAAAATTTCACCACATCCACTCCATTTTGATATCCAAACACCTTATCACACTTTACATCATCTATATGATTCTCTCACAGAACCAATCATGTGGCACTTTTGGGCTTTATCTACCTTTTATGCATGTCCTATTGCCTTGTCTCCACTACTTATCTATCAACATTAATCTAACCAATGCGAATTCTCTATTATGGACCTTCCTAGAATGGTTCCAATCAGTGTTTTGAAATCCGAACCGGATATCGAACCGGAGGCCTTACTGGTCACCGATTTGACCGGTTCAACCACCGGTCGAACCGGTATGACGTCATAATTATGCAATAATTATATTTAATTATATATAATATTAA
>JAOSBL010000212.1:5294386-5306662 GCA_027568915.1 Erythroxylum roraimae
CTCGAAATTTGAAGCATTTGTTTACTAGGAAAATTTTCTATCCCTTTTTGGTAAAATAAGAGTGTCGGGTTTTAGTTTGAGAACTTTAATTGAGTTTATAATCATGTATAAGTATGAGGGTTTCGGATTAAGTAGTTGGGTTTCAGAAACGGGATCCAACAATATATCAACTACTCCATCCTTTGTGAGATTCCTTAGGAAGTGAAACTTTACATCTATATGCTTGCTTCTCCCATGTAGAAGTGGATATCTAGAGAGCTTGATGATGGAACTGCTGTCATAATAAATTGTGGTAGCTCCCTCTTGCTTAAAGTGCAGCTCTTCAAGTATATTCCTCAACCAAATTGCTTGACAGCCACAAGTTGTTACAGCTACAAGCTCAGCTTCAGTTGTTGATAAAGTGACAATTTCTTGCATCTTTGAAGACCAAGAAATTGCTCCTAAACCCATCACAAACAAAACCAGATGTACTCTTCCTGTCATCCAAATCTCCAGCATAATCACTATCCTTAAAGCTAATCAAGTTTGACATTTATCCCTTCTTGTAAAATAAACCATAATCTACGGTTCCTCTCAAGTACCAACGAATTATTTTTGCAACTTGAAGATGCATTTCCTTCAGACAATCCATATACCTACTAATCAGACTTACAACGTGCATAATATCTGGCCTTGTAGCTGTTAAATACATCAAGCTCCCAACAATCCGCTTGTAAAAGGTGTTGTCAACTCTCTTTCCTTTAGGATTTTTAAGAAGCTTCAAACCAACTTCAATAGCAGTGCAAGCTGAGTTGCAATTTTTCATTTAAAATTTGTCTAAAATTTCTGGAGTGTACTTCCTTTGAGTAATGAAAGTTCCAGTAGCATATTGCACTACTTCAATACAAAGAAAGTAGTGCATCCTTAGTATCAAACATATCAAATTCAGCCATCATGGACTTTTTAAAACTTTCAAACATCGCACTATCATTTCCTGTATAAATTAAATCATCCAAATATAAACAAATAATAAAAATTTTACCCCCATCCTCAATTTTTGTGTAAAGTGTATGCTCATATGGACACTTCTTAAACCCCTCCCTGAAAAAATAAGCATCTATATGACTATACCAAGCTCTAGGAGCTTGTTTAAGTCCATAAAGTGCCTTTTTTTAACTTGTACACTTTATGTTCTTCTCCAATCTTAACATAATCAGGAGGTTGAATGACAATACTTGTTCCTTTAAATCTCCATATAGGAATGCTGACTTGACATCAAGTTGGAAAATAGGCTATGAATTTGTGCTGCTAATGCAATCACCATTCTGATTGTATTGTGCCTTGCAACAGGAGCAAACACTTCCTTGTGATCAACACCGAATTTTTATATATAGTCTTTGGCGACCAAGTGGGCCTTGCAATTTTCAGTTTCACCATTCTCTTTCACTTTTGTCTTGGAAGTTCACTTAACTCCCAAGTATTATTTTTTTTTCAATTGCTGCAATTTCTTCATCCATTGCCTTTTGCCATTTTTCTTCTTTAACAACTACCTCAAAAATGGTAGTATCACAATATGAAAATAGAACAAAATGTGTCAGCTGGCCATTAGATTGATCAATCCTCGTTACCTCATAATCAAACATCCAAGCTGGTCTTTTTTTAAAGCATTAGGCCCACCTCTCTTATGTCTCTATTGATGTTTGTTATTCATTCTTCAACAACTATTGTTGCTCCTCAGCTTCATTTTCCTTATCAAATTTAACAGGAACTTACTATTTTCCATCACCATTGTTGTTCCATGGCTAGAAATTATTCTCGTCAAAAATCACATCCTGACTGATAATTATTTTCTTAGTGTTAGGATTGTACAATTTGTAGGATTTTGACTGATCACTAACACCAAGAAAAATGCAATTTTCTCCCTTGTTGTCAAGCTTCTTCCTTTTCTCATTTGTAATATGGGCATAAGTGATACACCCAAAAACTCTAAATGCTTTACACTTGGTCTATGTCTGCTCCATGCTTCTTTTGACCAAAATATGAACACTTTAATTAACTGCCTTAGGCTAAAAATTTTTTGGTACTCTATTTGTTGACAAAAGGCTTCACACTATATTCATAATAGTGTAACTTTTCCTTTCACGTACTCCATTATGTTGAGGAGTAAATGCTGTCATAAGTTGCCTTTTGATTCCATGAGTCTCACAATTTGAGTTTTCATTTGAGTTGTACTCTCCGCCCCGATCAGTGTGAAAAAATTTGATGGGCTGCCTGCTTCTTTCTCAATAAGTGCTTTATATGTCTTAAAGGTTGCAAATGCTTTAAATTTTTTTTTCAAAAAATAAACCCATATTTTCCAACTATAATCATCAATGAAGGTTATTATGTATCTTTTACCTCCATTGGAAGATGGATTGATAAGCCCACAAATGTCGGAATGAACCAACTCTAAAATCTTCCTCGCTCTCTATGATTTTATTTGTGGGAATTGATTTCGTTGTTGTTTACTAACAACACAAACTTTAGATGAAGCTATAATTTGAGTAAGTCCAATCACCATGTTTTTTCTGCTTTAGAGTTTTTAATCCAGCGAAATTTAGGTGACCATAGCACAAATGCCATAACCAAATCTCATCCTTTAACCTTGCTGCAAAGCATGAATCAACTGTGTGGTGAAGATGTACTGCAAACATATGATTGTGAGTCATAATTACTTGAGCAATCAAACCCATCTTGTCATCTAAAATTTGGCACACTCCATTCTTTATAGAAATTTCAAGTCCTTTTCTTGTAGCTATCCCACACTAAGCAAATTGTGTTTTAAATCTGGCACATGATAAACATTGGTGACTGTGCAAATGTTATTTCTTTTAGTTGGGAAACGTACCTTTCCAATTCCCATAACCGAGACTGAAGAATCATCACCAAACTTAACAGAAGTGCCAAAGGTTTCATCCAACTCAGAAAACGCCTTCTTATCTCCTCACATATGGTTACAGCAACCAGTGTTTAAATACCATACATTTTTTATGCTTCTTCCTACATATAGCACATTAATAAAAGTGGCGTCTCTTCTTCTTTTTCTACAAAATTGCTTCTTTCTTCACTCTGTTTATTAAAGTTAGTGTGACATTCTAATTGATAGTGGCCATACTTGTGACATCTAAAACATTCAACATTTGACTTCTACCTGACTTCTTGTAGCTCCCTCGACCTTTTCCTCCGCCTTGAGATTGATTTTCTTGTTGTTAATTATAGCCATCATAGTTTCCTCTTCCATTACTTTTTCCTTTGCCTCTGCCTCTACGATTGGTTCTATTCTACCTATCTCTACTTGAAGTTAAATGATTTTCTATTGAAGCTTTCAAGGTAACCTCCTCCTTTTCTTGTTGACTCATTTTCTGCTCATAAACTAATAATGACCCTTTTAGTTCATTAATTGAAAGATTATCAACATCCTTTGATTCTTCGATCAAATAAACCACATAGTTAAATTTTGGTGTCATTGATAGAAGAATTTTTTCGACTACCATCAAGTCCTCAATCTTCTCACCTTTAACCTGCAGTTTGTTGCCAATTGCCATTGTCTTGGAGAAAAAATATGAAACATACTCTCCTGATTTCATTCCAAGCAATTCAAGCTCCGAATGAAGTTCTTGAAGCTACTACCTCCTTGCTCTGGTTGAGCCTTGGAATTTCTTTTTCATAGAATCCCAAATGTTCTCTGTCGTATTCCCGCAAAGAATGGTTTCCAAGATTGCGCGATCAATTGCTTGGGAAAGGCAATTCTTGGCTTTGAGATCCTTTAATTTCATTCCTTTAATTTCTGTCTTTCGAGCATTTAGGATTGTTGTTTCATCAGTTACATTTGGTATTCCTGCTTAAACAACTTGCTAGTACTATTTGGACTTCATAAAATTCTCCATCAACATGTTCCTATGATCATAATGACCATCAAAGTGAGCAATTGTAGGTTGCATGTAATTTTTAGAGGCCATTTTGTTTTTGGTGTAGTTGCTGCTCACTCACTCTCTAACCAAAGCTCTGATATCAGTGATACAATGGACAAAGCAGATATGTAAGAGAAGAAGTGTTTCTGTACCTAACATCAATTCATTAAACAATAACATTTAAATAAGGATTACATAAACAGAATAAGCTAAAAATCAGCAACAACCTTATTTAATTATATAAAACAACCACGTAAGGTAACAAATGCTAAAATAAATGTATAGGTGCTATAAGACTAGGACAACTGGACTCCACTACTTTGACTAGTTTTTTTTTTAACATATTCATTAGGTTGCCCACTTGGAGAAAGAGAGGATGGTGGTCACCACCATGAGTTCCTAAAAGAACAATAAACTGTATGTTAAAGTAGGTCTGTCGTTAGGCTAGATTAGTGCCAACTCTATCAAGTCTAGCTCAAAGTAGTAAAGTACCTGTCACTAAACCGTGCCAAGTAAACTTTGTCCTATATACTCCAAAGTCAATTAATCCATAGTCATTTTGCCAACTTTAAAAAGATGATAACAGGCAAAGGCAAGGTTGACTCCAATTTTTTCTTTAGGTTATATAGTCGTTCATATCACATGTGATCACCCACAAATTGTTTTTGGATGCATGAAAGTTCAGCATATCTTTCCAAAAATTTTCATTGAAGTTTAGGTAAAGACGAATATAAGCGAAATTAACTTACCATAGAATAGGAGGATTAGTTTTAGAAGTAGTGACGTAGATGAATTGAGCTAAGTGGTTATTGACTGTAAGAGAGAAGTTATATTCTCTCCAAAGCAGCCATAAACCACCAGTGAATCCATCCAAAGGGACTCTAAAATTATAACAAAAAAAGTAAAAATGGTATTTCTTTTAGTCGTATGGCTGTTGGAATATGTCTCTAAGAGGTAAAAGGTATTCATTTCAAAAATCTTACACAATTATTTGACCTGTCATCAAAAGTGGGCATTCCCTACACCCTACAATTCTAAGTAGCATAGAGGGTGTCAAATTTTGATGAGGAGACACCAAAGTTCCCTTGTCCTTCCTTCTAGCCTTGGCCTTGATTCCCAAATTATTGGACATCTATTTCTTGAGAACCATTGTCATTTTTTAAGAGTGGTGGTTATGTATAGAATGATTTAGTTCCTTTTAAACCGGGTGAGTGTAAGGTGATGTCATGAGAACCAGAGCTAATGAGAGGTTATATTTATCTCTAGGATTAGGGATGGCAATAGGTCAGGCTTGGGCCTGGGCCTGCCCGACTCCCTACTGCTAAGGCTCATTTTTTTAAAATTAAAAAAAGTAAAAACGACATTGTTTTACTTATATCGAGCTTCTGACTAGGCACAGGCTTGGACTTTTCAAAAAAAAGAGATTGAGGCCTGGCCTAATGCCCGATCAACCTAAGCCTAACTCGTTAACTTCAGGCTGGTGTAAGTTGTGCTAGGCTCAGGCCTAATTGACATCTCTATTCAGGATGAGTTTTGAGTGAGATATAAGCATATATTCTTTTAGGCAGATGGCTACGAGGGGTGTGATCAAGTTTACTGCTTCGGGGATATGCAATCACAATGGCCATGCATTCAACTTGGTGAGTTCAATCTTGAGGTCCAAGATATGGATTCATTGGTGTAGGTGGATCACGAGGCCTGCCTTGAAGGGGCTTTACTTTGGGCTGTTGGGTGGGTGGAGGCCAGATGGACCATATTGGGCATTTGAGCTTTTAGTGGAAAGTGGGTTAGAGGGAGTTGGCCTGTGTTATTATTTCTGTGAAGACCTGAACCTTAAGCACGTAAAGCTATAATAGTGGCTTTGTTGTGATCCTGCTTCCCATTAAATTTAGAAATCTCATTCAGCGTAGTTGAGAATTTATCGCTCTGAAGGGGCTGCATAACATCTACACCAGAGATGGGATGTTTCGGTGCTTTGATAGTCAATTCATTCTCTGTTGTAACAATATTTTCCTTTTGAGGTGGTGCTTTTTGATTGTTGGTTGTAGGCATTCTTAGGAGTCTATATTGGATCTTCACCATGGGTGGCACATTGCTGGAGGACGAAGAAGGGTTTTTCTGTGTCTTTCGGATTCAATCCACTTATATTCAACTTTTTGCTTGGTTCTAGCAATTTTTAAGAAGGATTACAGAGGCTTTTTGAGGTCAACCTCTATGCAAATACGAGAGCAAATTAAGCACGTTTTAGTTGATCAATATCTTTATCCAATTTGATAGGTTTACCAATACTCCGGGCAACTGATTGAAGAACCTCTCCAGTCAAGCCTAATTCAAAAAACAGTAGAGGTGATCTTTGTAGTAACGACACTAAAATCTGACTTCCATTTCTCTATGTGAAGACAGAGACTAAAAACAAAGAATGGCCCTGACGTGAGGATTTTCTTGCATATCTCCAACGTAGGGAATCTAATAATAAAAGCTCTATTGCTAATAAACATGGTTTGGAAGTTTACTGTGCCTCAAAGGGCTTTGAGTTTTTGAACTCGTATAAGATATTTAACGGAGATTAGAGGAATTGTCAGGTCTAAAGAATCATCAGTCTCATCATCTCAGACATCTTCAGATAGGCCATCCATTAACATATACTTACCATTGGTACTTGTTAAGATTTCTTTGTAAGATCTTGGGGCAGGCTATTTGTCTTGGATATGATCTAAGTTATGTGTATCTTTTTACCTGGTACTTTGTTCTAAAATGTCCCGCTGTTGAGTTCCTTGGGTCAACGGTCGAAGAGGAAGAGGAGGTATTAGAAAGAGAGCTCATGTGACTTTGCTCATGCGATAATTTTTACTTTTTTTCATGATCTAACTTATGCAAACTATTTCTAAGTAATTTATATCTATAATAAACCTCATTTTTATGAAATATTAACTTTTATTCTTAATAATAAAGACAGATTTATCTAAATCAAAATATAAAAAATTAAATTTCTTATAACAACTAAAATATAATATCAATCATTTATTTGTAGTACAAAAGACAAAAGGTAAAGTTAAACTATAAATTCTTACAAACTATTGTAATAATCCTTGATCTATTGCAACTCATAAGTCTAGTTGGCCTTTTTCTAATAATCCATTCTTTATTATCACCTACAAATTATTGCGTATTTTGAGAACCACAAATAATATCCTTACTCATCAAATAACCTAAAACCATGTTAATAATGATAATAATGAGTTCTTTATTAAGGCACGTTTTACATTCTCAAGCATCTTCAATAGTTTAGGTAATTCTTTTTATTCACGTGGTTACTCATGATAAATTGTGAAAAGCTCATGATAAAAGATTGAAGTATTAAATTAATGTTGAACTTATAGTCCATGACAGAACATAGTTTCCCTAGTATTTCAATATAGCCAATATGTAACTCTACTAAAGATCGCTATGTCATCTTGCAGTAATATATTATTTTGGAAGTCTTGTACTTCTTCACCTTACTTACTTTGTGCACCAAATAATTCCCGGGGATGCAAAAATTATGGTAAGAACATACATTTTCTCATACTTCTCTTACCTGTGAAGCTTGTGAGACATATTAGTGAACATCATATATGTAGTTTGTTTTAATGTTATCAACATGACACAAAATATTTCTCTCAAACTTCATCAATTGCATCTATATCAGGTTCTAGTGGGATCGCAATGTAAAAATTTTTTCTTTATTAAGAATAATTCTTAAATTGCGAAACCATGCCAAGAAATTAGGTTTAATAATCTTGATAACAATAGTGATATTCTTTAGTGACAAACTTCACTGATTTTATTTAACACACACACACACATATATATAAGTAATAACTATTATTATTAAATCAAAAAAAATTATCAACTAATATTGAGTTGTTACCTAATTTAAAATATTATCAAATAACGTTTAATTTAATTAACATTGAGTATGCTCAATAAACCAATCAAATTAAATTAAGTAAATAACATACTTATCATTCACATTATATGGGACATACAAATCAAATTATTAAAAAGTATCCTAAATGTTATTCTTAATCATGCATTTAATTTTACTTGATCATCATTTTACACATTTAAATCACATAAAATAATGAAGAAGAACCCATTAATTTAAGATAAAGCGCATTTGAATTAAATGGGTCTTGAGTTTGTCCAATAAACCTTGTAAATACTTTGTTTTTATACCTAAATAATAAAAGATAACAATTACATTCTCAATGCATACCTAATATTTAATTATATAGATTTAAAATTTTAGATTGCATCATAATTATACATAATTATATCAAACATAATCTAATTATAAAATATGAATTTTTTTAAACTTCACCTGATTCTAATTATGATAACTAGTTTAATTTAATAATTTAATTCTTGATATATCAAACTTAATTTCACATATATTCTTACTAAAATTTCAAGCCTCTTGAAAATAATTTTTAAGTAACAAAAAAATAATTTTATATATTTATTAGAAATTTGAATTAATTTAATGTTAATCTAATTAAAAATAATTTAATAAATTAAAGGCTTTTTTAAAAAATAAAATTAAAAGAGGACAATACATTAATTATTACATGTGCACCGCATGCGCCAATCGCATCCTTCCCTTTTGGGACACATATTTCATGCACGCTCCTAATGTACCAGAGTTGGGGTTTGCACCGGTTGATGCTACTTTTTCTCTAGATTTGTTCTTCTATCGATTATGCTTCTGTTCCACGACATGGTGCTGTCCTACCGGCATTCTCGAAACAAGGATAAAGAAATAAAAGGGTAAAATTCAAGTATCTTGCAAAACTTTTTCTTTTCTGATAAAGTCGACAAGTACAATTTGTTCAATTGTCTACCGACCCTGTAATGCATATCCATAAAACAAAAAAACAAAACTCAAATTTTGAGAGGGATTAAACTCTAGTTCTAGTTCTAGTTCTATTTCTAATTATAATTAGAATTTAATTTTAATAAAATTAAATAACTTATAATTGATCCCTTAAATTTTTTAAAATTCATAATTACATAGAATTGAATTTTTCTTCTTTAATTTTTATTCTACCTGTGATTAATAAGTTTTTAATACGTTAGCAATGACAATTAAAATTAGATAAATTGAATTGTTTTTAGTTTATTATTTAATTTTTAATTAATACATTAAAATTATAAATCTAAATTGAAGTTTATTGCGAAAAGGTTGATTCCACATTTCAGTCAGGACGTAAGCTGAGCAATTTTTGTACGGATGCCAATTTGACCCAAGTTTCCCCTAACCCGCCTGATCAGAGCATCAAAACTGTCTGGGAAAAGTGTTAAGAGGTCACTGTAGGTCGTTATTGAATATATACCAAAAGAGGTAAAGCTACATATGGCTAATGTTCTTCAATTTGGACAAACCAAACAAGGCTAGCTAGCTTGGTGACGAGGTCAGTGTCAAGTGTTTACAGGTTTAGGAAATAAAATTTTGCATGAAACAATTACTCAGACGGTCCCCTAAAATGAAAGCTACGGAAATTCTGCAATCAATGATTTAGAGAAGTGGGTCACTACTACTTAGTAGAAGTTTGAGTTAAAGCATCTACACATGAAATTGCTTTGCCAATGCTTGCCCATTTTGAGTAGGACACCTTCCCAAGTTCTACCATCTTTTTCTGCCCCAATTAATGGTTGATATTTTTATAGGGGAAGGCCATGTCTTAGAGAAGGGAAGAAAGGAGACAGACATGATCACTCTTGTTGTCGTATACATTGTATGCACATTTATTAAGCGGTGAGTATGTGTGTGGCTATGGTGGCAGTTTTTCAGTGGTCCCTTCAAGTTCGTTACCCAAAACACATACAGAGAAAAGAGAAATAGGGGTTGGACTGATTGGCTTTAATTCGATCTCCATTGTTGTTTAATTAGCAAGCATTCTTTTGAAGGGAAAGAGCTGTTTGGAGGGTGGTTCTCTCCTTATTTGATTTTTTGCCAATGCCCTCCCACGGGAATCATAGCAAAGAAAAGGAAAGAAAGCAACAGAGAGAGGATTTTTCGTTTCAGGTTCTAATTTTGTCCTCCTTATATACTTGAAGCTTCAAACTGTGGGCTCCTTTTTATGGATGCATCCTTGACCAAAAGTGTATGCTGTCATGCACAAATGAGATCAATCCTAGAGTGGTGCGCTGCTTATCCCGCGACTACAGTCCGACATTTACCTCAGGTTCGGTCGGATCATCACCTGATTCTTGTATGCATGGCACCTCCCCCTCGTCGCCTGGCTGGGGCGCCTCCGTTTCGATTTGAACTCGCTTGGACCACCCATCCTGAGTACCCGCGTCTGTTACGGACGCACTGGGATAATTCTACAGCACTTCCATGCATGCTTTCACGTTGGCAAGATTGCTTATGGGAATGGAACAGTGAAGTTTTTGGGAATATTTTCAAACGGAAAAGACGGGTCCTTTCCCGACTTGGCGGAGTACAACGTGCTATTATGGTCCGTCCAAACAGATTTCTACTAGATCTGGAAGGGCAGCTACAAGCCGAATACAGGCTTATTACTCGCCAGGAAACACTCCATTGGTTCCAAAAATCCCGGACGGATTGGTTATGCATGGGGGATAGAAACACCAGATTTTTTCATGCCTCTACCATAGTCCGTCGTAGGCGAAATCGCATTGAGGCATTACGGGATGAGTCGAGACAGTGGGTTTTTGCGGCTGATGTGATACAGGCGCAAGTTTTGAACTATTTTCAACATTTATACTCGGAGGAGGTGGTGACCCGTCCCCAGCTTGTTCGTTCTGCGGGCTTTCCGGACTTCTCGCAGCAGCTTTGGCAGGCTATGACTGTGCGGATTTCTGAGCATGAAGTCACTCGTGCTCTCTTTCAAATGGGGGCGCACAAGGCTCCTGGTCCAGACGGGTTTCACGGCCACTTCTTTCAGTCACAATGGTCTTTGATCCAACCCAGCGTTGTTGCGTTGGTCCGCAGTATTTTTGAGGATCCCCCTCTTGTCCAGGACATTAATACGACATATGTTACGTTAATTCCTAAAGTTGAGCATCCCGAGCAGGTCTCTCAATTTAGGCCAATTGGTTTATGTAATGTCAGTTACAAGCTAGTAGCGAAGATTATTGTCCAGCGTCTCCAGGCTGTTCTTCCTTTGCTCTTCGGCCCTTTTCAGAGTAGTTTTGTCCCCGGCAGACAGATCTTTGACAACATAGTAGTGGCACAGGAGATTATCCATTCCTTTCGCTAAGATTGATTTAGAGAAGGCTTACGATCGTCTGAGTTGGTCCTTCCTTCAGGACACGTTATATGCTGCTGGCGTCCCTGCCCCGCTGGTGCAATTAATTATGAGCTGTGTTTCAACTGTTCAATTGCAGATTCTCTGGAATGGGAGACCGTCACAAGAGTTTTATCCTACTAGGGGGCTCCGACAGGGTGATCCCCTATCCCCTTATTTATTTGTGTTATGCCTGGAACGTTTGTCTCATCTCATTGAGGCTCGGGTGGCTGCTGGGCTTTGGAAGCCGTTTCGGATTGGTCGCACTGGCCCGCTCCTATCCCATCTCTGCTTTGCTGATGATATGATCCTATTTGCTGATGCATCAGAGTGCCAAATGCGAGTGATTCTGGACTGTTTGTCACTGTTTTGTGAGGCCTCGGGGCAACGCATTAACCCACACAAATCGAAAATTTACTTTTCCCCTAATGTTCCTTCATCGGTTGGTCGAAGTATAGCTCGGCTTTCTAGTTTTGTGCAGACATTGGATCTTGGGAAGTATTTGGGGGTTCCCTTACTCCATCGTCGGGTGACCAAGTCGACTTACTCACATATTTTGCAGACCATGCAGTCTCGTTTGTCAGGGTGGCGAGCTGATGGTTTATCTCTGGCCGGAAGAGTGACCTTTTGTCAATCGGTTTTAGGAGCTCTCCCATTGTACACAATGCACACGGCCAAACTGCCTCAAGGCTTACTGCATCAAATGGATAGTTGTTGTAACCGATTTTTATGGGGTAATCTGCCGGAGCGGCGTCGAATGCACCTTATTGCATGGCGTCAGGTCTGCAGCCCGAAATAATATGGGGGCTTCGGCCTAAAGCATTTAGGGGCTATGAATGTTGCATTCCATATGAAACTTGGTTGGTCCATTCTCACGGACCCACATAAATTATGTAACCAGGTGCTGTGTGCCAAATACAAGATGGATCCGCACCTTCTGTGTGGGCTGACTGCGAAGCCTACCGCATCCCCCCTTTGGCGTAGTATCTGTGCTGCTTTTCCCTTGGTCATGGCTGGCGCTAAATGGACGGTGGGTAATGGCCATCGGGTTC
>JAOSBL010000212.1:5350341-5363901 GCA_027568915.1 Erythroxylum roraimae
AGACCATTTTGTGACGATTTTTGGGAATCGTCACTAAATGTTCACCATTTGGGGATGATTTTTGTCATTTGTCACCAAATGTTGATTCTTTTGGTGACGCTTTTATAATTAGTCGCTAAAGGCTTAGTTTTAATGACGATCTTGAAAATCGTCGCAATATGTTCACTTTTAGCGGTGATTTTTGGAACGTCGCAAAAAAAACGTAGCTAAATGTCTACTTTGATGTAGTGATACATGCGACACTGGTCGAGAATATAACAATACAGTAGTCATCCTCAAGCAATGCAATTAATAATAACAGTTTCCAAGCAACATTCACGTGGAAGCTTCTTTCTCCTACATCTTAAGTGATGTATTCCTTTTCATGTTATTCTTGAATAAGCAAATATGTTGAGTTTGCACCCTGCAAAGACTTTGGACACCAAATATGTTGCAAATTACTGTGGAACATTTGGTGATATTTTTCAGAAATCGTCACTGAATGTGGACCATTTGGTGACGATTTCCAAAATTCGTCACCAAATGTTGATCCTTTGGTGACGATTTCCAAAATTCGTCACCAAATGTTGATCCTTTGGTGACGCCTTCAAATATTGTCACCAATGGTTATTTTTAGTAACAATGTGAAAAACGTCGCAAAAAACACGTAGCTAAATGTCTATAAACCTTTGGTGCGATTTCTAAAAATTGTCACCGAACGTCTTTTTGGTGACGATTTTACACAATCGTCACCAATTGACCAATTGTGAACCCTTTGGTGACGATTTCGAAAATTGGTCACCAAATGTTTACCAAATTATGGTAAAGATTTCTAAAAAGTGTCACTAAAAGTTCATTTACTAACGAATGTCTAAAATTGTCACCTATTGTGGACTATTTTGTGACGATTTTTGGGAATCGTCACTAAATGTTCACCATTTGAGGACGATTTTTGTCATTCGTCACTAAATATTGATTCTTTTGGTGACACTTTTATAATTAGTCATTAAAGGCTTAGATTTAATGACGATCTTGAAAATCGTCGCAATATGTTCACTTTTAGCGGTGATTTTTGGAACGTCGCAAAGAAAAACGTAGCTAAATGTCTACTTTGATGTAATGATACATACGACACTGGTCAAGAATATAACAATACAGTAGTCATCCTCAAGCAATGCAAATAATAATAACAGTTTCCAAGCAGCATTCACGTGGAAGCTTCTTTCTCCTGCATCTTAAGTGATGATGTATTCCTTTTCATGTTATTCTTGAATAAGCAAATATGTTGAGTTTGCACCCTGCAAAGACTTTGGAATTTAATTTCACCTCATCCAACATAGTTACAGATAAACGAAGAATTCCAATAATATTTCGTAACGAACCAAATTTTTTTTATTTAATCTCTTAAGTTGAATGTGTTGTTACAAGTCTAGCAGAAGGACTGCGAACCTGAGAAAAGAGCGTACCCCTTCTACTGCTACGATACCTCAAAGAGTTGTGAGAACCAAAGACTAGTGCAAATTTCAGATGTGTCGGAATTTATCATTGATTAATTAAATTGAATTTGTTGGATAACTGATAATGTTGAGTACAAACAAATATTTATTTAATATACATTAAATATTATGAGAAGAAAACAAATCCACACTCAAATTTTACGAGAAGAAAAAAGAAAATTGAAGATGAAAGGACCAACCGTGCATGCAGGCTGCAAAGACTTTAATTTGTTTATTCTCTTCTTCATCTTACGTCACGTTTATCTCTGGCATTTGTTCTTCTGATCCAACGTGGTTTGACTGGTCCTGGTTAGCCAGGCACTGATTTGTGGGAATCTACCAAGTGGCATAACCCCATTTGACTGGCCACTTGGAAAAGCTTAAAGCATGTGAGTGACAGCCATGTCCTTTGGCTAGAAGTTAAAAATTTAATAGACCCCCAACCCCAATCTTCTTTTTATTCTTCACATGTTACTAGGACCTCCTACCTCCTTCTAGTGGGCATTGAGAAGGTCCCAGGACTATATTCTGTCTCCCAGATCACCACTACCAAGTTTGTTTTAAGGATTCTACTCGATCTTAATTGCCAACTAATCATCTGTATTCTAATGGATACACAACATCTGATAAGAGAGAAAATTAAGAACTAGCACATACAAAGTGAACTGAAGGCAACTGACTCTTTTAGATGTAGTTTACGAATTTTCTGAATGAATGAAAAGTGATGGTGACTTCTGAAACTTGGAAATTGAAACGTATGAAACACGAGATATGCAATTAGCCTCTGTCTATCTTTCAATTTGCTACAAGTCCAGTTCTGCTTTGTGCAGCCACCAGGGATAGGACAAACTTGTTTTTTGTCTTTATTAAATTATACAAAAAATGATTATTGCTCTTCTACATACAACTAAAGAAAGAAACTTAACGTGGCAACTCCACATCTCTTCTCTTGCTTTCGGAGCCCATGTGGTTTCTTGCAGTATACAAACACAACCCACTACTTAGAAAAGCAGACATGAGTGGCTCATTATTGCTATATATATTTGCCATTTCTCTATCTAAATACACCAACCATCATAGAAGAAGAAGAAGAAGAAGAAGAAGAAGAAGAAGAAGAAGAAGAAGAAGAAGAAGAAGATGATGATGATGATGATGATGATGACGATGATGATGATGATGAAGCATTTCCCTACTCAATGACTCCCTACTGCCAGTCTGATTAGTCAATATTATACTTTCTAATTACTATGTATTTGGATCTTATTGGATAGTTGGATGATTATGTAAACAAAGAACACGGTCTAGGTCACGTGGTTCGTATTGATGGGACAGTCACCAGCTCATTCACGGCTAATTTTACCCACAAGTCAAAGCTTGGTCCAAGTTAGGCCAATGCGTGCTAACCCAACCCTTTTGGATTCTCGCTTCCTCTCTCATATTTTTTTGTCTAATATTATAATATCTTATTATATCTAATAAATTTTAACTATTTATTTATATAAATCTCGCATAAATTTCATAAAATAAATAGCTAAAATTTCATAAGATAGAATAATATTAGACAGAAGACCTTCTTTCCTTGAAACTTAGATACAAAGTTAAAAAGCATTTGAAACCCCATTGCTCTGTCCCTTAAATAAGACTGCGGCTACTATCTCAGATAGTCAAACTGTTATGATATCTCCAAAACTGGTTACGTGGTATCCAATTTTGTCAAATATCGTTCATTCATTCACTGCTATGCTCCTTGGCCCCACTTGCTTGCACTTCTTTTTAGGTATTGTCCGCACAAAATCTCCTTTTTCTCTTGTTAATTTCCAAAAATTTATCCATGCATGCATTGACCATCATCAGTTCATCACTGGCGTATGGCTTCAGATGAGAGTGCATTAAATTCAAGTCTACAACTTAACATGAGAAAAGGGTAATTCACAAAACTTTCCAAATAAAAAAACTCTCTATCTAAATGGATATTCATTTCTCTATCTTCAAATATCACATATAATTATAATGAATATCGACTCCAACTGGACTTGTGGCCATTGTTTCACTTCAAATAGCTGTTGGTTTGTCATCTTATTGCAAAAATATCTGTTGAAAGATTACGTTTTCCTGACCATATTCTGAATAGAATTAACTGTACTAAAACGTCGAAGTTGAAAGAACCTTCGTAGAAGGTTTCCAAGATGTCGAGAACTCGTAAATGGAGGGGATTGGGCCTTGAAATGAGAGGTTTATTATTACTTTATTAACTTCTTGTAATTTATCTTATTTTGATTCAATATGATAGAGCGTTTTTCTTGGTAACTTCAAACTCTTCACCACCCCCATCCCCACGTCGAAGGAAAACAGGTGAATAAATATTTGTACCGGCCATTAACATGTGATGACAAAACATCACATCATGAGCATACCGTGCATGAATTCAAAAAGAAAGCCATACATCTCTATAGCTTCTACTAGCTATTAGCTAATAACTCCAACACACGCCTCTCTTCGTTCTTCGGCTATAAATACAAACAACACTTGGTGGGTTGCAGCAGGGCGCGAGGGTCCCTTGAAGAATTAATTAGGGACCGTGTTTGTCCCTCTTCTTTCTTTCTTTTCTCTCTCTCTCTCTCTCTCTCTCTCTCTCTCTCTCTCTCCCATGGCATGCTTAGAGATGTATAACACCGAGCACAAAGCTGGTCATTGTCCTCCGATGAGCCCTAGGATTTCCTTTTCCAATGATTTTGTTGATTCAAAGCAGATGATGCAACAAGAAAGGAGCACAAGAGAAGCCCCAGCATCGACGGACTTTGAATTCTCAGTCACGAACTACTCTATGATGAGTGCTGACGAGCTCTTCTTCAAGGGTAGGCTTTTGCCATTCAAAGATAATGGAGGCAACCATATGCCAAGGACCATCAGAGACGAGCTTCTCGTAGACGACGACGACGACGAGATCTCACTCAGGCCACCAAAGGGCTCTACAAGGTGGAAGGGATTTTTGAATCTAAAAAGAACCCACATTGGATCAAAAAAAGTTGATAATAAGAACGATGGCTCTCTGGAGAAAGTTGGTGAGTGTAAGTCTGGTTTTGTTCAGGAGGAGGTACACGTTGACAAGACTTCAAAGGTTAGAAATCCTGAAGAATTCATCTCTAGTTTGTTGTTCTTTTCTCGTTTCATTGATTGCCTGAAAAAGATTGAATATTTTCTTTGGGTTGATAAAAAAATTGAATCTTTGACACGCTTAAGAATCATTCTGATATGGGTTTGAGTGTTCATCTTCTTTTTGGTTGCAGGAGCTGTTCAGTGAAGCAAGTTCAAGTTGCGGAGATGTGGAGATAGACATATAGATAAGCTAACCTACCATTTGGTAGAGATGTGTACCAATTCTTTTGGGAACAGGAACAAGGTGGTGTTTTTCTTATAAATTTTAGCAAGCAGAGAGGTTGGATTAATTTTTTGTTAGATCAGAACTTTATTTGGATTAGTTGGTGGGTTCAAACTTTGATTGGTGATTGGCCCTTTTTTATTTTCTTGCTTTTTTTTCCCTCTTTTGTTTGTTTTTGGAGTTGTCCTGTCCTTATTTAGTTCTTTGGATCTCTTCCTAGAAGTTGATGTTTTTGCTGTCGATCTTGTACAAAAAATGTTTGCGGTTGGAACAAAGGATTGTCTCGTCCTGATGAATACTGATCCCAATCGTTTCTCCCATTCTTCTATTTCTTTTGCTTTGGCCGTCATTTCCATTTTCTTAATCAAATTTGGCCCTTTATCTTTGGTTGAGATTAAGTTCAATAAACAAACATTAGCTGTACAAGAAATGTTGGGTATATCCTAAAAGGTAAATGACAAGAGCCCTGAATCATACGGTTTAATGGATTTGATAAGGTGAAATTATTCAGTCTCTTGAAAGGGATTTGACTGGTCTACTATTTGCTTTTGGCATTGGATTGCAATGTTTTCTTCCTTACTTAATGCTAAAAACATTTAATTAGAGGCTTCATGGGTTCGTAGAAAATAAGAATACCGGTTCTAGCCTGGTCAAATGGGCACTTTGTGACTTCTGGTGACCATGTTGGAGATGAGAAGTCGGTAAGTGCAACAACTTCGGCATCAGATACAGGTAACGAATCTAACGACAATCTTCTGTTGTTGAACTTGAACGACAAGTAGCTGATCAATGCTATAAAAAGCCTCCCAAGGCCAAGTCCTAACGGAATTTTACTTACAAGTTGGGACTGGGTCATCATCCCACGTTAACACCTGACACCTTTGTTTGCCGACATCACACACTCGCAAAAGATAAGATGTTTTCTTTTTTTATTATTTCTATTAGAGCGGCCGACTTAAATTTATCATAACACCCTTAGGTTTTGCAAACAGTCCTACCAACCAAAAAACATCTCAATCCATTATTAACATTTCATCTTAATTGTAGTATTTTTAGCATTAGAGGTACTTGAATTTCTATTAAGAATCTCCCCTCGCTTATAATGGAAGTATTCAACGAATAATTTTCAAAAATCTAAATTTTTTGAAAATTAAATGTAAATTAGTATCTAAGCTCCCGTTTTTCTTGTGTAACAAGAAAGTCAATTACTAGTAGTCACAAATAATGCGACAAAACGAACGATAAGGCTACCCTACTTATCATCACAAAGCTCTCGGTGGTCCGTTCGACTCTCTAAAGACTTAACAAGAGCAAGTCAGGAATGATAAAGATCCCAATTAGCCCTGTATATAGTAACTCATATATCATAATCGTTCTTGTTCTTTCTGATAAAGCATCGTAAATTCCAAACGTGTGTTCCACGTTTGGCTAAGGAATATCAGATATATTTACCCAAAAAGAAAAGAGAAAATTAAATGCTGCTTTCATGTCCTGCAAGATGTTATGCTGCGGTTCAGTTTCAAGCGAAGGCAAATCCCTCGGCTTGCAGGCCTTCGATTATGCTAAATGGCGTTCCCGACTCCTGAGAAGCCAGCAGAACCAATATTGTAGTGAAAAACGAAGTAAAACTTTGTCATAATCCAAACAAGGCAAGACGAATACAATCACTGCGCAAGAGGATGAATAACTCGCAATGACTGAATCTCAGGTGGGGAAGGACGAGGTGGGGAAGGACGAAGAGAGAGAGGGATGGAGTGCTTCTTGTAAACCTACACAATCTCCTAAATATGGAGTACAAAAATGTTACAGCATTAGTGTTCATATTAAAGTCTTGGATTCTCACAATATCATCTTCCTATTAAATCCTAAAATGTCAAGGCATGTGCTATCATGTTTACAGTGTTGCTACCAACCAGACTATCAAGCAATGACCACAATTCTTTTCTGCACAGACCTGCTTCGCCTTCTCACTTTCTGGGTAATGGAATAAGATGAGAAATATTTGGAGTAGATTGGAGTAAAGGCAGAAACTACACTAATGGTACAAGCAGGCATATCACCATGGAGCAAGAACCTCCTCCTGGAATTTTAGCTCATAGCTTTCAGCCTTCGACTTGAGATTTTCAATGTCAGCACCAAACCTTGCATAGGTGGTCTTCAATTCCACAAGCTTGGATTCAATATTTCTTATTTCATCTTCTGTATGTTCCCGTTCATTTCTAGCTTCTATGTACCTCCTTGTTTTTGTGGCACCTTCTGAGTCATAGGCAAGCTTCACAAGCCGACTCAGTCTAGCACCTAAAAATCCAACATTCATGCCAAAATGCTCACAGCCTTTCAGAGTCTTCTCCCATATAGAAAAGTCATCCCGTGGGGTGGTAAGATCGCAAGCTCTTAGGACATCAGCAATCTTAACAGTTTCAGAAATAATTCCAGCAATCAGCTTAAAGTTAATGCCCTTAACGAGATTGTCATGAAGAAATGAACTCTGACTGCAGCACAGCTTGTAGTATTTATTCCGAATATCTTCTGATAGTTCAGAATCCAAAACTAGACCATCCACCAAAATGCTGAAATTCTCAAAGCTTTTAACATCATCAAATTGAACAGCAGGAACAGATAATTTAAAACCTTCTAGAACTTCTGAACCCACTTCCTCGCTATCATTTTCAGATTGCTCGGTTGGTTGCCCAGTACTAACAAGCGACGGCTTTTGTCGGCGAGATCTCTTATTTTGCTTCTGCACAACAGCTAACGGTAGAGACCGCGGACGTTTCCTCCTTGCACTTTTACTAGCCATGGCAGCCATCTCTGCATCATCTTTTTTTTTTTTTAAATTTGCAGTTAACAAGCAACGAAGGAGCCGTTTCAAGATATAATAGAATGCTATGAGTAAGATGGGCACATTTTCCACTTGCCTGTATCATTTTGTTTGGTCTGAGCATCCAAATTTAGTAGAACCATCGCTCCATCAACTTCAGCTAAGTCATTTGCCCTTATGATGTATACCTGCAAATATCAATGACTTCAGAATAAAATTCTCTCCAGAAGCAACATGTTTCTGTCATATAAACCAGAATCTAGTTCTCATTCGCAAGCAATACTATCAGCCCACTTTTTCCTCAATATCTAACTATATGGGGAGCCATATAATTAGATATTGTAACTTTGAGATGCATATCATAACAAACCATTGTAACTTGATTTTAGCTTTGTTATCACTTACGAGCCAAACGTAATAAAACTTTGAGGTGCATTTCATAAACAAAGTATTCAAACTTGATTTTAGCTCAATTATGATGTATGAGTCAAATATAATAACTACACTACTTTGCTCCAGTAGTGAAGGAGCTGTTTCAACAATTAAGGCACCAAAGTGGAAAAGCAGAAACATTGAGCATCCTGAAGAGAATAGATCTATATACACAGTGAAAGACTTTTGTATTTTAGCAAGCTAGGATCTAAAATTCTTGCAACATACGAGTAAAGTAGCAATTGCTTCTGAAAACCCTATTTCTAGGGCCTCTCAAAAACTTCTAACTCAATGCCTTCCTAGAAAGAAAAGATGCAAATTGTCCAATGCAACAAATTGATGCATTTATAAAAAAAGACTAAACTAGATGCCTAGAAGGCTCCTCATCTTTCCCCAAATAGATATCATGTAAGTAAATATCAGTCATGAATCCACATATGTAAGGTTGGATTTGATTTTCTATGTTCATGGTATTTTCAGAACCATGAAGACCATGGGTCAATCTTATAGGTGCAATGTTGTCAAAACAATTCTTGTAAACACAGTAAGTTCAAACATCATTTCGATGAACAAATTTCTATGCACTACTCTCTTTATCCACAGAATAGTGAACTGTGAATCATTTCACTCTCTCCACCTGTGCCAAACCCTTTACCCTCATTGACATGAAACATTTGAGACACAATAGTTTCCAGGTACATTTTGCCATCTGATCCATATATCTTTTATGGGAAGCAAAAGTTGTGTGACTACTGAAAGATACTGTATTGTGAAAACAGTAAAACAAACTCAAAACATCACCTTAAATTTGCAGGGTTCAATTAGTTGAAAGACCAACACATCTCCCTCGAGCAACTGGTGTGCTGTCGAGAACTGCCTCCAACCAGCACTCAATCCAGTCTTATATGCTATATATTTCATCCTGAATTCTCTACCGAATTCATCTTCCAAGGTGACGGTAGTATCCACAAGAGGTAAGTGTGCTCTACAGAATGGTCCAGGAAGCCCCTATTACAGGAAAACATAAGTATTACAATCGGATTCCATGTTCTTGTGATAAGATTTTTTTCACTCTATGCATTATTTTGAATATGCTTACCATCCAGAAACAACTAGCAACGTGGGATCTGACCAAAGCCTTCAAAAAGTTAGGAAATCCAGGTTCCAGATTTGATTGAACCTCCTCTGCTCTAATCATAGTGGATGACTTAGTTTCCACAGGAGTGTTGTTTACCTCGTTCTGAGGTTTATTTTCCCTACAGCTATAAAATGATTAGTCACAGTTATAAAGCTAAGAATTTCGAGAGACCAAAATACTTGGATTGAAGTATTTAAAGCAATATCACCAACCATATACACTTCCCTGCATGACTTGATAATGCCTGTTAAAAAACGAAACGAACTACCAATCAGTAAATAACATATCTTCATAAGGCATAATTTAAGCTGTATTTACAGGTTTATTGATCAGAATATCTGACTTGAGAACATGAGAGCGTAGAATAAAGAAACAAACAAAAAGAGGAGAGATAAGAACCAACGGGTCTGGAAGTGTTTACAAAACCTAGAAATTCAACAGAAATGAGCCTCACAATTACGCCAAGATCACTAACCACAGATTCATTTTGTGTTCAAAATTAACGAAACAGAGGTCAGCTTGATAACATCAGAAGCAAAAACTACTAAACAAGATCTTATAATTGATATCATACATTGGATCGAATCTATTCCAAAGAAAAAGCAAGTGCGGGTAGGAATGTGGAATAGCGAAACCATTTCATAGAGCATTACAATGATCACATTTCCACCATCAATCGCACTACAATCCATCAGTAGCTAAAACGAAGACGAAAACAAAGAAGAGGGAGAGGTGATACGTGTTTCATTTTGGAATCAGAAGACCGTCTCTTGATCTTGAGACGCTTCACTTCGGTTTTCTCCGCCATTACAGTCTTCTGCTTTGCCTGCGAGCAACCAAACCAACTCAGCCTCCAAAACTGAAAGCAGATTCAAGAAGTAAAACAAACGAAAATACGTTTCATGCACGATACAGTTAGTTACAGGTACGCTACATAGATATATATAAAATCTCATGCATCGAAAGAGAAACCGCGAGATCTGAACTCTCATTTCACTGTTTCTTGTCTCCTGACAATTTTTCCCAACAAACAAACAGAGTGAGACATAGAGAGAAAAAGAGAGACCGAGGAAGAAAAGGTGAGCCTGAGCTTGGGGCGAGGGCTAATAGCAGCAGGGGAGAGAGACAATTGAGCGAGAGTAAAGTCCTCTTCGGGGGAGGACATCGGTTCCTGGTAACCGTTCGTGGTGGTTCTGTTGAAATCAGAGTCTTCTACTTCCTTTTTCACCACATCACCCATCTTCACAGCTCTTGCCTATCAGCTATCGACACACAGCACCAGTCCTGAAACCAAACACCTCCCTTCGTGACTCCCTCCCTCGGAAAGTAGAAGAGTTTGCTTTTAAGTAGATTTTTTTTTACCAAAAAAAAAAGTAGATTTTAATTCTGAAAACCATTTGTTATTCTTAGCCCAAAATGGACATTTAAACTGCTACAGATGGGCCGGACTTTATAGGGCCTTGTTTTGGTCCATCAAGTTAATATTATTATATTACTCATTCTTTAATCTTTTTAAATATCGTTTTGTTCCACTTTCGCTTTTGTGTGTGATTTTTAGTTTTTAATTTTAATATTTATTTTTTATTAAAAATAAAAACATATTTTATCAAAATTGATAATAAAATTTGAAAATAAACTTTTGTTTGGTATCATCATTTTGTTATTTGTTTATTTTTATTATACTATTAAATGTTAATATTGGATTTTAAATTAATTCATTTCTTAATATATCAAATTGTATGCTTAAATTAATTAATTCTTATTATTATAAAAAGGAATAATTAAAGAAAATTATGTCAATTTTATATAATAATAATCTATAAATTATTAAAAAAATACGTTTACTCGTTCTAATTAAGTAGGAAAAGACATTCATCATATTACATCACTTACAAAAAGAAAAATAAATTAATTAGAATTTCTATTAATATAATTATTCTACCTTTGTCTAACAATGTCATCCCATTGGAGACATACTTTAAAATTGTGTTTGAGTGATATTATGCTTTACTTGAAAACTTGCATTTTCATTTATACCGACTAAAATTTGCTCTTACCTTTAACACAACCATCAAAGAATTGATCTCTTGTCTATGCATTCTAATAAAATCATGTATAACATAACAATCAATAATGATTTATTTTTTGTTTCTTTATATCATAATTAGGCATGTTTGAATATAGAAAATCATGCTTTTAGAACACCAAAACATCATTTAATGACATTTCTCATAAATTTTTTAGACTTTAAGATCTTTCTCTTCCTCCATAATCTCATTAATGATATCTTTCAACTCGATGTGATGAAAAAATTTAGGCATATTAATAGATTATGGTTCAACCAAATAGAACTTACATTAACATACAAAGAATATAATATTTAAAAAAATGTATTAAAAAATTAATTGTGATTACTATATTTATTTAAAATAATTTAACCCTTTATGGAAGTATAGGAATTTTATTCGCTAGATTTATTATTGTTTACAAAAGAATTCAAAAGTCATTTATATTACCTTCTTATCGAGCTATTACATATGTGAAATGCATGTCAAATGAGTAACAACTCACAATATTAGAACAATTATTTTACCATTATATGGTATATGTTCATTGGTTGAAACATGTGCATCAAAATGTATATCATCTATTGATCTTATACAATACTAAAAATGAAATTATATAATTAAGATAATAAATTAAACATAAGGACATAATGAAAAAAGTAAAAATATATGAATATACTTGAAAATGAGGAAGTATTTTTTTATTATGTTGAATTTCATAAGGTATATTGTTAAAACGATTATGAAACATCATAATATTTAACATAAATTTAAGAAGTTCATACCAAACATTCAGTTTAAACATTTATATCAAACATTCATATAAAATATACAATTAAAATGTTCAAACCATGGAATAGTTCTTAATATAAAATTGCCTAAACCAATAAGACTTCAGGATGCATTACTATGAAAACATAACTAAAGAAATATAAACTGATCCATCTTTTTTACATCTGGCATCTTCATAAACATCTACTTATAGAATGGAAAATCATGCAAAGCTTTCACTGCTTTTTCATATTACACTCTTTGACACTAGAATCATGTAAGGAATCCAACTATTTCATCATTATATTAGTCTCTTGATTAATTGATAAAGCTTCAAATTTATTATCTATAGTGGATGATATTGTTGCCATTTTGGTCTTAAGTAAATCATTATTTCTTTTTGACTATTCACCAATTGTACAATTTCTAGAATGCTAAAGTATGTCTTTTTTTGCATTTTTCTTACTAGGATATTACTTTTTCCTAAAAGAACTTGCAACTTGATCCCCTTTTTCATTAAATGAATAAGCTTCATCAACATTAATTTGCACTATTTGATTGAGATTTAGTTGAAAGATGTGTACGTAAACAAATTGTCGTAACATATTATAGAATATGACATGTCTATAATCTCTTTGCGTCTTTTTTCTTGAATTAGTGAACTATTTGATGTACCTACAATGATGAAAAGTGTATATAAGAAAAAATTATAATATGATACTAATAAGCAAAGAAATATTTTACCTTAAATAGATTTTGCCATCAATCATATATAGCATTGACTTCAACAATTAAGGAGTTGTAACTGATTCTTACTTCTTTAAATAAGTTCTTAAAATTCTTCAATCTAGTCCTTAATGCATTACATTTGTTCTTCAATTGGACATCATTGTATGTTTGATTGAATTTGTTTCAAAACCCACCTAAATGTTCTTTCAACCAAATTTAGAAAAGATAGTAGTTTTTCAATTTCCTTTCTTCGCTTCTTTATCCATTAATGAGAATAAAAACACCTCTATAGTATTATTTCATACCTCATACTTTTCATTTATATTCATACAATCATCTGACTTGTTCATATTTTTTGAAACTTCCATCACTAATATTAATTACATATGAGTGACAATAGAATAAAGCGATAAGAAACATGAAAACAGAAAATTCCATAATAAAACATTAGATTAGTTCAATGGTTTAAAATTATAGTGAACGAAATCTTTATCTACTTTCAACAAATGTGTATGCATTTATGTTCATCAGATTACTTATATGATTTTATATAAATGTTTCAATTATTTTAATTTTATTAAAGCTTTTAAAGCTTCAAATTACTTATAATAAGGACGATTGAAGGTATTGATTAATTGATGATGAGTACAGATCATCCTATGTAATTCTATGTGTCAGACCCCGTTACCGAGACCCGACGATTGGATCCCGTTTCCGAGACCCAACCCTCACAGAACTTCACTTAATCT
>JAOSBL010000212.1:5386936-5397017 GCA_027568915.1 Erythroxylum roraimae
TAAGCACAATTACCTAACCGTTAAAATCAGGAAAAGTGTATTCAATGGAAAGATCCAACTCATCAGTGAGCAGATCAAACAACCATGCATGGTAACCAATAAGAATACACTAAAAACTGATAGTGCTTCATAACCCCAAAGCATCAATGTCAAGGTTGCTGAATTTTATGGCACGGAGATAAAGATAATTAAACACTGAAATGCTGCGTTAGCACCCACGGAAGCGGCTTTTTTTTTCAAACCAAATAGTTTCATGGCACGAAATTCTCACTTCTAAGCAACCCAAATGCTGAAAAAGCTAAACGGTAAAAAGCGCAATGATTTGGCGAGTGTAATTGCAGCCATTAGAATAATCATTATTTGACCGTGAGCTTGGAGACTTCACGTGGCTAGAGAGACATCGTAGCTTTGATAACCCCTCACGCCTTTTCTATTTGACCGTGAGCTTCACATGGCTAGAGAGCCATCGTAGCTTTGATAACCCCTCACGCCTTTTCTTACTCTTTCCAACTGTTCCAACTTTGAAGGTGCTTGCATGCAACTCAGTTTATGTTTAATACCAGGAACCTCAGTAGTTGTGGCCGTTGGATTACAAAAGTCAAGCTTTTATCGCTATGGTTATCTATGTCTCCTTGGTCTACACGTCAATGATTGTTTGATTAATAACATGACGTTTAGTGGTAGCCAGAACCAGAGGAACATATATTCAAAATCTTCTCTCTCTCTTCTGTGTACTAAATTGTTTGAAAGTTTCTTCTCTTTGTTCCTAACATCTTGGTTGTTGATTTTCGTTAGAGTTCGTGTCTTGTTCGTATTTCTTGTCTCCATCTTGCAGCCCGAGGTCTCGTTTATTTCTCTGTCTTTCTGTGTGTCACTGTTCTGCGAGTTCCGGTCTTTCTTATTCAACTTGGGTCTTCTGTTATGAGTTTTGACCCCTGATCGTTACGCAAAAAGATTGAAGCTTTCTTTATACTTCTTACCTGTTGGGACAAAAAATTTGACCTTTGTATGGTGTCCGGGATGGCCCCGTCAGAAAATCTTCCTGGTTGCTTACAAATCGTTTATGTGGCCTTCGCTTTCTCTGCTGCTTTTATTATGGGTGCTCTTAAAGGTATATCTTTTCGCGTCTATTTCTTGGTGAGCTTGTTGCACGGGTGTGTTTCCTTTTACCTTTCTTGAGAAGTGAGCATGAGTTTGATGACGGGTCTCATTCAATGTTGTAGCTGCGATAGTGGGTCCTATTGCTGCATCAATACTAATAGCAGGGAATGTTGGAGTGATCCTGGGGATGTTTCCTCCACATGTTGGGTGGACAGTCTACACGATTGTAAAGTAAACACCATAAAAATTTCCCTTCCCGATGGTTTTCATTAGCAGGAATCTTAGGAATTCAAGACAATGTATTGTTTGTGTTGTGATGGTTTCTTGGCATGACGATTATGTGTACTTGCAGGTGTAATAAATTGGATTTACCACTTAAAGTTGCTATCTTGCTTGCTGTTCCTGCTTTGTTTGGTATGTGGTTGGGCTTAAGCATAGCTGCGAGTATTGTTTGTGGATTGGGGTATGGTTTCTTTACTCCTTGGGTTGCCACTTTCGAAGCTTTTAGACACGATAACGAGTCCAAGAAATTTTATCACTGTCTTGTGGTAAGTGTATAGCAATTGCATCAATTGGTTCTAATTCTAGTTTGCTGCTCATATTTTGATTGCTCATTCATTTTGTTTTTCGGATTGTTTGTTTATATATATATATATACACACACACTTCCTTTTCATGGCTTATTAGGATGGAACATGGGGAACTATAAGGGGCAGCTGCACTGCTGTTAGAGATTTTGCAGACTTATGCTATCATTCGTATCCTCTCTACTTGAAGGAGTCGCGGGATTCCCCTGCTTCCAATCAGCTTCGAACACTTAGGTAATGTTTTGACTCTCTTCAAATATCAAAACATGCTCAAAGCATGATAATATTCCTTTCCCATTTGGTTTTCATCTAGATTGGTACAATCTGCTGCTACTGTTATTTCATTGCGAAGGGCCTGTAGGAGATTACTTAGCATTTAGTTCCACTCCTCTAGCACTTGCAAGGTTCAACCGGAAATAACAGGAAAATATAACTCTTAGACACTGTCCCACAACATGAGCCAGAAAATTTATAATTTAATGTTACGATGAATTATGAATTTCTCCTTGCTATTACCCAGTTCATGCATTTTGCTGAGTTGACAATTGTTTTATGGTGTGTTATAGGTTAATTCATGTGCCTGCACTTATAATTGCTGGACTAATGGGGCTTATAGTGGAAATTCCTCTTTTCACTATAATTGCTATAATTAAGAGTCCATACATGTTGTTCAAGGGCTGGTTCCGCCTGATACATGATCTAATCAGCCGAGAGGGTCCGTTTCTGGAAACTGCTTGCATCCCTATTGCTGGGTTGACAATCATTCTGTGGCCACTAGTTGTTGTAGGGAGTATATTGGCGACCATTTTCTCCAGCATTTTTATCGGATTGTATGCATCAGTTGTAGTATACCAGGTTGGTTTTAGTTCAGCATATCTTTTATCTATTATTTCTCACTAGTGAATTCATAAATCAGCAATCTTATGGTTGCAGGAAAGATCCTTCCGAAGAGGTTTAGCTTATGTGATTGCAATGCTTGCAGAATTTGATGAGTACACAAATGATGCTCTCTACCTTAGAGAGGGAACTTTCCTTCCAAAGTAATGCTTTACCTTTTAATTCTGAAATATGTTGATTTTACACATCTTAAAGAAATATCTCTAGTTTCAATGTTTTAACTGAACCCGTAACATTGCCACAGCCAGGCCCCGTTACAGAAAACACAAGGTCTCTCACTCATCCGAGATCTCAGTTGGAGGAAGTCAGGCCAAACATGGTTCTGTTTCTGCAGAAGCTCCTGCAATGCTTGTTCCAAGTTTAGCTCCTTCAAGATCAGTTAGAGAGACAATACAGGAAATAAAAATGGTTCAGGTACTTAAGAAGTTCTTGTTATCATCCAAATGCACATCTTTTTGTGTTCAATTCTTGTGTTGGACATATATTACAAGGTTTGCAGAAGAAATTCTATCCCTTAATGGTTTTGGAATTCCTTTTCTTTTTAGCTTCTTCATAATGAAATTGCAACTGAATTTGGTTGTGGTTATATACATATGCTTATCTCTTCAGCATATCACGCTATTCTTTTGTGTTTACCATGCAATATTCAGCAAATTGGTATCTTAAACCAGGCGTGTGCTGGCTGCTACTGGTTTTGGGATGTATGAAGTATCAATGAAGACTGTCTTGTATTGGAGTTCTGTCTTGATTCTTGTAGCATCTGTCTATATGATCTATAAGGGCTTGTTAGCAAAGTAGAAAGACTGATATAGTCATGACTAGTACTTGCTCTTCTCGTTCACATATAACCTCATAAATTAGCTAAAGGAGACTGCTGATTGAGATCTGTAGATATGGGAACATTTTTCTATGGAATTTAAAAATAAAAATATAGCTGAGAATTTGGGACTTATGACATGGAACTCTCTGTTGGGTATTGACATAAATAATACATGTTTCAACGTTGACTAGGCCATTGTTAAGAAGATTGAAAAGAAGGGTCTTTAAAGGTTGTAAAGTACTGGTACTGATCAAAGCTTATTTCCCTGTTTTGTTTCCTGATGCCCCTTCATTTGTATATCCAGCACTTACTCTGTTTCAGATGCATGAGAAGTTCTTGATATTTTTGAACATCAAATGCAACAGGTCTGGGGAATGACGATGAGGTTATGTGAAATGAGGGGTAAGGAACTTTTGGATGCTGGCGCAATAACAACAGCTGACCTCAACGACTACTTAAAGGCCAAGAATAGCAATGATGCAACCATTGTAAATGTCGGACTTCCTTGTTATTCATTGCTACAGACTTTCCTCATCTCCATTGGGGCCCGTTCTGATGGTTTACTGCTGATTGATGGTGTTGAAGTAACACATCTTAATAGACCTAACGACAAGATATTCGAATGGTTCTTTCAACCTATTTTGGTTTTAAAAGAACAGATTAAGGTCATTAAGTTGGAAGATGGTGAAGAAAAATTCTTGCACAAAGTAGTTCTATATGGAAGTGATACAACACGTATCGAGGCTTGGGATAACGGCAGTATAGTACCCCAAGAGGCGCTTAGAGCTGCTCAAATCCAGGGCATCAGCAGAAGGTAAGGGCTTCTATTTGCATCCCCTTCAAGTAATTGAGGAAACTAATGCTGTTAATCTTCTCATAAAACTTTCCATGTGTTCACACTGCAATCCTCATTGACTTATTGAGGATTTGAAGTATGCATGAAATGTCTACATGGTGCAGTTGGCGTTGTGTGCTGTGAACGTATTAACAAACTTACTGGATTCTTTGCTGATACCCTTGTTTTGGTTTGTTCATTTATTAACATGCTTGAACTCGTCATCTTGGTTCATTGTTGTTGCTGTTGAACATCCTGTTCACACATTCACATTAACGTAGTTTGAAGTTTAAGTCTCCTGTCTTTTCATCGTATGATCTTATGGATAATGTGTGAACAGGATGTCTGGTATGATTAGAAGTGTATCGAAGTTCCCAACATACAGGAGGAGATATCGCCATGTGGTGAAGGCGCTACTGGCATATTCTACAGACAATGAAGGTTCAATCAGATCCAATTCCATCAGATCAGTTGCCTGTGTCGAAAATGTCTAGGATTAGTCCATCTTTTATCATTTTTGGGTGTATATAGGTCATAGTTTGAAGACTTGTCAGGCATACATTAGTCTCAGACATGTATTACTTGCTATAGAAGTATTTGTCAATAGGAAAATGCTGCTGCACGTCAACCGTTTGATAAATGATGTAAACAGTGTAGTTAATGTGTTGCTGAGTTGTTTGAATCGTTTCATCCAAGTAGTTGACAGTGACTCGTTGGTTTTTCCCAACATTTCTTGCCTTGTGAGATCATACCCTTTTAAGAATTTGATACTATAATGATAATAGTCCAAACTGGCCGGCTTTTGATAGTCATTCTGTACTGTGGAGACTTGGTGATCCTTCTGATCGCATTTCAACTTCCATTGCACATAAACTAAGAGTGTTGAAAGTATTTCTGAAGCCATATTCGAATATAGGCTCATTTCCTTTGAGCCTGTGACAAGAGATAGGGCCTGGTGGACGTCTTGGTCTTCCATCAACCAGCTGCAGTATCGCCGAAAATGAATTTTCTGCGAACACCTTCTATGGGGGCTGAAATCAAGGTGGCTCTCCTAGACGTACTTGGCATTGCAACACTCCAAGATATTAGCAGAACTCTAATTTCCAATTTAAGAAATTTTCAATAGGTAAGCTGAGTCGGATCCGAATTCAGTTCACTCAGATATCTTCAATCCATACTGTCAATCACAACCCAAATCCACTGCATCAGTCAAATTGCCCCACAATGTCAGATTTGTCTGAAAAACAAACGTTGCAGCACATTGCCGATTTCAATACTACAAAATCCAAACTAGTCCGATTAATTCCCAATTTGACCCAACAACTTAAATGGCCCCTTTTCAGCACTCAACCTTCAAATCAGCGCTGATAATTCCTAATTTACCTCTAATAATATTATGAAATGCCTTCTAGATATGGTGCATCTGCCTACATCTACATGATTCTTGATCAACAATTAGTAATATTGTGTTAAAGGCTTCGATCAAGTCCTCCTCCTCCTCCTCCTCCTCCTCCTCCTCATCATCATCATCATCATCATCATCATCATATCCCGAAGTCCTACAATGAAGCGGGGTTTAGGGGAGCCTGATAATACGCAGTCTTATTCCTACATTGTAGAGAAGGTGTTTCTAATAAACCTACATACATATATGACAAGATAATAGTGATGCAGATTAATAGAGTAAATACGTAAAAACTGGCAAGATATATATATATATACCTGGTAGTGACTAGAACAGACCTCACCACATAATTAATACAGTAGGAATGATATATAATGAATAAAGAAAATAATAATAATAATAATAATAAAGCTTCGATCAAGTGATTTGCAAAAATAGTAACACAATAGCCATCTTTCGCAAAAAAATTAATTATCGCCACCCACTAGATCATTTCACCTTAAAGACTGCTAATTATACTTTAATTACCACATTCTACAACATCATCTATCCCTTAAAAGATTCCTTTAATTCTCACAAATTATGTCACACTTGCTACTCATTATGCTTTTGCTAATGTCTAACATCAAAATCTTATTCATCTGTCTTAAGCTATCTTTTCTATTGTTTATTTAATAATTTTCATGTAATAAAACCTTGTTCTTCGTATCTTTAATGTCTCAGTAATGAAGAAATCAAAATAAAAATATAAGAATGAGAATGAAAAGTGAAAAGTGAAAATCAAAATAGAAATGAAATTACTTATTATGTGTGTTTGGTATGCAAACACCATAAATGAGATTATTGAAGTTAATAGTTATACTAGTGTTCAGTATCAAATATTAAGAATAGTAATGACAATTATATCTACAAAAAAAATAATAGTAATGACAATTTTTTACTAATGTTTGATTATTATTGATTGATTTTTATAAATTATTAATTAAACTATTCTATATTATTATTAATAAAATTTTTGTATTTAATAAATAAATAATTAAAATTATTTTTAATGATTTAATAAATTATTAATTTTAAATAATTGTTTATGATTTTCCTTATAAGAATAAAATTTTTAAAAATCATAATGAACTTATTTTATAATATAAAATCATTGAAATAAAATAAAATAATTATTAAATAAATTAAATAAAGAAACCAGGGAGGAAGAGGGAATAGAGAGTTTCAGTTGAGAAGAAACACAAAAAAAAAGGAGAAGAAAAATAGAATTTTAGTTACTCACCTTTATTTGTTATTCCTTATATCTAATTTCAAATTATATTCACATCTACTTTGAGAAAAAAATTATGATTATTTAAAATTCATTCCAGATATATCAATTCTTATCTTATCTATTACTAACAACCAAACAAACAAAAATTAGGGAATGTAAATTGTATACTCATTCTCACGTCTTCATTCCTAGTTACCAAACGCACCTTAAGGAAAATGTATTCTTCTTTTTTATTTATTCCCTTATATAACTTATTTGTTCTGATAATTGAGAGCTTCTCTGTCACTCTCTCTTTTCTATTATCAACACTTTATTATTTTTATTAATCACTATAATCACTTCACTTGAGTATTCCCTTTTACTCACAAATCTCATGCATTTAATCAATTTTAAAGCTTTACAAATCTACAACTATCTTTACTGAGTAAGACTCTACTCAGATCTAAAAAATTCAACAAAGAATATCACTAAGAATCTTTTCTCTACAACTAGCAAAATATTTCAATGTGATAATACTTATGAACTAGTCAAATGTGCCTTTACTAATTACCTCATGACATTTTCTATCATTTTCTTGCCTTTATATCCCTTAATAAAATGGAGTATTTAAGCGTTAAATTTGTTATATCACTGAAATGAGGCTAACCTATCTTCTCTATGCCTCTCTCCAAATTCTTTTAGTTTGAAGCTTTTGCTACTATTGTTTGTCTCATTAATCAACTCCCCACTCATATCCTTTAAAACAGATCCCCACGTGAACCCTTTTCTTCTCACTTCACCTAACCTCTCACCTTCATGTCTTTAGGTGTACTTGTATTTTTTTCCTCGAATTTACTCGTATTAACAAACTCAAACCAAATTAAAACATTGTTTTTCTTAGTTATTTACTTAGTTCAAAGGATACTACTAACTTGATCCAATTACATCTAAAGTTTACATCTCTCACAATGTTGATTTCCTTGAAACGACTTTTTATACGTCAAGAACTCCACATCTACTCCTTCCTCTCACCTTCTTTCATTATGCTTCCTTTGTCTCACTCCCTACCTCCTCCACCTAAAATACAATCATCTCTAGCAAATCTAACTCTAATGTTCAACTCTCCACCACTACATCTTATGATCATACGTATACATGATCACACTCATATTTCCTTATAATTTTACTAACTATGTTACATATAATACAACGACACTCACAACTCATTTGCTTCTGATTCTACTTCCTTTACTCAAGCTAATAAAAATTTTCACCTTGACAACCTATGATTGATGAGGTTCAATGTTTTTCAATGGGATCAAACTTGGACACTTGTTTAAATGGTTCTTTTGAATTAAAAAAAATTAATAGCTCTCTTAATTGCTACAAGGCTCATCTTGTTGCCAAAGGGTACCATTAATCCCTTGGTATATATTACACTAATACCTTCAGTTATGTTATCAATCTCTCCACTATAGCTACATTATTCTTGTTCTTGTATTAACTCACCATTAGTCAATTCACCGACTTGATTTGATAACATTTTCTTTTATAAAAATATTTAATAATCAATTTTTATTTGTTCAACCTCTTAACTTTACCAATCATCATCATCCAAACTATGTTTGTTGTCTTCATTAAGGCTTTTATAGCCTTGAATAATCTCCTTACACCTGGTTTTATTGTTTGAGCAAAAAATATCAAGAACTCAACTTCATTCTCCTCAAAGTTGATACCTCTCTTCATATACTCCACTCCCTCTCACACTACTTATGGCCTCCTAGTTTATATGAATAATATTCTTGTTACAGGTTCTTCACCTACCTCCATTTTATATGCATAATCTTAACACTAGCTTTTCTATAGAAGACCTTAGCCCTATTCATTATTTCTTTGGTCTTGAGACTACACCAATACCGATTGACCTTCTCTTTACCCAGACTAAGTATATCCCTAACCTTCTTAATTGTACACATCTTAACACACCTAAACATGTTCCTAAACCTACCACCTTAACCTTATCATTGTCCAAAAATTATGATACCCCTCTTTCTGACCTTGATGAATGCTACAATATCGTTGATCTCTTCATTTTCTTTCCCTTACTCACTTTGATATACAATTTTTTGTAAAGAACATATCCTAATTTCTTTTATTGCTCTACCTACGTCATTGTGTTACAATTAAACATATTTTTTGAAGCTTACAATCTACATCATATCATGGCATCCCTTGATCTAATTACTTGTAAAGCTTACATCTCTCACCATATTGATTTCCTTGAGATCACCTTTTCGTAAGTCAAAACCTCCACATCCACTCCTTCCTCTTCACCTTCTTTTGTCATTCTTCCTTTATCTCTCTCCCTACCTCCTCCACCTACATCATAATCATCTTTACCAAATCCAACTCTAATGTTCAACTCTCCATAACATCTTATGATCATACATATCCATGGTCATACTCCTATTCCTCATAATTTTATTAACTTTATTACCTATAATACAACCACACTCATAACTCATTTACTTTTGAATCCACTTCCTTCACTCAAGCCAATAAAAAGATTTTACTATGATAACCTATTCTTGATGAGTTCAATATTTTTCAACGAGATCAAACTTGGAATATTGTTCTTGACCATCTAATGCCAACATTTTTTGATATAAATGGTTCTTCTAAATAAGAAGAAAAATTGATGACTCTCTTAATGGCTACAGGGCTCATTTCGTTACCAAAGGATATCATCAATCCTTTGGTATAAACTACAATAATACCTTTAGTTATGTTATCAATTTCACCATTATAGCTGCATTATTCTTGTTCTTGCACTAACTCACAATTAGTCAATTCTCCAACTTGATGTTCATAACACTTTCCTTTATAAAAATCTATAAGAATCAATTTTTATTGTGGAACCTCTTCACTTTACCAATCATCATCATCCAAATTATGTTTGTTGTCTTCATTAAGGCTTTTATAGCCTTGAATAATCTTCTTATTCTTGGTTTTATTTTTGAATAAAAAATATCAAGAAATCAACTTCACTCCCCCAATGTTGATACCTCTCTTCGTACACTCCACTCCTTCTCATGCTACCTACATCCTAGTTTATGTGAATGATATTCTTGTTATAGGTTCTTCACCTACCTTCATTTTATATGCATAATCTTAACACTAACTT
>JAOSBL010000212.1:5533139-5553466 GCA_027568915.1 Erythroxylum roraimae
GGGGGGTAGTGCACTACTGGGCCCCGCATATCTCCGTCCATGCCCAGTACGGTATTGATAACTTTGCATCTCACTCCTATTACATGATTAAAAGATATATCACATAACAAATATTTCTAGAAAGTAATGTTATATTTTCCAGGCAAGTACATCTAGCACAGCGAATAGGTGTTAAATAATTCCACCGCTCAATTGTGTTTTTAGAGTTGGTCAAATGTTAAATATAAACATAAAGCGATAAATAATTTATAATCTTATCCAATATCTTAAAGAATATAAAATATGAATCAACTTTAATACACTCTTACTTAGTAATAAAAAGTATAAAAATATTATCAAATATAAAAATTACTAGAAATGTAATTTTAATAGATTCTTATGTAATAATAAAAGTATAAAGAATATTACTAAATAGAAAAATTACCAGAAAAGACAAAATAACCTTAAAACAAATTAAACAATAGATTTTAACTTCTAAAATAAATGCAACAGAATTAACTCAACTGACTACATCATTAAGCTTTTGATTGATATATAATAAATTCTAAAATTTGATGAAAATCAAAAGTCATGTTCGCCACTTAAGACTTCTAAACCTTTTAATTTGAACTTTTAACATTCAGCTCGTGTGAAGAACTCATCTACTATTTGTCGCACGTCAAAATGTTATGGAGGGGTTGCCTAGCTCATCATGGCACAAATCTTGCCGTCTAAATCTAAGATGTGTAGAAATTGCACCATTACACTTTGATTAAAGAGGACAAATCTCGCCTAACCTTATCAAATCTCTGGCAAGTTCATAACAAATACAAATTCCTCATTCTAGAAGACTATAGTGGAACATATTAATTTCAATGAGGTCCATTAGTATTTGAATAATAACCAACAATCATGAACTTGATGACAAGATCTTTTCTTTTGTTTTTCTTCTTTTTGTTATGTGGGGATTGTGTGATTATATTTTCTTGCTTGATGCTTGTCTCTTGTTATCCACTCCATCATTAGATATGAGTAAACCTTGCATTTTGTAGGCTTATGTTTTGGGCCAGCTGATTGAAGTCTCAAAACCTTAATTCCTTCACTGATCTGTGACAGTAGTAGGCTAGGAGCCGACTACTTCTAGCTTGGAGCCCGTGACGACAATCATGCTCGACCCTTCATTTCCTAATCAGTTATACATTCTAAGTTCGAGTGTTAAAAGGTAATGTAATTTTTATTGCATACTAAACTCTAGGTTTATAGCTTTTGTTCGTCATCCCTTTTAGAAATCAACACAATTACTCCAAAGTTTAACAATATCCATCTGATACTCTTTGTTTGCACAGTGTTGAACATATTTGTAAACAAATTTCAAATTAGAAAACTAGCAACATTGTTGATTGTACCAAATTAAATTGCTCAAATAAACATGAGTGTGCTACCCTTCCTCGAGTAGTCCGAAGATCACTAGCTACTCACAACTCTCTCTTCAATTATTATAACTTGCGTGCTGGATGATAAGTAGTACTATCGATTAATTAAAGAACAAGTTGGGATATTGGTCGATGACATTGAATATGGAATCTCCCGATGCATGCTTGTTTGTATTTATAGGTAGTTGTAGGTTTCCTTTTTTTAAACATATGCTTTACAATGCCACGACCTCTTTCAACTGGTCCATTTCCACGGAGTTTGCACACTCCAATACGTAAATGGGACTTTGTAATTCTCCTTTCTTTTAATTTTACACTTCAATATGTTCTCTATTCTAATTCTTAAGCCATATAAAGATAATGAAGAGGGTTCATTTCGTATTTAATAACCATCATTGAATTATTAGTTGACTAGGTAGATTGTGTAAAGTGCGGATTACTTGTCTACTTATGTACTAGTGGCTGGAATGTTACCAACTAGGAATATGTATGTCGTGATGTATGTCGTGATGTTCATAATTTATTAATCATTTTATTATTTATCTACAAACCAATTTTTTTATTATCAAAAACAAAAATTTTAAAAGCAATAAGTACTACGAGTTAATGTCTATACTACAGTAAAGGTCTGTGACGCAAACTTTAACCTAAAGCCACTTAAATTTTCACCCAACATAATCGACTAGATCACTAGGGCTAGGCACAAGGCACGAGCAGAAAGGAAGGTAGGGCCATTTTTGAATTGAAGACCCTCTTAGAACACAGAGATTGTCCCTCTTATATTCAACGGCCCAACCTACACGCCAAAATGAATGGGGTCCACTTTTTTGTTCCAAGTCTTCCCAAATGATCGCATTCCTCACGTCAGGTCATGTCCACGCAAATTGGCGTAGAGCCAACCGACGGCGGTAGGCCCAACCTGCTCTGTCCCTACGAAGACGAATCACCCGTGTCAATCCAACGGCCATTCACGCCACGTTTAGAAACAGACGGTGCAGATCGAGGGAATCCAGGAGATTTTGACACCGCCGCCAAGCTGTCCACCGTTGGCCGTTAGGTGGATTCAAACTGATTCTTTTGTTTAGGTCTAAACCGTAGCATATGATGTCTTTTTTATATGTATATATTTGCAAAAAGACTACATGTTAGTTTATATTTAAAGGTCGGGAATGACTCACGCGCACCAATCAGGCCGGTGGCACGTGTGCTGGCTGGCGGACGCTCAGGCGCTGCGGTCCCCCCATTTCCTTCTTTGGTAGTGATCTAATTTTACAAGCAATTCTTCTTTGTGACATCCTTTTCGCTTTAAATTGAGTAGGGTCTAGTGAAAGCAAAATAGAAAATATATAATTCTCATTTTTCTATCCTGAATTGGTTCCAAGACTCCAGAAAATTTATGTAACTTTAATATTTTTAAAGTTAAAAAATGGATTATTTAAATTTAATATTTGAGGTTGAATAAATATCAAATTTGATTATCAATATCTAAGCAAAATCAAACAATATGATAGTTAAAGCTTTTTAAATTCTCATTTATAATTATTAGAACGAATTAGAGAACAAATGTCCAATTACTGCAGTAAAACTCAACTGAAATCCCATTATACATGTCTCAAATTCAACTCTTACCTCCACATCTGATAGCTATGTCGTAAGCAAGTTTTAAAAAAACAGCATGGGCGGCAACATTGAGGGTTCTGGAATTTAACCTAACCAGTTTTTCTTAGAGGTGCGTTGAAGTTTATGTCATGAACATAAAAAAGCAGAAAAAATGATATTTCTTTTTTCTAAGTCCTCGTTCTATGTGTGACGCAACGCAAGAACCAACTCACTTCTGCCATAACCATGGTAAAATCCCAAAATGATCACACTCAAAAGACCATTGTTTGCAGATCACACTCAAAAGACCATTGTTTGCAGTCTTAATATGGGAGGTTCAAGGAATAGAGACGAGCCATTAAAAGTCTCTTTACGCCGGATGTTATTGAGTTAGTCTAAAGTTTCGTGTACGGACAAAAAGCATGCATTAGATTAGAAGTTCTCCTATCAGTTAAATTTAATAGATATCCCATTTAGAACTTCTATTATTGTGTATTAAAGTTTTTATTATCAATTCCATCGACAAAAAGTAATAACTTATTAGCGGAGCGTGGAAATAAAAGAGAATTGGGACCCATTAGGTTGCTAGTATATATAGTCTTGTATTTTAGTGAGGAGAGAATCTCACATTTGCATTAACAATTGAAGAGCAAGAGGGTCTGGTCTGCTGCTTACAACATATTCGGCTTTGTTTTGGACCTTTTTTCCTTATCGGTATTTCCGGAACTACCCCTTCGGAGATGCACAGCCAGAGGACAACCCTTGGGCGGTCCTCGAAAGCCGAGCCAGCATTGGCAGTGCGGTCAGGCTCGGACCGCAATGCGCCACCGTGTTCGCCTGGCACTTGGCTTCACTGGCCCACCTCTGCGGTGCCCGAGGCCACAACAACTGTTTTCCCGTTACACTTACCCCACTATTATTAATTTCTTCTTCCTACCGCATCCATCAATTACGAGGTCTTATTTTTGTCAAACCATTTTGCTATTTTAATCGAATTATATACTCATAACATTATTATCCTAACCTATGCAAATATGTACTGTTGGAACCTGCCATTAGACATCAACCTACCATGCACATTTCCCTATATTATATATTGTAAATAACCTTAACATACATACATTCTTGTACTTCATATCGTATAATATGATTTTTTAAAAGAAAGTCCTAACATAATAGATAAAAGTGGTCCTTTCTTTCTTAGATTCTCGCAAAATAAAAAGTCTGTAACTTTTTTTATATAATATGCTATTATAAATTAAATGTAAATGACACAATATATTATTATTATCACTCAATATTTACATAATTACATATATCCATAGTATATACATGAAAAAAACAATTTGGTGTATAAAAAAGAGAAGCTTTACAATTATAAATTATGTATAAAATTGAATGAAGAATACATAAATTAAAGTGAGATATCACATTCGGTATCAAATAATCAAAGTAGAATTAAGTTATCATGCAATAACGGCATCATAAAAAAGTCATTCAATTAAAAGAAATAAAATAAAAGGTAAAACTTGATCTTAGAAGTGAAAGAATGTTCTATTTAATTTCTAACCATCCACAGCAGACACAATGACTAAAAGCCCCAGCTGGCTCCCCCACAGAAGTACCCATGAATACTACAACGCTACCTTCAAACGACACAATCTCTCTCCGTGTAAGAAGCAGCATCCGTTTATACTTTACAAAACGACGGCGTGAACCATTTGTCAACAGTGAATGGAGGGCGTTTTGGTAACTTCAAGTAATCCACCACACCACTCTCCTTTTTTTCGCTCCTCCTCCTCTCTCTCTCTAGCTCTAGTCCTCCCACTCCCAGGCGCTTTGGCCATTCATTAGCTTTCTGTGAGGTCCTTTTACTCGCGGCCATCAAAACCAAAACAACTGTTTCGAGAGTTGTTTCTTTAAACCTGAACGACCTCCGATGGTATATTCCTCTTCTCCGACATGGGCTTCGGTGCTTTGACCATCACTCCTCTGCCTCTCCGGCAGCTCTCCATGTAACCACCCTTGTTCTGTGTGTTTCGATACTCTTGCTTTTTGAAGGAAAAAAAAAGAGATTTCTTTTTTTCTTTCCGTTGAACTCAGTTTCTGTTTGTGTTTGGTTTTGCTCTAACCTTGTTGTGTCTACTCTGTTCTATCTTTAACATGCTTCTTCTTTCTTCTACTCCTTCCTGTTGATTTTGAGAACTTTGGTTGCTTCTTCAAAACTTCTAGTCGATGCTTTCGTGCGCTTCTTTGTTGACTATCGATTAAAAATGAAATTTCTTGACCGTATTTGATGTTCGGCGATGTTTTCGAACATTGGTTTTCTATTTTTTAAGTTGTAGAGCTGCTTTAAGATTTTGTTTCAATATCTTATACTTGAGAGAGACGACCGGAATCGAAATGGATTTGTAAGCTCTTCTTTATTTTTTCTTTTGTATACGTACCGGGAACAGTTGACTGTAGTTGGTTTGCGTTCTGGGATTTTAGCTTTGTTATGATTATAACGATGATAATGGCTTCCATATATATGGGAACTGAAATATGACTACTACTTCAGTGGACGACGGAAATGATTTCTATTAATTCTGGGTGTGTTGAACATCGCTGTTTTAGATACTTTGTTCTTTATTTAGGTTGGCGTTAAGTTCTGAAATTGAGTTGGTGCAACAAACAAATGATGTGGGAAACAATAGTGATACATGTATAAAACTGTATCTTTTTTTTCCCTAGGAGATGTTCCTCGTTCTCTTAAGTTTCCTTCACCGATGTCGTGTTTCTTTTACTGTTCTTAGATTGTACTGTACTATGATGGCTTTCTTGGGTTCTGTTTCTTTTTTCCGTCTAACAATTAAGGAATTCATTCATTAATGATTTCCCTAATTATATGATCGTGTTTCTCTTTACTGTTCATTGAATGGTGGTAAATGGGGACTTAAGTTGGTTATTGGTTTTACGTTTTGGGCTTGCAATATTTTCTTCTTTGACTTCCTGCTTCTTTTACCTTATATTTTCTGTGCTTACGCTTTCTGGAGTTGGATATGTTGATGTCTAGCATTTAAGATTTATTTGCTAGCTTGTGAAATTTTAGGAAAATTTAAAATTTATCGTTCTGTGTTATGTTTATTCAGGGGATTGTTCCACCAGGCCAAAGCATTCAGTTGTAATCTATTTCTCTTATGTACATTATTTTCCCTTGCTACATGTGGACTTGGCACAACAAATGGAATGCAGAAATCAGCAGAATTTGGTGCATGTGGGATCTATGGAGGTGATCAAGGAAGTGGTTTTCAAGATTTTGTCTTTTCTGATGCAAACTTTAGCAATGCTGTTGGAAGTCCAAAATCCCATGTTAACATTGAGACTATTTGTGCCGATTCTGATTCATTCTGCTTTCCTTCAACGTTGCCTGGTTTTTCATACAGAGAGCACAAGCTTGAAGTTGGAGGTCTAGAAGTTGGTAGGCATCAGTATGATAGTCAAATTTCAGAAAGATCAAATGTCGATAATGGAAAGAACAGTAACAAGAGCTGGTCATCAGATTCTGGTATTTTTGAGCTGCTGAATGGCGATACTGTTTCTTGTTTTTTGAATGTCAGAGGAGGTACTGATAAATTATCATCCGTGCAAACTGATCCTGTGGATCAATATGATCCTTCTTCTTGTAGACACCCTTTACGAAGCCATAGGGGGAATGTTAGGTTGAATGGAAACTCTGAGATGATGCAATCTAGTTCTTTTGGTACTTCTCCTTCACCACATGTGGAAATAGACCCCCCTGTGCTTGACTGGGGAGAGAAGCATTTATACTTACCCTCTGTAGCCCTTTTAACTGTGAGAAATACATGTAATGACAGCATTTTACATATCTATGAACCGTTTCTTACCAATTTACAGTTTTATCCCTGTAATTTTAGTGAAATTTTGCTAGGACCTGGTGAAATAGCTTCAATTTGTTTGGTATACTTACCAAGATGGATGGGTTTGTCCACAGCTCACTTGATCTTGCAGACAAGTGCTGGTGGCTTTCTGGTGCAGATTAAGGGTTATGCTATCGAGTCTCCTTACAAAATTAGCCCCATAATGACCTCCGGGGTTCCTGCAGATGGACAGTCAATTAGGAATTTGTCCTTGTTTAATCCCTTTGATGAAACCCTTTATGTGAAGGAAGTGAGTGCGTGGATATCTTTTTCTGTAGGGAATGTTTCCCAACACATTGAAGCAATCTGTAGAAGAGAAACTGTTGAGAATTCAAATCAGCTTACTGTATTGACTGCTAATGATTGGTTAGTTCTGAAGAATGGCCAAGTTGATTCGCCGCTAATGGGCGTCAGACCTCTTGAGAATTGGGAGATTGGACCTAAAACCAGTAGAACTATTTTAGAGATTGAGTTCCCATTTGTCACTGAAGGAAGAATTGCAGGTGCTTTTTGTATGCAATTGCTGAGGTCTTCTCAAGAAAAGTCTGATAAGTTAATGATTCCTCTGGAGGTTGATCTTGACAGAAAAGTTGTTTTTGATGGAACAACGGGTTCTCTTTCAAGTTCTCTTGAGGTGTTAGTGCCATGCAATGCCAACCGGACAGCTTTTGTGGTCATCTCTTTGAGAAACCAGGGACCTCACGTATTGAAGGTAATGCAAATTAGTGAAGTTGCCGCAAAGAAGGTTTTCCAGATAAAGTATGTTGAAGGCTTGCTTCTTTTCCCTGCCAGTGTAACAAAAGTTGCCACATTGACATGCAGTCAAGTGCTTGCAAAGTTACGTGATTCCCCAACCAAAATGTCAAGTCTTAGCAAAAAGTGCAAATTGGTTGTTCTGACAAATGACTCTAGCAGTTCTCAGATTGAAATCACTTGTCAGGATGTATTGGACGTTTGTCTGGGAGCTCAAAAGGATTCCACTGTTGGATACAATCATAGTCCTGAAAGTTATGCAATTTGCAATAGGGATCCAGGATCCTTGGATAGTAGCATGCAAATTTCATCACAAAACAAGGTAAATTGATTCTGATAGACATTTCTTGTTTTTGATATTCTTGATGCATATTTGTGAGGATTTAAAATTTTATCAGAGAGATTTACCAGAGTTATATATTCTTTCTCATCATATGGATGGTAATATTTCTAATTCTGTAAAAATACATCAGGAGAATGTCTGACAACCTTGGTTTATATTTTAAATGCTTGTTTTCTGGGAGGGTAGCAAGCAATATATGGTGTGACTTTATTCCAATTAGATTAAAGACAAAGTTACAAAGTCGAGGGGAACTGCTTGTTAATATACGGACAAAAAGTACTTTATTTTTTTCCTTCTAGAGTTCAACAGCTCTTGAATGAGGTTTTCATGATCACTAACATCTTTAGCTGGCGGGTATCAATACTTTATTAGTTAGACTCGAGTCAATAGAGGAAGGAAAAATCTTCAGGATCATGTGGTTAGTAGAGTTTTTAACTAATTCACCAGTCTGCTACTGTGTCCTGTTAGAATCATGAGTTGTCTACAACTGTTGTAAAGCTTTGGTTTGGTTTTGTAATCTTCTGTTGGAAAACGCCATCCTTCCAAATTCTTTTCCCTACCTTCTTGCCAAGTTCTAGAACATTGCACCTGTGGGAGGTTTTGGGGTTATGAGTGGGAGTGGGTTGAGTTCTGGAAAGGATAAAAGATTATCATTCTTTCGTTTTTATATCTTTTTACTATATGCACACACATTGCACAATTGCATCTGAATCTTTGTTTGTTAGCCTATGTGACTATGTGCTCTAGCATGTCAAGAAACTAGTACGTCCCAAATGGCTTTGAAGGTATCCATCCTAATTACTTGCAACTAAGGTCTCTCAGTATAGAATGCCCATATTTACATGTTCCATTTGATATTCATTGTGCATTGTGCTAAGGTCCCTTCCTGAATTAATGTTGAAGGCATTGGAGATGGCAAAAGTGGACGAGTATGTATTGGGAAATTGGAAATCTCAGTGTACTACATATGGCATGTCTGTGCTTGATGATCAGGAGTTGTTGTTCTCAATGGTTGAAATTGGAAGTCGTGCCCCTAAGTGGATCATCGTAAAAAATCCTAGTCAAAAGCCAGTTGTAATGCAACTCATTCTTCATTCTGGAGAAATTATAGAGGATTGTAGGACAGATGGAATTTTGCATCCCTCTTTTTCAAATAGTTTGCTTCATACCGAGCTTAATGCATCGACTAGGTACGGATTCTTGATGGAAGAAAGTTCACTTACCGAAGCTATAGTCCATCCTTATGGTAAAGCAGCACTGGGGCCTATATTCTTTCACCCTTCAAGTCGGTGTGGATGGAGAGGCTCAGCTTTGATAAGAAACAATCTGTCTGGGGTGGAATGGTTACCGCTCCAGGGATTTGGGGGGTCTGTTTCTCTACTCTTGCTTGAGGGATCTGTGCCTATTCAAGAAATAGGATTTAGTCTAAATTTCACAATTCTAGATACTTTTTCTCCTCTGGGTGTGGTATTTCTCATGAAAGAGGTCTCTTATGCTTGTTCTCAGCCATTGTCAAAAGAGCTGCATGTCAAGAATATAGGAGATTTGCCAGTTGTGGTGAAAAGAGTTGAGATTTCGGGAACCCAATGTAGCTCGGATGGCTTCTGTATTCATCCTTGCAAAGGGTTTTCTCTTGAGCCCGGAGAGTCGAGAAAGCTTCTTATTTCATACAATGCTGATTTTTCTGCATCCATGGTACAAAGAGATCTTGTATTGTTCTTGAGCAGAGGAATTCTCATAATACGGATGAAGGCAAGTATTCCCTTTCACATATTTAATCTTTGTAGGAAGTCAGTGTTCTGGATATGGCTGAAGAAATTATGTGCAGCATTTGTCCTTCCTGCTTCGTTTATCTTTCTGATATGCTACTGCATACTTTTTCAATTGGTTGCACTTGGCTCAGAGAGCTACTCCTATAAGAATGGCAAATGTTCTGGTAATACCATAAGAAGTGCAGGAAAGTCTTCTCGTATGCAACGAAACCCGAAAAACAAACTCCCTCTTTCTACTGGGGTGGACAACTTCTTAAAGTCGCGTGGTGAAGATAAATCCTTGAAACAGGCGGCTATGTATCTTAGAGATCAAGATGGACTGGCAGAGCCGGGAATGATCATTCAAACACCAGAACTAGGAAATCATAAACAAATTGACAATTTGATGTGCAATGACAAGGATGAGGCAATACTGGCACTGCCAACAAAATCTATGAGTGAGAATTCGGGCCCAGGTGAAGCTTCTCAGTCCTGTGAACTTACTGTTAGGACAAGAAGAGAGAGAGGCAGAAGGCGACGGAAGAGGAAGGGTGTTAATGCAGTTTTAACAGGACTCGTGGAAGTCTCAAGCAGTCAAAGTGGAAATTCTACACCTTCATCGCCCTTGTCACCTGCAATTTCTCTGGCCCCTAATGCCACATTGTTGGCATCTCCTAGTTCCGACGCAATTGAGGCTACGAGTCCTTTCAGTCAAGTGGTTAACCAGCATTGCAGGAAGGTTCAAGTTTCTGAACCTGCTTCTGGGGACGTTATATCAGAACCCAATCTCTCTTTCAAGTACTGCAATAACAGCTGCTTTTCTTCTGCCATAGAGCGAACTTTGGTGCCAGGGAAAAGTTTAAGAAAACATGTTCTGTTACCTTCTGCAACATTTCCTAGTGCTGGTAGATCTGCTTCCAGTATGCTTCCTTCAACACTAGGTGCTTGTTCCACAATTGCTCCTCGTGCTCGAGCTCCAGGACCTAAAGTTTACAGTCAAGGAACTAATGATTTGGAAAGGAAAGCAGGGGACAAATATACATATGATATCTGGGGTCACCATCTTTCTGGCCTCCATTTAACAGACAATCCGAAAGATGTGCCAACAATGAAAACCGTAACAGTAAACAATTCCAATAGCTTCTTTGTAAACGATCCACAAGCTCTTGTGGCAAAATCTAAGTCAAAGTATGTCAGCTGCTTTCAACCAGAGGGTTAATGTTAATTTTATTAAATAATCGTCTGGTGTTCTTGAGGTTCTACTCATCGCTTTGCTCTTTTGACATGGATCACCTTGGTAACTAATATAACAACAAAAGATGATAGTAACTCCAAAAACTGTTTGGTATCAAGATTCAAGAGCATCTGCCGTTTTTATTCCATTCCAACGGTATCTCGGTAAATGGTTTATATTCTAGAAAACAGAATGCTGCAGAAGTCAAAAAGAGAAACATGCGGTTTTTACCTATGGATCGGATGGTACGTTAAAAAGCCTTTGCAGAGACAGCAGATTGATGGGATCAAAATTGTTTCTTATAAATAATCATTATGTGATTCAGATTCTGATATTTAACTATGCAAAACAGAAATGAATATATGGTGTCTAACCGAAGAAAAAAGTCTCATCCACCAGTCTCATGGGAACATTACGTGATAGAGGACTATCTAAATAAAACTTTTCCGTTTTGTTTACGTGCGAATAGATTCCTTGTTCCTGTTTTAGCTTTCCTCGAATTGAAATGATTATAATATAAATCTATATATCTATGTTAAAGTGAAAAAGCCTTATTTCTTTGTCACAGGAATTTTATTTTTTGAAAATAAAAAGTTTCTGTTGTAAAAATCGACCGGATCAGAGCAGGTTCGCAGCTAAATAGAACTGAAGGAATAATAAATAGATACACAGATTTTACGGAAAAAAACCCTAAATCAGGGTAAAAACTATGGACAAAGGTAGAAAAATTTTACTATGAAATTTAGGAGTACAACTTCTCTTTATTTTACAAAGAGAAACACTAACTCTCTCACTAAATAGGAAAAATACTCTCTCTAACTTTTGTGGGAATTTAATAGAAGTAGAGATTTCTTGGATATTAGAAAACTAACATGGGAAGGCCTATTTATAGGCCTCCCATATGCGTACACCCAGTTGTGGACAGATTGTCCATAGCTGGCTTCTTTTTTTCTACTATTTCTGACTTTGTGCAGTCGGTTGCTTTCTTTCTTGAGTTTGGTGCAGTCGGCAGCAACAATCTCCCACTTGAAGATTTGATTGAGAGTCAATCATATCTTCACATCATTTTTTTTCTACCTTGCTGCTTTATGTTACTTACGTTTTTGTCAGGCCATATGAGGATCGACATCACATAAACTTGTCACCATTGATTGCTTTTGTCATAAAATTTGTCAGGTTATTCATTGTATGAATTTTCTGCATGTCCACCGTTTCTTCTTCCACTTTTTCACGAATGAAGTGATATTGAACTCGAATGTGTTTTGTCTTTGAATGAAATACTGGATTCCTTGTAAGATGAAAAGCATTTTAGTTATCACAAAACAAAATAATGTTCTTTTGTTTGCATTTGAGTTCTTCTAACATCAACTTCAACGACACTGCTTCTTTACTAGCTTGTGTAGCTGCTACATATTTTGCTTTTGTTGTTGACGTAGCCACAACTGACTGCAGTTTTGAAACTCAGCTCACAACTCTTTTAGCTAGTGTAAACACATATCTTATAGTGGATTTACTTTTATCAAGATCACCTGCATAATCAGCATCAACATATCCTTTGACAGTAAAATCTGATCCTCCATAACATAATGCAACATCTGAGGTGCCCTTGATATATCTGAGAATCCTCTTAATAGTATTCCAATGCTCTCAACTAGGATTCGCCATGAATCGACTAACTATTCCCACTGCATGTGCAATATCTGGTCTTATACAAATCATAGCCAACATTAAGCTTTCCACTGCTGATGCATATGGTACTCGAGACATCTTCATCCTCTCTTCTTCATTACTAGGACTTATACTTGAGGATAACTTGAAATTAACAGGAAAAGGGGTATAAATTGACTTACAATCTTGCATGTTAAACCGCCGCAAGATCTTCTTCAAATAATTCTTCTAAGAAAGCCAAATCTCCCTATTATTTCAGTCTCAGTGAATTTACATCCCTAGAATCTTATTTGTTATTCCCAAGTCCTTCATTTCAAATTCCTTAGCCAACTGTGCCTTCAATTCTTTGATACGATCATTATTGAGGCTTGGTACCAACATGTCGTCTACATACAACAGCAAGACTATAAAATCATCTTTCTCAAACCTTTTGAAATATATACAAGGGTCTGCATTTAGTCTGTTGTATCCAAGGCTCATGTTGAAGGAATCAAATCTCCTATGCCAACACCTCGGTGCCTGTTTTAAACCATACACATATTTGTTCAACCTACAAATCAAGTTCTCTTTCCCCTTTTCTTCAAAACCTTTTGGTTGGAGCATATAAATTTCTTCTTCAAGATCTCCATGAAGAAATACAATTTTCACATCTAACTGCTCATGATACAAGTCAAATATAGCACACATCGCCAGGAATACTCGAACTGCGGTAAGTTGAATCATAGGAGAAAATATTTCATTGAAGTCAATTCCTTCCTTCTGAGCATATCCTTTTGCCACCAATCTAGCACGATATCGCTCTACTTGATCGTCACCACTTCGTTTGATCTTGTAAACCCATTTATTGCCAATAGGCTTTCTTCCTTATAGTAGTGATACCAGCTCCCATGTCTTATTCTTATGCAAAGTTTCAATTTTTTCCTGCATTACTGCCATCCACTAAGATGCATCTAAACTATTCATTGCTTCTTGAAGAGTTGATGGCTCTCCGTCCCCAATTAAAAGACAGTATGCAATATTGCTCTCCATAATATAATCTGAGTGCCAGCTTAGTGCTCTTTTTGTGTGAGTTGATCTCCGAGTATCTGAAACATCAGATTTGACTAGTTCTTGCTCCTTGTGCTCTAGTGTAGCTTCAGAAGAGTCATTTTGATAAAATTCCCTTTCCACTTGTACTGTTGTAGTCTTTAAATTCTCTTTTGAAGTGCTAACATCTTCTATTTGCTCTTGATCATTATCTTCTAAGAAAATAACATCTCTGCTGATAACAGTCTTGTGGGCAGTGGGATTCCACATACGATACCCTTTTACTTCTTCAGCATATCCAAAGAAAATACATCTTCTGAATTTTGGATCCAACTTCGTGGTTTCTTGGGCATTGAACATCACATAGGCAGGACTTCTTGGAATAATCCACTGGTTTATCAGTCCACATTTCCATCGGTGTCTTCAACTCAATTGCAGTTGATGGAGCTCGATTCACCACATAACAGGTGGTATTGACTACTTCTACCCATAATTTCTTATTTAAGCTTGAAGTTCTCAACATTGCTCTTGTTTCCAACAGAGTTCTATTCATTCGCTCTGTTACTTCATTTTGTTGAGGAGTGTATGCCGTCGTGAACTGCCTTTTGATGCCTTCTTGCTTGCAAAATTCATCAAATTCTTTACCAGTATATTCGCCTCCATTATCTAAGCGTAAACATTTGATCTTTTTACCATATTCAAGTTCCACCCGCACTTTGTAAAATTTGAAAGTTGGAAACGCATCTGCCTTCCTCTTGATAAGAAACACCCAACATCTCCTCGAATAATCATCAATGAATGATACAAAGAAATTTGCTCCTCCTAGGGACGTAACTGGTGCTTGCCATACATCAGAGTGAATCAATTATAAAATTTCTTTGCTTCTGAACTTTGATGTGTTGAACTTCAATTGATGTTGTTTACTCACAATACAATGCTCGCAGAAGGGTAGTGATACCTTTGTGAGACCTAGAAGTAGATTCTTCTCTGTAAGTATCTTCATTCCTTAATTTGACATATGTCAAAGCTTTTTGTGCCACATCATTGCAGATTTGTCATGTGGACTAGTCACCGCAACGGATGCTTCTCTTTATTGCAAAGTTACTCCCTTCAATATGTACAGATTTGCAATAATCTTCTCTGTTTTCATAAATACCAGTGCTCTTTTAATCACACTTTCATGATTTTGTTTTGAATCTCAAATCTGAAACCGAGATCATCAAATTGTCCTATAGACAACAAATTCTTCTTCAGGCCCTCCAAATGTCGCACTTTTTTAATAGTATGAGTTGTCCCATCATACATCTTTAACTTGATGGTATCGATACCAACGATCTTCAGAGCTTGATCATTACAGCTATACACAGATCCTCTAAAGACATATTCATACTGATGGAACCATTCTCTTCGAGAGGTCATATGAAAAGTAGCTGCTGAATTGAGAAGCCATACATCAACAAATCTTCTCTTACCTCTAATAGTCGTTGCCGCTTCACAGACTATTGCACCTCCATCATCTGAAGTATTTGCTACATTTCCTTGAGGAATAGAATCTTTCTTATTCAGATTCCAACAATCCTTCTGTAGGTGCCCTTTCTTGCCATAATTTTAGCACTTGAAATTCTTCTTACTCCTGGATTTTGATCTACCATGACTATGACTCCCATTTGGGCCACGTTCCATTGAACTTCCTCTCGTCACCGTCAAGGCCACCGCTTGTTGCTGATTTGCCAGCCTATCTTTCTTATTTTTGCACAACTCTCTTCTTCCAGAATAGCGGCTGCAATATTGTCGAAGACTAGAGTGTCTGTGTTGTTTGTTAAATTGATGATGAGTTGATCATACAAATCTGGTCGACTTTGGAGTAAAAGTTTTGCATATTCACTTATCTCTATTGTGTGCCCCAATGATATGAGTTGGAAAAATAGGGTATTTAAAGTATTTAAGTGCTCCGTCACCGAAGTGGAATCCGCCATGCATAAAGTGTATAGTTTCCTCTTCACAAAAATTTTATTGTGGAGTGATTTGGCCTCATACAATTTTGTGAGATGATCCCAAATCTCTTTTTCCGTCTTCTTCTCTTCTATGTTTGACAACACCCCATTTGCTAGTGCCAGATGAAGATTTGCAATAGCATTCCCATCCATCTCATTCCAATTATTATCATCTGTGAATGTTGCCTGCTTTTCGCTGATGACTGCTAAATAGTTATCTTTTCTCAAGATAGCCTTCATCTTCAACTTTCACAATGAGAAATTACTCTCATTGAACCTTTCAATCTCAAATTTTGCTGCCATTGTTTTTATCACGAACAGAATTTTGGCTCCCACTATTTCACGTGAATAGTACCCGTAAGTATGAATATTTCTGTATATGTGAATAGTACCGTGTGCGTATGTATGAATAGCACCATACACGTGAATATTACTATATGCATATCTATGAATAGTACCGTACATGTGAATAGTACTGTATGCTTAAATAAAAGTAACTGCATAGTTTAATACAAAAATAAATACATGAACAGTTGTCACCTTTTGTGGTTACTGTTCACCAACTTTCACTGTGCTCACCCGAACTCCGAACGGATTACGCCAAAAAATTCGTCGTAATTTTCTCACCTCACTCTGATACTACTTGTTGTAAAAATAAACCGATTAGAGTAGGTTTGCAGCTAAATAAGATTGAAGGAATAATGAACAGAGACACATATTTTACGTGAAAAATCCTAAATTAGGCTAAAAATCATGGGCAAGGATAGAAGAATTTTACTATGAAATTTAGAAGTACAACCTCTCTCTATTTTATAAAGAGAAACACTAACTATTTCACTAAATAGGAAAAACACTCTATAAACTTTTGTGGGGATTTAATAGAAGAAGTAATTTCTGGGATATTAGAAAACTGCTCCAGCTGTGGATAGACTATCCACAGTTAGCCTCCTTGTCTATCCACAACTGGCCTCCTTTTTCCTACTATTTTTGACTTTCTGCAATCGTTTGCCTTCTTTCTTGACTTTGGTGCAATCAGTAGCAACAGTTTCAACTAAACAAAATGTAACTTATAGCAAAAACTATGGTATAATTAGAACTCCTACACAGTGAATACCCTCACAGAAAGCAATAACCTCGTTCCCTTCTGAAGTAGGTGTGGAGGCTACCTTCTGTTAATATGTGAAATATGACTTGCCCTCCATCCTTGGTACTATCTCACTTCTAGTGTACTCAAATCAATTGATATGGCGGCTCCATCATCCTCTCTTCTTGCTCCTGGAGGTCAGCGACTATTGCTTGTATATTTGGCCCAATTTGAGTTGCATGCACAAATTTTATTTTCCATCCTCTTCTATAAAGTCATTCATCTATTTAATTGCTGAAGTTGCATGTTATGGGATCTGCGGAATTCTCAATTACAACGCTGTTTCTGGGTTGAGGTGTCTCTGATGAATAGTCGTTTCCTTATATAATTGATTGTCATATCAATTAATCTATTTGCTGCACATGATTATGTTGTGAAGATTTTTCTATTCCTTTCCCCCATATTTATAAATCGTGTTGCTTGGGGTTAATTTTGCTACTAACATCATTCAGCTCCCTTTTTTTTTGTTTCCTGCTACATCATTGTATGAGTTCAGTGTTGCAGAAACTCGGGTTAATTTCCACCAATAACAACAAATTAACCTTTAGCATTATTGTGTTGGTGAATAGAGTGTGAATGATTACACTGAAAATTCACACAAGGTAAATTCCTAGGAAAGACTGGAGGGGTCACAAATGATCCCACTTAAAATCCTATCTCCTAGATAGAATTTTCCTAGACATATAATTTAATAGCACAATAATTCACTACAACTATACTTAAAAATAACTATTAAATAGATAAACAAAGAACACCAGAATTTAATAAGGTTCAGCCAATTATGCCTATTTCTTCGAGCACTACTAAATTGATATTTCACTTATTTTGAAGCGAAAGATTACAAATGGCAAGAAACTGGGATGATTAACAAGATGAAGTATCCCTCCTTTTAAAACTTAAGGAGAATCTCCCATCTTCACAATTTTCCAATATAGGATATCAAAATATGTCATAAGTCAACAATTCTCCACCTTGACATATTTCCCAATCTTTTTTCTCAAAATCCTCTCACAAATGAAACTATCTTTAGTAGTGTCTCCAATTGCTATCAAATTCTTAAAATGTTAATTAAGTCCAAACAGTGTTTGAAGTTGACTACAGTCACCACTTTTGTCATCATGTCTGCAGGATTTTCAGAGGTCAGGATTTTCTGGAGTATTATTCCACCATCTTCTAAAATCTCTAGTACGAAATAAAAGCAAACATCGATGTGTTTTATCCTTGCATAATAAACTTGGTTCTTTGTTAAATTAATAGCCCCTTGACTATCATAATGTACTTTGACATGCTTCTATCCAATTCCGAATTCATCAAGCAATCCTTGAAGCCAAATTGCCTCCTTCACAGCCTCTGTAGTTGCCATATACTCTACCTTTGTAGTCGACAAAGCAACTGTTAACTATAAAGTAGACCTCCAACTGACTGGTGCTTTTGCAAGAATAAAGACATGGTTAGTAGTTGATCGATGTTTATCTAGATCACCAACATAGTCGGAATCACAATATCCAACTAAGCAATGAGCAACTTTCTCATCTCGGTCAAACATTAATCCAATATCTAAGGCATTCATAATGTATCGCATAATCCATTTTATAGCTTGCCAATGTTCCTTTCCAAAATCATATATATATCTACTCACTACCCCAACCGTATGTGAAATGTCGGGCCTTGTGCATACCATAACATACATTAAGCTACCAAAAACAATTCTATACGGTACTTTTGACATATATTCTCGTTCTGCATCATTCTTTGGAGAAAAAGATGCAATGAGCTTGAAATGAGGAGCGAGCGAACTACTGACAGGCCTTGACTTTTCATTCAAGCCAAAATGTTTTAATACCTTTCTTAGATACTGTTTCTGAGTCAAACAAAGTCTCCCTAATTCCTTATTTTTGCTTATCTCTATGCTGAGAATTTTCTTGGCCTTACCCAGATCCTTTATTTCAAACTCCTGATTCAACTGAATCTTCAATCTCTTAATTTCTCTTTGATTCTTTGAAGATATCAGCATATCATCAATATACAGGAGAAGATAGATGTAGGATCCATCTTGTAGCTTACAAAAATATACACAGTGATCGTATTTGACTCTTGTGTACTTTTGCCCCACATAAACTTGTCAAATCGCTTATACCACTGGCTCTGGGATTACTTTAATCCATGCAATGATTTTTCAAGCTTGCGCATCATATTCTCTTTTCTAGCAACTTTGAAACCTTCGGGCTGAGTCATATGGATTTCCTTCTCTAAGTCTCCATGTAAATACGTAGTTTTTACATCCAATTGAACTAGTTCTCTATCAAACAATGCTACCAAAGCCAACAAAATTTGAATGGAGGAATGTTTTACAACTGGAGAAAAAACTTCATTATAATCAATTCCCTCTATCTGAGCATAGATTTTGGCCACCAACCTTGCTTTATATTGAACATTATTCTTGTCACGAAATCCATCTTTCTTTGCATATACCCATTTGCATTTAATTGCCTTCTTTCCCTTTAAGAGACCAGCTAGCTTCCACGTCTGATTCTTATAAAGGAAATGTGTTTCTTCATTCATGGCTATCCTCCACTTATCTTCTTCTGAACTTCGACCTGCTTCTTTATAAGTGGTAGGAATGTCATCAATTTCAATTGGAGATGCATAAGCCACCATATTAGTATAACGAGCAGGTACTTGAATGTTCCTTTTTGGCTTTTGTTAGTATCTTTATTTCCTATCTTTTTGTGTGTTAATTTTCTTTGTTCTTGAGGTTTGAAGTTATACTTAATGGAAATTAATATTGTTTGATGTCCAAGTGTATTTTGGAACCAAATAAAAAGAACTGCAAACAGTTTGGGACAAAAAGAGTTGAACTAGGCGTTGAACCTAAGTAGACATGGTGTCGTGCAACAACCAGAAGCATGAAACGCAGTAGGTTGGAAGAATGAAGCAAACAACATAGCACAAGAGAAGAACGATCCTTACTTTCCCCTACTACATTATTTTTTTTTTGCAGAAAGTTGGTTTCTTTTTATATTTGGTTGCAGGGTTGCAGGCGATAGCAGTCACCAAATTTTGGCGCCGTTGTTGGGAAATTTTTGACAGTGTATATACGTTACGCGTTCGAATCAATATGAAAATTTACAGTACAATCCTAAAATTGAGAAAACAACAAAGGCATTAAGAAAGCAGACGAAAGAAAGACAACAAGTACTAAGAGAAGAACGACAGAAGGAAAGGAACATGGATGCAAATCGCACTTTAAGCCAACTGGCTGCTCCAGCTGAGGAATGGCAACATCATTGCAATGATTTTCCAAATTTTGGGTGATAATAACATTTTTGAGTTGAAGTCGAGATTGATTCACTTGTTACCTACTTTCTGAGGCATATTGGGAGAAGATCCTTATAAGCACTTGAAGGAGTTTGATGTTGTTTATATGGGATAGGGCCTACTAATGTCACCGAAAAGCAGATAAAGCTAAGGGATTTTCCCTTT
>JAOSBL010000212.1:5577278-5594612 GCA_027568915.1 Erythroxylum roraimae
TTTGAGCTCAATAATAATATGTTTATGAATTTTTTATTTCTTATTCAATAAAAAATATCATGCCGTAATTTTCTGAATTAAAGACTTGACGTTATATGCTTTCTACAGGACACTGGGCCACGTCACAACAATCCATTAATTTATCCGCCTGATTACTGCCAGAACAAGTTTTGCATAGCAATGCATCTACTGACAGGATGACAACACCAACAATGCTGATGAGAATGTTATAATATCTTGAAATTTTTCTTAAAACTATGATTGAATAAAGGACGTATCTGTATCTGTAATTTGCTTATTTTCTTTCAAACTGCTGGTTTGGTATTGAAATGGGCACTTCCTTGCTTGCTTTGTGGAAGAATACTAATCTCAGAAACTCGAAAACCACTCACAAGAAGTCACAACCAAGTAGTCCCAAGAGAGAACCAAAATTCATTCGTGTTTTGCTCTAATGAGTAGTTGGAAGGTGGAAAATGGGAGGGGAACATAGAAATCAAAATCTCATATTTGTATGTGGCTCTGATTTTGCCCTTTTTCCTCGCATTTTCCCAAGATATCACTGCTTCACTACCTTTCTTTCTGATCCTTTTTTTTTTGGTTCCGTACTCACAGTCCCCCACTCCAATGAGCCCTAAATTCCATGTTAGTCACCGCCCTTTCATGTTGCCCTGTCTGTTCTCTCTTCTAATTCTGTGTGCTTAACGCTTGTGTGATTAATGGTATTGTCTGTCTTGGTTATTTATTTCAAACAGTCAAGTTCAAATACCCTTTGTTTTTTAACCACTTACATTTTTTAAGACCATAAAAAGGAAGTACAAAATAAAGAAAGGGAAAAAAAAAAGAGAAGCTCAAAGGATGATAAGTAGTAGGTGCAATGATTTTACCTTGTACAATTTCATAATATCACAAGCTCACGAGCCTGAAAGTTGGATATGTGAAGAAGACGGATGTCTCCCACTATCCTACACATAAAATGCCATATCTACATACTACAGTCACATGAGAGTTTTTGATTAGAATGGCAGCCAGGTGAGTTCAGTCACCATTCCTTCTAACATCAGAAGGCTTACAAGTTACAACATATTTTTAAGGCTCCTTGTACTTGCTACCTAGGTTCCCACTAATGAATACAAGTCATCTTTTCGATCATATTTCAATTGAGCTTTACTAAATGCACTGGAGAAGGCGTCTTCCACGACTCTCTAGACCAGTTACATTTCTTACGTATAATTTGATAGTATATGAATTAAAACCCCCCAAAAGTAGAAAGTAAACTTGATATTTTATCCTAATATATTTTTAGTTTGAGATTAGTCTTTGTTAATTTGATTATTTATTCATAATTCTTTTAGAAGAATCCAAAACTCATTTTCGAACTTCTTAATAACTTTCCAAGCTAAATGGTAATTAGAGAAAAAAAGAGGGAGAATTTTAATTTTCTCGATCTCCAAACCATAAAACTCATTGATAACTCTTGGAAGTTGTCCCAAATGATATTATCATAAGAGTTTCTCTAATTCGTTCCCCTCCTTCTATACTGCATGTTTTGTAAACCCACAAAAAGTGTTAACAACTTTATTGCACATACGTGCTTAAGGTTTGATTAGGAAGTGATTAAGTACCCCGTAATGAAAGAAACATGCTTTTTGGAGATTACAGAAAAGGTTATGTAATAATATTGGACAACTCTTTAGAGCATATGTTCCCCTCGAAATAATAGTAGTAACAGAAAAGAGGAAGACATAAAATATCTGCTTTACAGAAAGAAGTTTGAGATGGCTGAGTCTGAACCACATTTACAAGTATAGAAAAGCAAAAGGAAATAAAGAGAGATCACATGCATTTGCTGATAGACTTATTCCAAAAGTATGGTTTGGATTTCATTGTACCTTCTCTCTTTTTATCTCATATATTATGAGATTATATATATATTAATGCAATGGTAATCTCCCCCACAAAGTCCTTAAAAAGTATTATATGTGTGTAAGCACATTACTGAATTATTAGCATGCCTCCAACGATTGGTTTAAATTATCTATTAATTCAAGAATCAAAATCTGGAGTAAGTGCAGTGAAATATCCTACAAGTGTGTTTTATGTTTGCCCTTTAACCCATCATCATACACATAACAAAGAGACAATAGTTTTATAGTTCTGATATCATGTAATACTGCTCATGAATAGTAAAAGATGACATATAATAATTTGAAAATAAAATGAGTTTACTCTTCAAAAATAGGCATAATTTAAACACAATTCTTTTTAAATTGACACTTTAAGTATAAGAAAACATAATTAAGAAGAATATTTCGATATGTTGCTTTGCTAGAAGTATATAAATAAAGTGCATGCATGTTGAAGATTATATTCTCTCAACAAAGAACAATGAAGTAAAGCTTTTGATAAAGTGGCCGAAAACATGGTGTGGCAGTACTTAATGTAAGGATCAAGTTATCTCACAGAGAGTACAGATAACACTAATCCTTGAGCTTAGCAACTCGTTATTAGTTGATTCCCATGCATTAACTGGCTTAGTTTGGACGACAGCCATTGATATTAAAAAGTGGGTATCCTATGTTTTGAACGATTAAATAAATCTGCAGAAATGATGTGCTCATAATTATACCTCCGTTCCGTGTAATTAAACTAAGCTTTACTAAACCTCATTTATGGCTGGTATTGCAGGCCAAGTGGCTGTACCTAAAAAGTACATATCAAACTCAACTAACTTCTTCACTTCCTAGACTTCTGATCATCGAACCACTTTAAGGATAAAAGCTAAAGAATGTATTATCTAGTGATTTAGTGTCCAAGGGAAATGAAAAGCGATGGTACTAGAGGCAGAGAAGGAGAGAGCACGTTGGTATGATGAGAAAGGCAAAGGATGGCCACACTCACATGGCTAAGCGACAATCATATACCACTTTTTCTTGTCAGTTCACTCTCTCTGTCTCTAATAAACACTTGCATGCACAAGTACAACACAAGTGATAGGAGTATAGGACTAAGAAAAACAGTAATACTGTACTAAACTGTCCCAATAACAGCATTTGACACTCGACGTAGTTTTTTTAATTGCCTCTCTTGCCACCTTCTTCTACTTCTGTTATATATCTTAGTAATTGTGAGGCTATGGATTTTGTTATAATAAGCTTATTCGATTAGTTTAATGAGTTTTGTCCGAGTCCCTCTCTCTGTTGCTCTTTTCTTGGATGGCGCTTTTAAGCTCCAAATCCAATCCTCGTCCTTTTTCTATCTTATTCTGCTATATTGCTACGAGCTTTTGTTGCTTTCTTTTCAGTTTTCACTCTGTTCGAGACTTTTCTTTTTCCCTTCTATTTTAATGAAACAAGTAGACTGATGAACAAATGCTTCCTATAATGTACGGGCATTCCCATTTCTAGTCCCTCTTTCTCTGCTTTCAAGTTTCCCGCTCTCTGTAAAAAATTCTAAGGCAGTGTGTTCTATTTGTCCTCTCTAATGGTGGGTTTCTTTTACTTTTTCGGAATCTTGACTGGGCTATGAACTCAATCATTCACTTTTTTCCCTCCTTTTTTTTTTTTTTTGTTTAATCAGGTTCTGATTGATATTTGGTGAATTGTTGTTTCGTTTTGGAGTGTGGAAAAGATGAATACTAGAGTCCGCTCTGCTCTTCAAGCAATAAAAGCTCCTTCAAACAATGACAAGGTAGTTTCTTCTCTAGCCTCTCTCATTCACACCTCTACACATACTCAGTTTGCTTCAAGTAGAGAAATAAGCTTAATTTGTTATTCAGTATATGTTCTCTAGAATAGTATGTGTAAGTTGTGGGAAGCTTTGATTGGTTTCTTTTATATGTTCTTGCCGAATAGAAAACTTATCCAAAACAGAAAAGGTATGCACTTTAGAATTTAGATCCAAAAATCATCACTTGGTTCTTGCACTTATCTCAAGAAAGGAATAGTTTCTTCTTTTGCTTTTCTTTTCTTTTCAGTATATTTCTCTATGCGACCTTTTGAGGACTTATATATGCATCTGATATTTAATGTGTAAAGAAGGAGACGATGGAGAGTCCAGGTAGCAGGATAGTTGGTGCTCGGAAATCTGCAGTTAATCAGAGACGACTAAACAAGGAAAGGAAATTGGCCTTACTAGAAGATGTAATTAATATTTCAGATTAACTTCATCTCAGTATTCGTATCGGAAACCATCCCTGTTACTTCCTTTATTTAATTGTTACTTAGCTATAAATTTTCAGGTTGATAAGTTAAAGAAGAAGCTTAGGCAAGAAGAGAACATTCACAGAGCATTGGAGAGAGCTTTTACAAGACCTTTGGGAGCTCTACCACGCTTACCTCCTTATCTCCCTCCATATGTGAGTAAATTCACTGTTCTTTCCCCTCAAATGTTTCCTAAGGAAATTTGCTTTCGACCATTAGGAAAGCAACAGCTATTGATAGAACCAATCAAATTATTGATTTCTGAATTCAAACTCGTAATGCGGGTCTTATTTTGTTGTGCAGATGTTAGAGCTGCTTGCTGAAGTAGCTGTGTTAGAAGAAGAGGTTGTTAGGCTTGAAGAGCAAGTTGTGAATTTTAGACAAGGACTCTATCAAGAAGCTGTATACACCTCCTCCATGAAAAATGTTGAAAATTGTGATGAAGTTAATGGTCAATCATCGATATCAAGATTGAAGCACACACGATCAAAGTCTCTATCCCAGGGAGAGGTCAATTTAGCGTCATTTACTGCTACCCGGCCTCAACCTTCTCTTGCCAGAAGCATGTCAAGTAGAAAGTCTTCTTCGGACTCTATCCTTGATCGATCAGGGCAAAGTTCTATCAGGTCTGGAAATGGGAAACAAACTTTCAGTAAACTGGGTACCTCTTCATCTCCAATTGACGATGGACGAGGTAAGGAGAACAGATCGATTATAAATTCTGTTAAGAGTAGACAGTCTCCAGATCAAAAATGTACAAAAACTGTTACTCCAGTAAAGAGACTATCAAACAAGCATGACTCAGATGAGAAGTGTTATGAACCTCTAAACTTGCAGGTACATTGTAAATGGACGGATTATATGCGAGTAATAGTCTATGCTGTGCTGCAGATTTTTGATTGTGAACATTTTGTTACTCAGCTAGAGTGCAGATTGGTAGAACCAGAAAGAGCACATGAATGCTCTTCAGGCTACTCGGATGGTAGAGTATCAGATACTAGTACTATGCCAAACAAGGTATCTGAGGATATGGTTAGATGCTTGTCCAACATTTTCATAAAAATTAGCAAATTGAAGGACAAAGCAGCAGATTCAGCGGCTTTTCCAAGTCAATTTTGCAATCCTTATGATATCTCTTCAGAAATCAAGACTAAAGACATTGGTCCATATAAAAATCTTTCTACAATTGAAGCCAGATCAATCGATCTCAATCGTGTAACAAATTCCTTGTTTCTGATCCACAGATTAAAGTAAGAGACTGCATAAGTTTTATTTAAGATTTTTTTTTTCACGAAGATGCAATAACATTGGTACGCTGAAGTTGTTTCAGGTTCCTACTGGAGAAGCTTGCGACTGTAAGCTTGGGGGGTCTTACCCATCAGCAAAAGCTTGCTTTCTGGATAAACATTTATAATTCATGCATGATGAATGTAAGGTTCAGTCTGTTCATGGTATATGTAAAATCTGAAAATATAACTGAGAAGTCAGAACAGGGTTTGGAGAAATACGTTATACGTCTAAAAGCTTCTTTTTTTTTATCCTCCTTATACCACACATTGACAAAGCTAGGCCGCTAATCCTTCAGGCTATTTTGGAGCATGGCATTCCTGAAACTCCCGAAATGGTTGTGGCACTAATGCAAAAGGTAAGAAGTACCTTTCTTCTTCTCAAGTTCTCGGAAACCTGGTGAACATTAATGAACTGAGAAATTCTCTTTACCCGTGAAATAAGAGTTCACATGGATGCTTTGTACTAAATGCTATGAGGTTCCTGACAGTGGTCCTTCTACATGCACGTGCATGAACAACAACTTCTAACCATCAATAGTACTATAGGATTGACATTAGTATACATCCTTCAGGCAACAATAACAGTGGGAGGAAGGTTGTTGAATGCAATTACAATCGAGCACTTCATCTTGAGGCGTCCTTACCACTTAAAATTTGTGAGTCACTTTATCTAAATAAAAGATAATGAATCACCAATACTGTTTCTTAGAATAAGCAGTATTTTGCTTACTGGATCATTTTCGATCAATATGGTAGACTTACCCGAAAGCAGCAGCGAAAAACGAGGAAATAAAAGCACGCAGCAATTTCGGGTTGGAGTGGTCTGAACCGTTGGTTACATTTGCACTTTCCTGCGGAAGCTGGTCCTCCCCTGCAGTAAGTTTGGTCCCATTATATATTATCGTTAATGATCAGGATCAAAAAAATATTTATGAATTATTTCTTGGTGATGTAGTTTCAGTAGCACACTTGCAAAAATATGCAGGTAAGGGTATACACAGCCTCTAAAGTTGAAGAGGAACTAGAAGCAGCAAAGGGAGACTATATACAGGCAGCTGTTGGGATTTCTAAATCAAACAAGTTGATGATCCCCAAGCTGTTGGATTGGTACCTACTAGACTTTGCCAAGGACATGGAATCATTGGTGGATTGGGTGTGCTTGCAGCTACCTGATAAATTAAGAACTGAAGCAGTCAAATGCATTGAAACAAGGGGACGAAGACACCGTGTTTCACATGTAGTACAAGTCACGCCTTATGATTTCAGTTTCAGGTTGCTTCTACAAAGGTGAAAGTATTCCGGACATTCATTATTACCAAGATTGGATTGGTGGAACTGTACATGGCCATTGTACATATAAATGGGGATATTATAGCTTCTCCTGTACACAAAGTGTGTGAGTATGGGTTTTTCTAATCAGGCTCCTTCAGTTTTCTCGAGTCGCTAAAAAATTCAACCAAATTTTTACGTCTTAGTAAATTTGATACCATCGACACTCTCAATCTCAGACTGAACAAGTTCTGACACCTTTTATGAGGCTGTTATTCGATATTGCCTTTACCTAAATCAATCTGATTTGGATAGTTCAGCATTATTATCTAACAAAAAGGAATATTCACACATATACCACGATAGTACTTGAAACAAAATCATCCTGTTTAAGACTTCCAGGTACCAAGAGATACACATTCCTACTGTAGTATAAGGTGACTCGGTGAAAAAAACTGACGAACATTTCACTTCGATGCCCAAACGCCTCCAATGTCAATCAAGACAAACTACGCCTATCATACATGATAATGTACAACATTTTAATAGTATACAAAACGAAAATTAATGATTATATAACAAAGGAAAAGTGAAAAAAAAAAAAAAAAGAGAGAGAATCCAAATAAGGCTAATTGATTATAATAGATGTACACAGCTAATTGGCAAATGCTAGTTGTCCTCTCTTCGGTGACTCGCCTCGGTTTCATCCGAAACTATGTTTCCTACTAAGTCTTGGTCCGAATGCGGTACCCGCAAAATATCGGTGACGGGATTTTTCAGGTTTCTTATCATACCGCAAGATTGTGCTTAATCATATCTCAGCCGAATGGTGAAGTCAGAGGGCCAGTAGGTGCATCAGATCTTTTGATACTTCCCATGCCACATATGATGCATCCAGGTGCCGCAAGGGCTGAAAATTTGGCCCCGCAAAGATCACAGACATCGTATCCAATGGTTGATAAGCGACTGAGTGTGGCAGCACAGAATTGGGAAGGATCTTCCAGGGGATCAATGGACTTGTTCGTTGCACCTCTCTGAACACACATGTCAATCAGGCTTCTTAACTCATCCTGCTTATTTGGTGGAGCCTTGGAGAGAAGGAGCTCAAGCATCTGCTTGCTATAAGCATAATTCTGCACTTCCATGTTTCGTTTAATGGCAGTTCGAATACAATTTATTCGGTGCTTTGCTTGAAGAGGTAAAGAACTCAAATGTCGTGTCAGCCTTGCCATCTCATCTTTTGCACTGAGTGCACTTGGACCTTGAACTTTCTGCAACCGAGCAATTTCCTGTACAAGGATGTTAAATCGTTAGTTATGGTCAGTTCTATGTTCAGTACCTTTAATATTGGATGGCAAAGCCAACTTAATAGCAATAACCAATATGCGTCATGAGGTGACAGTAGAATGTCAAGTTGGTTAAGGGGGAAATCTGGATAAAGACTAATACCAGAAGAAGGGTAACTGCAATCTTGTACTGAGCACAAATGGTTGCCTGTGCTTTGATATCAGCTCCACGAGAGAAATCCTTGGCTAATGCCAAGAAACCTTCATCGAAACAGGATAGTGCATCTGGAAGTTGGTTCTGCTCAAGGTGAGCAAGCCCAGTCTTGAAACATACTGAAGCAGCTGCCCCTCGTGGAACCTATTAAATGCCACACGACAACAGTGATATCAGGAATAAGTAAGCATATGATATTTGGTATACTGCAGGTACAAGCTGCAGTTGGTGCATGCAAAATTCTAATGACTTCAAAATATAATCTCCAACAAAGGTTGATAGTGGCCAAAACTTTTAATTCTTAATACTTAAATTTTATTGTGGTAATCTCTTCTATACTTCACAAATACTAATGAGAACTACTTTTTAATGAATTTCCTTTTCTAAAAGGAAAAGAAGGAAGAACCAAAGCACTACACCAAGGAAAACTAGCCTGTTACTAAAACAAAGACTTTGAGGTCGAGTGCTCTTTTCTTTTGGGGATGAAGTTGGCTTTAAACGAAAGGAAAAGGAAGGATGCAAAAAAAAAAAAGACAAGGGAAAGAAGTAAATTTGTACCAAGCCTGGTCGCACGGCGGACGGAGGGGAGGCTGCCCCAGGAGGTTTTCCTGAATCTGCAGAATTTGGAGCTCCAAGAACACTAAGATCAAGAGGTTGCGAGAATAATGGGGTCTGAGGTGCCTGAACCTGAGGTTGAGGAATACCAGCCTGAAAGGGGCCTTGGGTAGATATAGGAACCTGACTGGGTCCCTTAGGTGGAACACCACCATCAGGAAGTCCAATAGCATCAAGTGGGATAGCTTGCTGAGTGGCTTGTGGAGGAACACCACCATCAGGAAGACCAACATCAACTCCAGAAGTACTAACTGGATTAGCTGCTGACTTGTCTGAACCCCCTTGAGAAGTTTGATGAAATTTTGCAAGATAAGTTCCTGGAGGGGGTAGTGATGCTGCAACTTGCAGGGATGGTATTGTATCTTGGAAAAAGTTCTCCGGTATAGGTCCAGATGTAACTCCTACACTCGTAACTATAGGAGCCGGTTGTGATACTGGACCAGGTTGTCTCAATGAGTCGATACCAAACAAATCAGAAGGGGCAGAAACTGAGGGTGTCGTGGCTACGGTTGCATTGGTAGCAGCAGGCGGGTTGGTTAAAATTTGGCCAAGGTCCTGAGAGTTGGTTAATGACTTCGTCCTCATTGGTGGACCTAATCCTTCACCAAGTTTAAACTGCTTGGTGGCTTCTTTGATTTTATTGACATCCACTGTAGAAGACGGCTTGTCGCGTATCCTGATTTGCAGCTTTTTAGTTTTTGATGCTCCTTCCTCATCACTGCTGCTGCCATCAGTGGCAGCACCATACATTGCTTTCTTGAACTCTTCTTCTGCTTTTGCCTGTTCATCAGCAGCAGTTGAACCAGGACTTTGTTTGATAAGCATATCCAGTCCCATCAAGGCATCACCATTTGATTTACCATCAGGTTGTGTCTTGGACTTATTGGATGTGGATTTAACCAACGAATTATCCTGACCATTAGGCTTATTGGCCGTATTGGGAATGAAAGCCTTGACCAAACTATCTTCCCGTACTTCAACAACAGTGCCTCTTCCTTTGATTGAGCCCAAGTAAACCCCAATATGATCCGTAATAATAGCTGGGATAGTGCCATCATCAGTCTTCATATATGGCATCACTTCAGCAGCCAGTTCCCACTGTGGTATACTTTTCAAACCAGTGGGTGTCTTGATTTCCCAGTTTCCACCACCCCATTCAGGTCCCTTGGGAACCATACTCTCAGCAGCAAAGTTGGCAAAGATACCTTGTGTCCACCCGGTAGAGCGAACTCTTAAGATCCTTTCACAATATCGCCTCAGCTCTGAATCAGCTCCTTCTTCTTCTAGTTTCTGAGCAAGACGCCTCATGGCACTAGGGTTAAGGTGGCATATAAATAGATCTAACATGCTTTCATAGTCTGCAATGACTTCAAAAGTTTCTTTTGCACTATCAAACTGACCATACCTGTAATTTGAAAGATACAAGTTAAGTCACTACTGAGCTTTATGATGGGAAGTATTATTTCTTTTAAGCCAGAGAGGAGAGCTCCAAATATTAGATATACAAGATAGAAAATTAGATATGTTTACATTATTTAATCCTTTAATCATGTCCTATATTTTTATATTTGACCATTAATAGGTTCCAACGTAATCCTGTAAAGACAGAGCAATTGCAATAAAAATATTATATTCATATGAGCTTAAGCTAATCTTAGCTTTTGCTAGAAAGCTTCAATCTTAAAAGATCATTTCAAGAAGAAGCAAGAGAAAATGAAGACATTTGTTGCAAGTGTATTCTTTGCCAAACTTGTGTTAGTTTACATGCACGCAGATGAATATCATTACTGACTCAGATCTCTTATAAGGTTTATCAAATGGAAAATTCAAGGCAAAGCTGGAGGAAAATAACAAGGGATGCATAAAAAGACGGTAAAACAAAGAGAATAGTTGAGAGTAGAATGCTCAACAGAAAAAGACAGAATTTAAAGCCCCAAAGCAGCAGAGATCTTTAAGTCAAAGCACAGATATCTAGGATGGTTAATGACTTAATGTCATCCTCTCATTAATAATATTAATAATTCACACACTCAGCATATGAAATTTTATTACACCAAAAGTGAGAAGGGCTTTAGGGATATGTAACATGAATTTCTGTCCACGGGAGAATAGAGAACTTGGAAGCAATTAACAAAATTGGCTGATAGAAACAGAAACAAAACACGCAGATCTATTACCACGATTCTTTACTTACTTGATACAAGCATAACCCAGCTGTCGAAAGCGGTGGAATAAAAGAGAGGTTGGAGGACATTTTGGATAATCTCTAGAACGTAAGAACTCATCCTTCAAGACAGATAAAGCAGTAGAAAAACGGAGAGCTTTGATGGCATAAACACCTCGCAATACCTTTGATTGTAACCAACTATGTTAATAAAATGCTAGAAGAAGAATGAAAGCAGATACAGAAAGTAAGCAGTGAAGTTAATCACCTGAGTGAACTGAGGACTAGCTTGGGATAATGATACTGCAAGATCTCCACAAACTGGAGGCCCTCTAGAAAGGATATCAACAGATCTTGGAGTGATACGCAAACTGTCAAACCTGCACTTAGATGGAAAGGTCAACTATCACTATCTGCCATGAACAACTTCAGTTTAACCAATCAGAACCCAATTAAAAGGTTAAACAGGCTACTAATTGAACATTTGCAGATTGTAGTTCATTCACCACATTCAACAAATATTTAACTTGGAAAAAGATAGTATGAAGATTATCAGCAGGGGGATACCTAGATGTTATTTGGTATAAGACTTCACCCAGATCAAGTTTCTGCTCGAAAGTCTGTTGCATGGTGGCAAATCCAATAAGAAGTGGTTCCAGGAGACCAACAAGACAGCTCCTGATTTCAACTCCCTTCTTTTGTCTGGGATTTATATCCGTTGGATTAGCAATTAGCAACCGATCATTCAAAGCACCAAGCAACACTGAAAAAACAATCAATCCAGTAAACAGATAGATGCTGGTGCAGTCAATTTGACAATAAAACCAATAACAGTAGCAGAAAGGCAAGGCTGTCAAAGAACTCAAAATCGTGAGAAGCAAAATGTCACCAAATAAAGGATAATACCTGCATTAGGCATGCTAATGGACAAAATGGTTCTCACTACTCCATCCCAGCCTAGCATTCTAACTGAAGTAGCAGTAGAGAAGAGAAGAGCAGGCCCAACCCATAAAAGAGATCTGAAGTATGCATATGTTAAGCGTTCACACCAACTTTAGAAGAATTACAAATTCCAAAAAATTCTCAAAAAAAAATATATATTACAAAAGTTCAGGCATTAACAACAGAAACAAGTTCAGGATATTGATGGAAGTCCTTTATCAATTTTTGTCAAACTGCTTGCCAATATATCAAGGTCTGCAGAAACCATTAGTACTCTTTTGGTGGTCAATATTCCAGCCACATAGCCCCGCAGAGTCTCTTGCCAATGCACCTAAAGAATCAAAACAGAAGACCAGGTTTTCAACTAACAGATATTTTCCTTTTGTTTTCTGGCCTTAATAAGCTAATATATTAAAAATAAAGGCAATTGATTAAAAAGCAAACAGGAAAAATTCACATGGGCAATATCCAAAAGGATGGATAATATTATGCTTGTCATAGACAATGACAAGAAACTTCAACTTCAACCTATCTAACTGAGGTTTGCATAAAAGAAGTCAACTCTAAGAAAACTCCATTATTACCGAGTGTTACCGAACTCAACCTACAATTTCCTCAAAACCTGCTTAGAAAGTTGTAATGCTTACCTGTAGCACAATTTCATTCATTTTCAACTTAATTGATTTTCTCCCTTCAGCTTTGGTTGATATATAATGGCCATCTGATGTTGAAAGACGGTATCCTTGAATCAGCTTTGCAAAGCTAATCTGCTTTCCATCAGAAGCAAACATCAAAGTTGATTCTGCAACCGCAGTAGGACACAATCAGTTCAAAAATTATCAGTGGAAGAGACGTTAAATAAAAGTATCCCATTGATCATGCACCTAATGGAGTGGAAAATATGCGGTCAACTTCACTTTCAAACATGAATTGAAGAGGACCCTGAAGAGAACCAGTATTTGTTTCTGCAAAATGGTTTTCATCAACCAATAAATTCCTTTCACCAGCTTCGTTTGTAGCCCCTCCTGGAAGAATATACAGAGAGAGTCCAGTCTTATCTTCATCAAGAATTGAAAACTGATTGTCACTGGGACCAATAAATGCTGCATCTCGACCTTAAAAAATCCATATGTAATATAGGAACAGTAGTCAGTCCATATTCTTAACTTTACATGCACATCAAAGAGGTCAAATACACAAATAAAGGTCAAATATCACCTTTGATTGTGCTCCCTTTACTGTTTGCTTGTTGGGAATCCGTATTTTCCCAATAAAGGACTACTTCATTTGTCGAACCACTAAATTCATAAACAACAAGAAACAGATGCTGCTTTTTGCTGTATACTATGTGCTTTGGATGATACTCCACATTTCCAGGAATCTGAAACACAAGTTCAAAACTTAGAAGCCGTCTATGAGAGTGGCCTTGCTCTAGGCAATAAGGTTACGTAATTACCGAGGTATACAATTTTTTGTAAGTGTTATCCACCCCAGAGCACAGACTGTATGCCATGAGATTTAAGCCATCAACATAGAAAGCCCTTACAGGATAGTGAAGCACTCTGTTCTCTTTGTTAAAGAAATTTAGATCCAAATGAAAGGGCTGCCAAGAAAACCATCAGTGTCAGATCAAAACTTTAAATGTAAAATCAAAATCAACACAAACAAATCTTTCTTTGAACCTGGCAAACAGGCATGTCCTTCAAATGATGTCTGGTGTCCAACATTGTGATCAGTGGCAATCGAGATATTGGAGCACTTTTCGAATGGCCTTCCATGAAATGCTATGAAAATGATCAGCACTTCACTCTGTCAGAATTATGTCAAATTGGGTACAATATGCTATCCTAGTAACACAAAAATAGGAGGGTTCTAAGTCATGTCAAGGATAACGAAACCCTTTAGCACATAGGATAAAGGGCGCAACAAAGCATCTAAATTATTAGTCAACTTCAAACTATTGCAGTATGTTAAAGCAATGTAGAGACAAGACATATTCTCACTTCCCAATTGGCAGTGCTATTTCATGAAAGTAGTTCTAGAAATCTGGACTAGCTGCCAACTCAACAACCTCAATTTCATTATGAACTTTCCTATAAGCACTAAACAACCGTCATTTCAAATGGAAAAGAAAAACTAGAAACAAGTGCAAACCCACATCCAAGTTAAAGTAGAAACTATAAACTGCTGAAATGATTAAAAATAGTTCTCGATCAAATTACAAAATTCAATAGAAAGAAGTCTAAATTACGACTCAGATACAAGGAGAAACCTAAAAGTTTTCAGTTCTGAACGGGACTTGGTTCAATTGTAAAGGAGAAACCAGGATTAACTCATTATTTTCATCCAGCAAAATCAGCAATTCAAAGCCATAAGCAGCAGATTTATATATTAAATATGATGGTTCCCACTTAAGGCTAGTTTACTAGAAACTGTTGAATATAACAAAAAAGGCAATGAAGAACAAGGCAGTAAGGCAACAAAATCTAGACAGAATAAATCACTAATTTATGAGGGCAAGACAAAAACCAAGAGAACAAAATACAATAGAACTCTTGCATATCATGAATACACTTGGATTCTCAAAGCTGATTAAAAGTGCACGAGCAAACCAGAGAGTTGAAGTCTCCAAAATCTAAGACGAACATAAGTACATAAATGGATCAGCAGAAATCTGTAATAGGTCATCAGTATCAGCATAAGTTAAGAATATTTTTAAGAGAACTTGGACAGGATTACATTAGACATTATTCAAGCCTGAGAAGTGATGAGCCCTTCTGTATCTTTTGTATAGACTATATATCATATACACAACACATTGCTGCAAAATACTAGTATGAAGTTAAAATCCTTTGCCAATCATTACCCCATCCAAGTCCACACTCTTAACAGTCATAGAAAGAACAAGTTAAAAATATAGGTCCAGCTATGACAGATCTTTTAGTGCACTGAGAAACGATCTAGAAGCAACACAAAAGGAGCTTATGAGAGAAGAAGAATAGCGTGATTTGAAAGTAACATACACTGTAAAGGAATGCCTTCCTCGCAATATCAGCAATTGTAAGTTGACTTTGACTGCCAATTAACAAATATTTTCAGTGACAATTGGAAAAATAAACTGAAAATAGTTCAAATTAATAAACAGTTTCTAGATCCCACCTACAAGTTAAATGTTGAAAACACAATACAACCCTAACCACAACACCCAGTTGTCCCCCCACCCTCCACCCAGGATAGAAAAGGACAACAGTACTACTTAAGACTTTCAATAAACCAACCAACTCTTTCCTGCCAAAAACCAAAGTATCTTTGTCACTATTTGAAACTCACCCCTTCAAATGGTGCTCTTGCAATTGGGCTTGAAGTTGATGGTCAGCCAAAATTCCTGATGCACCCAGGGATGAGAGCTTTTCCTTCAATACAGATGCTGCAAATGGAGCCCTATTGTGAGCTTATCCGGGAATGAAAATGACCAATAACATTTCTTGCATGACATGAAGCCAGACAGCTGAAAACACAGAAAACTATAACACTAGATCCAAATACAGTATATTGCATAAGAGTTTGCCGTCATGGCACGTGTGAACAAAAGGCGATCAAAAAAATATCAGTCATCTTATCCAACGATTTTTCCTATTCAACAAAAAATCTGACCGTTTTAGATTCTTAACTCTTCAGCAAGTAAAAGATCTTCCATGGCATAATAAAGTTGGGCCTTCAGAACTTTTGCTGCCAGGCAGCAGCCATTGTGCATCTCATAAAATGAATATTCACTCCCCAAACTCTAAAATCTTTATCTTTGTTCCCTCAAATCAAACACATATTCCTATATTTACAAATTTATCCTACATTAAAATGTTGTAAAAGAGAAAATCAAAAGAAATGATGACTCCATGAGAGCATAAACAGAAGAATTGTAAAGACTAATATTCCATTTCAGAGATTGTCACAACTTCAACAAGCAATACAAAGAGGATTCTGGAAAAGCATACATAAATAATCACTCACCTGAAGAACCCCTTGCACTCTGCAGAACTGCAAAGAGTTGCTTCCTTCCTTCCCTGGTGTATGCCGCCCTATTTTTCAAATTGTCACCTCCTGTCATGTTCTTTATAAAACAAGAAAAAGACAACGAAAAAAAATGAAGCCGCCATCAATCTTCTGACAGACTAGCAAATGGAATTAGCACAATAAACATAGTCGCTCTTAACTGCAAAAACCAGAGCCGCTAGATTCAATTTTGGGTGGACTTCCAAAGCTTTAATTCGTGGTAGAGGATAAACTGTTTCTCCACCCTGCTGAGATAAAATGCGAGGTACGTCAATTGCTTCAATTCCTGCAATAAAAGAACATCGGTTAGGACATAAATGCCCCAATAAAATAATAAGAATAGTAATAATAATATGAAACAACAACAACAATAAAAATAATAATGCTACTACTAAATGATAACAACAACAATAACTATGATGATTAGGACTAACCAGCAGGCTCAAAAAAATTTGCTTGCGTTGGAGGTCTATTAGGATTAAGCATCACTCTAGTTTTCCAAACTTGAAAAGCTCCATCCTTGGAAACTGTTACAAGTAGCCGCAACACTGACAGCCAGGCAATTGATGTGATTGGCTGAGAGCCCGCCTGTGTACTGTAAGTGTAATTGAAGGGGATTATGTGAGGTGGGTACAAACAACATGACAAAAGAACACAGAAACAAGGATTTACTAACAGAAACTGCAGAATTAAGCAATATTTTCAGAGTGTCTCAGGCACATGGCTAAGTAATCAACCACCTACATATAAAATTCTTTTTAGTCCTATGAATAGTCTAGATCAAGTAACTGCTGTCAAAAATTACTTTTACTCATCAACAGAAAATTATAGGACATCAAAAATATATAGCTATTGATCATGATATCATAATAATATGCTCATCAGGGTGTCAAAAAACTACAAGATTGTTTCCATTTAAAGCATTTCAATAACGTTAAGTGCCAAATAAGATCAATTACCTCTAGAAGTATGCATCACTAAATACACACTTATGCATCATTGAAGAACACAGATAACTAGTCTTATGCATTTGATCTAATTTACTTTAACAAAAGCATTAGTATTGACTTATACGGCTTTTCTTATCAAAACTACCCTTTTGGAAACCAGTTTATCACAAATGCTCGTGTTATTCGCTATAATGTGAAAAGAAAAAAGAAAGGCATTCATTCAACTTATTTATTAGCCATTCCATAAATATTAGGCCACAATACTCATTCCAACTGAACTCCAAATATTCCAGCACGATACCTTAACAACCCAACAAATTGATATCAATTTCGTATTGACCAAAATAATCACCTCT
>JAOSBL010000212.1:5611561-5622860 GCA_027568915.1 Erythroxylum roraimae
AAATATGTTATTATTAAATTTATGATAGCATCAAAACAATAACTTATAGCATTTTAGAAGTGTTATGAAATTCATATACCCTCCGAATCGAAAGTTTCTTATTTTCACTGTTTAGTATGGAATGGAACGTAACATGAAACCCTCCGCTTTTATCCCATTCCATTCCATCATGAAACCCTCAAACAAACGATGGAAGTGTGTTACGTTCCATCCCCTTCTATTGCTAACCTCTCAACCAAACAGGGCCTAAAGGGTCAGGAACAGGACTGTTTTCATAGTCTTCTACGTTCTTTTCCTTACAGCACGAATACTCAATACCTATACATGGTACTATTAAAGAGAATAGCTTGTCGTACGATGGACCAGAATGATTCGGTCTCTGTTATTATATTCATGTAATGACAAGTTGGGGCTAGCATGATTCACTGATGTTAGGACACAAGCTAAACCAGTTTACTTCATATGTGAGATTGTTTCGGGTTTTCACTTCTTCCTCAAAAAGCTGGAAAAAAAAAAAATTCTGTTCGGACAGAAAACTAAGAAGGAAAAAGTTAATTGGCCAATTTGTCAATTATTTGAGCTGTATGTTGACATTTACTTTTTAAGTAATAACACTGCTCCTTAAATTTTCTTTCTAAGAAAAACAAACAAAAAGAGAGCAGTATGCACCTTGTAAGAAGGCTAAGGGATGGGCCAATCCAAAATAGATTGAAAAGCATTCGGTGAATGGAGTGCCAGCTCAGCAGTCATGTTTCTTGGGATCACAGTGGGCAGAAAAACACACGAAAATTCAACTTCAAATAGAATAGAAGATCAGTCGGTAATGAGAACAGATTCTTTGCTTCTCAAACAAGCACAAAGTTGTAGGCAAGAAGCTTCACACACACAAACTTTAACACGCTGCCCAAATCAGTCGTATGACTTTGAAACAACGATGGAACGTTGCAGAGCCCTTTCATCCTGCATATCCTTCTGTGTCAATCCCACGCTGAAATTGCTGAAAGTTCCCACCTGGACTGTTCTGTTCTCTAAAGAGATTTCTCATTTCAAACATATGTCTAGGAACCGAGTGGTGACGGGGCGTGCAACAGCCAGAATTAAACCCTTGATATTCCAAACCAGGCGTGACAACATCATCAACATAAGACCCAAAAGGAGTTGGCATAAGGCAATGCCCTGTTGAGCAAGTCGGAGGCCAAGCTCTACTCAGAGGAGTAGAATGGCATGCCCCTAGAATGAAATTTCCACTGATAGTGGGAATGATTGGCATATGACTGATTAATGGGCCCTATAACATTATTGAGGTGCCCAGTTTTCTTACTACGCCAGCAAGTTTTAGAGCGTTCGGACCTTAAAGAGTTCAGTTGTCTATGATTATTGCATTTTTTACCTCGGAGCAACATGTCTTTTTGATGTCCCTCAGGATGCTTCCTACTTTCTTGTTTAGCCATCTTCCCAATTTGGGAGGATTTTGTCTGATAGGAAATTTTCTGACGCTTTGCACCTGTTAGCATTAGAAAGGAACAGCAAGACAATCTTTAAGGGTTTAGAAGAACAACATAACATGAAAACTACATTCTTACATTTGCTTGCATGCTCCGTCTGCTTTGACTTTCTCAATGCTCTCACAAGTCTTGCAGCTGTACCTCGCTGGTGCTTCTCGGCAAGAACTTTTACTCTTTCTGCTTCATTGCTCCACCGCTAAGAGGAGGACAAAAGATTAATAATACAAAATTTATATCATGGAGGTACTAGAAGCTCTATTTCATATAACAGCTATTACCTGTCTGAAGGTTCTCAATCTATAAAGATTACGGCCCTTCACAAGCAAAGGGAAAAGTGGGGGCAATTTCTTAATACCCCTGCTCCACAGTACTTCAACCTTGCATAAGAGAAGCATCAATTGAATTGATCATAATTTGTAAAGAAAAAAATTGATCATACTCGAAAGCTGAATCACATGTATCCTACATAGAAAAGTATCTTATGCATACTTGTTAAACCATGTTTTTGATGATGTATACTGTAAATAAAGATCCTAATAATTCCAATCATATGCACCAGTGATTCCCAAGTTGATTCAAGCTTCCACCTTGATTCTTAGCTTTAATGTGAAGACTAAACCTAACACTTGGTGAAGCTAATTGTAGGTACTAAATCTTAATGAAAGACGTCTTGAAGGGTGATTGTTAAACAGGTGGACATTGTATTGGTAAGCAGTGAATGATATCATTAACCATTTATGACTTCAGAGTAGGCGCTCCAACATATTTGGCAACAGATCAATTGGAAAGATATCTACCGTAAATGTATGTTGTTGCTTGGCAGAACCATAGCTTTCCTTAACAACCCTGCCGGCCACAGTTCTCGTCCCCAGAATCTTACCTGGTCTGCTTCTGTTGCCCAATTCTCAAAGCCAGCATAATTACAGATCCAGTAGAAAACGCATGAATATATGAGAGCATAACATAACATGAGATGTGGTAACAGTGTACCTAACTTTCTGTGCGAACAGAACAATGTCCCCTTTGCAGACATCACCTGTTTTAAGTAAAGTTCAAAAAGATTAAGCATACATTAGGGAAACATCTGAATGAGAAGAGAAAGGAAAGAAACATCGTACCTTTGCAATTGACAACAAAGGATGATCTTGGATAAAGCGCTTCTCCACTTCCATGCCTTATCCTGAGAAGTAAATATACAACAACAAACAGAAGTCATAGAAAACCACATTGATTGGTTTCAATAAGCTTCCAAATCAGAGAATTGTGCAATCACCTAAAATGCTCATTGATTCTCTCAATGTATACTGCTTTGCTTCCAGAAAGCCTAAGGCTATGCTTTCTCAAATATGCTTTGCACTCTTTTAGATTTAAAGTTTCTAAACCATTTCCTTCTGCAAAATCCCATAAAGTTCACAAGTTACAACCAAAGGCTTATCAATTGGGTCGGTTGGATTGAAGAACAAGATCAGAGAATCCAACCAACCTTCAAGAAGACAGATTACTTTACGGCAGAGAGACTCCTCCATCTCATCATCATCCTCATCATCCCTTTCATCCGCATACTCCTCATCTTCGCTGAAATGATAACAAAATAAAAATCAACCAAATTAACCGAAAGAAAAGAAGAAAAGAAAGATATACCTATAAATGCCGTCTTCTTCTGCATCAACAACAACATCACAATCATCATCATCATCATCTTGCTCACTGGAAGAGGAGGATGAGACGTAAATCGTCACTACTTTGCGCTTCCCGTCGGGCGATGCCATTTTCCAAGAGCTAATCTTCCTCCTTTCCTAATTTTCTTGTCATCTATTTACCTTCGTCGTCCTCATCATGACAACAATTGTCCCAATTGAACTATTTATTAATTTGATTCGATAAAACTAACTTATAATAATTGGAAAATCACTATTATTTATATTTGATTTTTCTCATTTTTTTGGTGGGCCCATTTCACATTTGTTTGTAATAAAATTCTTTTATTTTTTCTTTTTCTATTTTATTAGTATCATTACTACAATGGCAAGCCGCTCGTCCTCGGTATTGACTATTGAGAGGTCCAAATTGGATTTTGAAACACACTCTGTGGCTCAAACAATTCATCGTAATTTAAAAACTACAAACTTGAATCAAATGACAGGAAGCTAACATTTTATTCATCTTGTAAATGAAGCTAGTCAGATTCCAACTGGAAAAAAAATATAAAAAACTTGCACAACTTTTCGACTGGAAAATATGAATCCAGACATGATACAATCAATCAAATGATCCTTGGACCAGTCCAATATGTCAGAATTTGCTAAGCAGTTCTGAGAACTACTCTCAGCTGCAACTAAACAGCATTTAACTAAGCTTTACAGTGGAACATTGAAGATGCTTGAGCTTCAAGTTCAACAATCCATATGGTACAAGGATCATACCTTTAGTTATAGCCACGTACAAAGTGGCAATCGTTCAACTGAATTCTAGAACAGAATCTTTACGGCACTGTGATTACAGCGGTAACCATAACTTCACATCTTTCACTATGACTATCCCCAACTTTTCCCTTGTTAAACAGCATAAATGAACACAACCACACCTTTGATTCCCCAAGTCAGTTTCAAACTTCTATTGAACTTTAGCAAAGTTCCGACTTGATGGACCGTGCAACAATTTCACAAACCCTAGAAAGCTTAACTTGCCATCAGTGTGCCTAATCCAATCATGGAGAACAGAATGAACAGGAACAGCTGGGCTGAGGCCAAGTTCCTGTGGAGAACAAAACAAACATCAGTCAACCAATGTTTCATGGCATAGTGGATTCAAGATTTGCCTTCAAAAAGGTTGTGAACACCCACAAAAGAAAAAATGAAAACAGTGGTAACATTAGCATGCCTAAGACTGACACCATAGGAAGACACAAGATTCAATCCATTGTTTCAAACAGATGAAAAATGGGCCTGTAAGATGACGGTAAAATGCAAATGCATAATGAAATTCTATAAACAGAGATATAGAATTTCCAACATCAGAAAGAAAAGAAGAATTAAGCATAACATTAATTGAAAAGTGACTCATACCGATGCCAATTCCTCAATCATGATGGCCCTGTTTCCTTCTTTCTCAAAGAGTTCATAGGCACAACGAGCATGTTGCTCCCACCGATCAAGAGCCTCTAGCTGATGAACACTCAATGCAGCTGCACAAAATTCCTCAAAATCCATCCTTCTATACTGAAGTGCATTAAGCTGTTACAGGAAGAAAAATAACTAGTTAAACCTGAAAACCTCAAAATGTTAAGCAGACACCAAAGTGAAGCACCTACAGAACCAAGGAAATCTGGGATACGCGACTCCTTCATAGCATCTGTTGCATGTTTCATCAAGGCCTGAACATACATGAGTCAGAAACTGAGCATAAACTAACTTAAAGGAGCAAAAGAAATTAAATATTCACGTAAAACCGACCGTTTTGATATTCTCTAGGTTTATAGTGCAATGTTTATTTGGTTCCAACAGTGCAAACTGCTCCTTCAAATAAAAGAGTTCATCCACTGTCAATGTTTTAGAAAGGGCCTGCCACAATTCCAACAAATAAGTATGAAACTAAGTTCATGAGTCACCAAGGATTTACTATAAACTAAAAGAAGACTAGTCAATAGTCCTAATGCGAAACACAACACATCTTCCCACCACAACATGCAGCACACACTTGGAAAAACTTTTACCATAGCTAGCACCAAGCTAAGCTGTCTTTTTGAATCCAGAACTAAATAGGCATGTAAAAATCTCAAACCACTGTGAGACAATAATGTTGTAATAAACAAACTATAGCAAGGGTTTTTCTTCTTTTTTTTTTTCTGTGCAGTGAATAGGATTCCACATATGGACATGGTCATACATGTTCCATTAAGGATGATAAGCTCAATTTAATTTCTTGAATAAACAGTGCCACACTCAGAACTCTACTTAGAGGATATTGAAAAAAAAGGGCATTAATTTCACAGATATTTCACATTGAACATTAGAGACTGGTTTACCCACAATTATGTAGCATCAAAGAGCATGTTGGGCATATCAGCAGTGCAAATCATCAAAAACTCACCCTTAAGGCAGCTTTCCGAAGAGAAGATGAACGTATATAAGCCTTCATGAGTTTAAATATTAGTATATCAAGAGATATTTTAACATCATTCGAATTTTTTATCCATGGATGACCTGTAACCAATAATATTCACCATCAATCCATATGTTTCTATAAAAAGAAAAAAGAAAGCATAAACGTGACTGCACTTCAACTCACTTAATGCTTGAGCAGCAGTCAGTCTTTTTCTTGGGTCTTTATTCAATAATCGCTTCACAAAGTCTTTTGCCTCAGGTGAAAGAGAAGGCCAAGGTGCCTCATCAAAACTTGGATCAGCTTTTAAAACTGCCCTAAAGATTCCAGATTCTGTTCGTGCCCAAAATGGGCGGCTACCACACAACAGAATATATGCAATCACACCAATGCTCCAGACATCAGCCTCTGTACCATATGATCTGTGTAGAACTTCAGGTGCTACATAATATGCACTGCCAACAATGTCATTTAACCTTTCATCTGCACATCAGGGCATTATAAATCATAAATACACTTCCAAGCTGGCAAGTGTATAAATCATAATGTACACTTGGGTTTCATAGTCATGACAAACCTGGCTTTACAAAGTCTGACAAACCAAAGTCTATGGCCTTTAATTGTGAGTTTTCATCCTTGGATGTGAATAAAAAATTCTGATACAGCAAATGCATACACTCGGATGAGTATACATGAAGAAGAAAAGTTGCCATTTACATGTGGCCAAACTTCCACCAAGGAAAGAATAAGATGAACATTGTGGTTGATATTTTCTTAGTTCTTAAATCCTGAACCTTCAACAACTAGGAAATCGACTGCACTGGCAAGATTTTTCCTTCCTTGTTAAGCAGCCCTCAGGTAATGTTAAAGGCATACAAAATAAAACAAAAAGGAAAATCCAAACCACAAAAGAAATAACAGAAGAGGAATCTCTGATACAAATCAGAACCGAAAGCAGAAGTTATTTAAAGGTCTATCTATCTCTAAGTATAACATTTCACAAGCAAGAATCGTCTTTCTTTTTCTCCATTTGATTGATCATCACATTTAAGATGCATTCTATTCAATCCATCAAATGGAGCCCTAGATCTCACTAAGAGATTCAGATAGGGCCAAGCATTTCCACAAATAGCATGTTTGTCTTCAATTCCCAATCACAATTCATGAGATCCTGAAAGCTTATACCAGTTCTATGCACTATGACTCTCAAGTCTCAACAGAAACCATACTGACAGATCTCAAACATCTACAGTAGAAAGTGCGAGAAAGAGTGAGAGATGGATACTACCTCAGGCTTAAGATCCCGATGCACCACCCCCTGCAGATGGCAAAATGCAACAACGTTTAATATCTGTATCAAGACTGCCTTTGCATCATCCTCTGTATATTTTCCACCCCTGCAAGAAAAAGGCATCATTAACTATTTAGTTCAATTGATCAACTTTTTTCATATATTGCTCCTTGCTTCAGTCCATAAGGACCAACTAAATTGAGAATTTCCATAATGAAACAAGGATAAAGTTGTTTTAAAAATGACACAGCCACCAGTCAACAAGGATACCTTGAAAGTATCCTATCAAGGAGCTCTCCTCCTTCACATAACCTGAAAAGTAAAACGTTCACTAGAACCTATCAGGACTATGTATAAAAATGAAAAAGAAACAAACAGATGAAATTGAAAACAGATCGTCAATAACTGAACTTACTCCATTACTATATAAACGTTGTCATGATCTTCATAAGCATCATAGAACTGTACTAGATTGTTATGCCCGGTCAATGCTCTCAATATCTTCACCTCCCTTCTGACATCCTCAATAGCAATAGCAGTGGTCATCTACAAATTCAGAAAGGCAGAGCACCATGAGTGAATTGAAGGCAGCAAAAAAAACTGAAATTTGGAACGGACTGCATAATCATGCCACTTAAATTGGATCCATCACATTCACCAAATTTATAATCATCTTGTTCTCTCCCCAAAAGCGGACTTCTTTTTTCCAGAAAACTCCGAAATAGAAAAAGTAAAAGTAAAACTCAAACACCAAAAATGGAACCAAATCATCATCCAAACAAGCTAGTAGTCAATTCCTTTCCTATCAATCACTAGAAGCTCAATGGTCCCCAGCACAAATCACTTGATTGCAGACAAGGTCGCGAATTTCAACAAATTAGGAAGACGTAACTGCACCAAAATCTACAGATCTAACCTCAAATTAAGCTAAAAAAGTAAAGAAACAAAAGAAAGAACATTGAACTGGTAGCAAAAGATCAAAACATCGTTGACCAAGAAAAGAAACGGAACAAAACTAAGTCAACTCCGCGAAGAAAACCAAAGGAACAATCTCAAACCAACTATCACAAACCTTAGCTTTAGGGATCACTTTGACTGCAAGTTGCTGTCCCTTTAGCTCACCCTTCTTGAACTTGGCAGCACATGTATACCCAAAATGCCCTCGCCCAACTTCATCTCCGAGCTCGTACTTGCTCCCAAAATGCTTCGAGAACCCAAAGCTCTTATCCAACCCACTCACCTCCGACTCACTCCCCTCCGGTATAGACGCTTCGTTCGGCTTCACTGATCCGTGCCGCCGCGCAAGCACGGCCCGGAGGTGCTTCGCCGGTGAGGGCGGTGGGAACGGCCGCTTGAAGAACCTTTTTGGCGTGGAGTTGGCGCTAGCCACATTCCTCGCCGGAGATCTCGCGGGAGACGACTTCTTGGAGAAGAAGTAGTGGGCCGGACTTGGACTGTAGAACGGAAAGAAGGGAGATTTCTTGGCATTCTCCAACTCTTTTCTCTCATCCTCACTGCTGGTCTTTTCTCCTCTGTTTGGGTGAGGTTTAGTGGTATCCTTGTCCGGGACAGGAGCATGTCCGTGTCCGGGGGAAGAAAGCGCACTAGGGTTTGGGGAGGGTTTGGAGATGCAGATACCCATTGTGCGAAACCTTCCCCTCCAAACAAAAGATTAGAAGAGAGTGGAACACAACAAAGAAAGACACGGAGCTGCGAAACACATGAAAAGAAGCTCAACCCATTATCCAATATAAGGATAACATTTTTGGTTTAAATTTCGTATGAAAACAAAAAGAAAGTAAAAAATGGACGATTTATCTTTGCTTTGCTTTGTGTGGTCTCGTCTGATGAGAGAAAGAAAGCAAAAGAAAGAGAGAGATAGGGAGATATAGGGAGGATGATGATGTAGTAGTAGTAGGCTAGCAGATGCCGCTAAAAAGGAAACGACGATTTGTTTTGTTAATGGGGAAGACTAAAATTAAATAGAAAGAGTTCAGTATTACTCCATTTAGTTGGTTACAAGATTAACTAACGCGGTTGAAATTAATAGCGGAAAAGGATGTGTTGTGCTGAGTAACGTTAGCTTTTTCTGTTTCTCTGGTGTGGGCCCGTGGTCTGGTCCCCGACGGAAAAGCTCACTACAGATTGATTGTTTTTGTAGTTACTGTTAATTGAATTTACTTCAATATTAGCTCGAGAAATCGGAATGCAGCCTTAAACTTTTTGACATTGCAACAAAATCATGTATTCTACTATTGGATCCAGGAGATTAGATCCAACTCCAAGAGATTATTCGACTCCTTAACGTATTTCCTAACATGTATTTTGGAAAACTCGTGGAGCCATGGACAGTCGTCCGATTACACGACTTCTTGCATGGTTGCTCTTTTTTTTTCATATTAAAACACCAACATTTCACTAACATGTCGTCCAAAATACGTAGCGTACTTGTTTTTGTCTTAAACTAATGGAATTAAAATTTAGAATTTTTTAATTAATTATTAAATTGAGTTTGGTACTTATCTTCAAATCCACATTTATTAAGTGATTTATCCGGTATACGGTTTGCAAGTCAGGACTAGTTTACCAAATAATAGAACATTACCTCTTCATCTTGATCCTTTGACGTTAAGCAAACCTTATTAAAACTGGAGCTGACCGCTCAAGTTTAGCCTGAATTGCCTATATTAAGATATGGCTCCAGTTTACTACTTCACATGCAATCAATGAATTGGGTATGGAGGGAGAGGTAGACTTACATTATAAAAGTTCCACATTCAAATTTCAACTTAATAGCACAATTGTTCACAAAATTGCCATTTGTTGCAATGCCGAGTGCAACTGAAAGGAGAAGCAACTCATAACTCGTAAGAAAGCATGTGAGGCATCATGCTTTATCAATTTGACCATTTTGGTTTGATTTTGTCAATTGCAAGCATCAAGCTGGGATAAACTTCATCTTCCTCTCTTTTTTTTTTCCAATTAATAATGGGTGTGCCACATCTTTATAATTTTATAGTAACTTATTACATAAATTCAAGCCTAGTACCTGAGTTCTAATTCAAATGTTTAATAGTAAATTTTCATGTAAAGCAAAAAATTAATAACACTTGAAAAGTTTTAAAAAATTTAGGAATATTTGACATCAAATGCTTAAAATGAATCTTCCATACTTCACTCTTAAAAGATACTCCTTCCGATTTATAATACGTATCGTTTTAAAGGAATGCACACTTATTAAGAAAGTTAATGAAATGTCTGATATACCCTTATTAATTACATGTTAAAATGCCTTGAAAATATAATATGTGTAATCTGTGTGATTAAGATGTGAGAGAAATTAAAGGTTAATTTTGAAAGTAAAATTATAAACATACATAGAAAGTCAAGAATGACACTTATTTTAAATAATTAAAATGTATCTAAAACGACACTTATTATGAATCAGAGGGAATAGTAAAGCTCTGAGTTGCATTAGTATGCATCTTTTTTATCGATACCAAAAGAACAGTAGATACAGACAGGACAAAGAGTACTAATGTACCTTTATCCCATGTGTGGTTAAGTTATAGGGATAGGTAGTTTCAATTTCTATCTGAATTGTCAAGGTCATGGACATCATTCCCTTTCGTAGTAGTTTTTGTTCGGAATGAAACTCTTTTGAGTTTGATCACCATGGTCGGCGTTCATGTCCAATTGTTAATTAAGTTTGTAGGCACTAGGGTAGACCATGTCATAATAGACTGAGAGCTAGTAAATTAAGAAACTGGTATTATCAATGAGTTTGATAACCTTACCTCCCACACCACGAACGCAACTCTTGGTCTAGTTAGAGCTTTCTTTAATTCCAAAATCAAATTGAACAAAAGCAAAGGACATGGAGAGAGTTACTGCTTAATTGGTCCCCTACGAGTGGACACCACCGGTTCACCGTTGCTTGGGGCATGATTCTAAAATCCATTTATTTCAAACCTAACACTACAGTCATTATCTTGCTGCCCACTTAAATGCAACAATCATATATTTCATAATTCATCTCCCCACTAAATTTTCCATTTCCATCTTCATAATTCAACGGGTAAGGCTATTGTTGCATTGATTTTGAAATGAATTTTATTACTTAAATCAACTCCTCTTGATGAGCTCGAGTTTCAATTCACAAGTATAATTGCATCGAGCATACTCGTGTATGTAAGTAAACACATGGTAAGAAATTTGCATTAAGTGATAATAATAGGTGTACCAAGTCTTTAGAAGCTAGTTAATTGAGAGCGAAAATATGTTAAGTTACATAAATATTAGTTTGTCAATTGATTTTAAATTACTAAGGGGGCGTTTGGTTTGAGGGTTTGGGAATGAAGGAATGGAATCATTGCAAAAAGTAGTGTTTGCTTTGGGGTTT
>JAOSBL010000212.1:5623113-5638173 GCA_027568915.1 Erythroxylum roraimae
TCTTATTATTATTAATAATAACAACAACAACAACATTATTGGTATTAATACAGAAACCCAAGTTACAAATCAAACATCATTTTTTATACCCATTCCTATTCCCATTCCCATTCTCATTCCCTTCTACTATTATACTTATACCCATTCTCAAACCCGTGCTCAAACCAAACGCCCCCTAAATAACACATAATGAGAGTGTAATGCGACTTACATTATTTTAAGAACATAACATTATTACAAATAAAATTTATTACTTGTTTACAATTCCTTACACGATTAGCCGCACTACCAAATCTTTTTAAAATTTAGAGGCATTTTGATATGACTACATATGTAATTCTCTAATTAATCCTCTAAAAAATGTCATAATTACGCCTATTTATACACAAAAGTCACCATTGAAATAAAATCGTTGTCAAACCACTACTGTCTTGGTCTCACCCTTTTCCCTGTCGCTAGTGCATCTCCTAATTTCCTATGTTGCCGGCCAAGTCAATCTCCTGGATAATGTTTTCCGTCTAAGATGGAACAGATAAACAGATAAAGAGACCACTCCTATAGTCCCATGTGGTTACAAGATTGTCTAACTTTATGAGATTACGGTGTTGACTTCTGTATTTAATCAGTGATGGTAATGATGTGTTGTTTAAGGACTGCTTCCTTCTGCAGGCTCAAATCAAAGTGGAGGTTGATTTCTTACCTCTCGAATAAAGCAGTTGTCTGGTCAATAACATATTGAAGAATAAATTGAGATTACAAATTGAAACATTAGGACATAAGATTTGAACCTTAGACTTTTTTTTTAAAAAAAAAGTGAAAGTTCTTCCAGTAAAAATAATGTGCCCAAGAGTGAGTGTGCAATTCTAACACAATTTTTATAAACTTTAAAAAATTCAAACCCAAAACATTTTAAAAGGTCAATTTATCAATTAAAATATTAAAGTCAAAAGTATTATTAGACAACTTTGACAATAAAAAAATTAGACGATCTTATTAGAAGGAATGCACATTTAATAAAAAGGTTTCGTAAAGATTACGAAGAGTTGTGAAATTAAATAAAATAATTCTTAAACTCTCAATCAAATGTTATAAATTAAGATAAATTATGAGTTATTGTTAAGATATGTGTTAAGATACCTTGTAATTTTGGGCATTATTTGTAACTGAATATAGTTGGATATATTTGGAAGTTTGCTTTAGTTGGGACTCTTGAAGATAAAATTACATGAAAGATAAAATCATAATGAAGATAGGATTTATTATTTGGGATAAAAATCACCATATCTAAATAAAGATAGTGTGTAGATTTTTTGTGATTTTTTTAGCTATTTTTGGAAGCCTATTTTGGTGATAATGGTTATGACTAAATGTTTGCTGTTTTTGTGAGGAAAAACTGGCAGACAATTAATCAATTTGTGTAGCTGTATTTCTTTGTTTTTGTGTGAGCAATTACACGCTCTATTGAGCCATTCTTAGCAGTTGCGTTTCTGCATTTATGGGGGGGAGTGTGCAGAAACTTAATTGAGTGTGCAACTAGTTTTTCGAGGGTTCTACCCACATCTGGTAGCTGCGTTTTCTCTTGGGTTGTGTGTTTTTTGGGTTGTCTTTGATGTTGTTTTTGTGCGAAAACCTCCAACAGTTTTCGTATGTTTTGCAGTTCTATTGTTTTAACGCTTCGGTGATGAAACATTTGTTATTTTGTTGAGTTTTCATGGCTACTGTGCGTGGGATGCTTCATCGACAATATCAAAGATTAACAACAGATTTCTTGGTAGACAACTTCCCACTCTTTCATTGATGAAGTGAGATATTTAGGGGAGTTACTTTTTATCTCAAGTGTTGTCTTTGTTTGTGTCTTTATTGTTTCAATCACTTGAGTTATTTTATTATCAATCATAAGTTCTCTGTTAAGGTTAACACGAGATGGTCGTGTTATTGAGTGTGAAATACTTTCAAGGGGTGTGAGGATGGGGAATAGTGTTAAGGGTTAGGTAGGTCAACTCTATAATGCCTTGAGTAAAAGTATTGTTGTTCCTTAGTAAAAGTGATTAACTTAGGTGAGGGCCCCGCAGATGTAGGCAAAGTGTGTAGAACTGAGTTATCAAATATCTGATGTTGATTTGTTTATTTCGCATTTAATTTTTCTGTTTTCATTTGTGATAGAAAATTTATAATTGTTGACATAGTTGCATTATATTAAGCAATCACAGATACAGTTCAAAGCAACTGCGGTTGAACTAAAATTGTTGCCAAATTACATCCTTTCAAATTTTCAATTGGTATCAGAGCGGGTTGTCGAATCAGAACTTGGTACATCAAGTTAGTGCAAATTCGTGTTTCGCAATTATGGTTACAAGAGAAGGAGCATCAATTACCAAGCTACCGTTATTAGATGAGGGATCTAAATCTGTAATAATTTTGAAACTTTAGATGTTGGCCGCTAGATTCATAGAACTTAAGATGGATGAAAGGGATACTATTGGAGACTTCTAATGAGAGATTGCGTGACATAGCCAACCAAGCACATCAAATTGGGAAGAAGTATTCAAATTTGAAACTTGTCAAGAAAACTTTGAGATAATTGCCTTCAAGATTCATACTAAAAACTTTGAGACATATGCAAGCACAATGTGCTAACACCTTGAAGAAGAGAAAAGGGAAGTCTTATATGAGCACTTGGAGTGAAAATGAATCTGAAAGTGAGTATAGTAGTGAAGAAGAATTTGTGAGCAATAGTGTTGCATTGGTTGCTTTATACATCAGAAATCCAGTTGCTTGCTTAACAGCAACCAAGGAAGAAACTGACGATGAAACCATAGATAAATCAGTCCAAAATTTCAGGAAAAATGCAAATGAATCAGTCCGAAGCTTAATTTTAGATTATGATAGTGATGACAGTGGTTCAGAGTATAAAAGGGAGGATATTTGTAAAGCCTATGAGTTAATGTATAAAAAGTGGGTGCAAACGTATAAGCAGAATGAAAAGCTAAAGAAGGAAAACACTACTATGAAGAACATCATTCAAAATTTAGAGAAGAAGCTATTATCTACGATAGATGAGCTTGATGAAACAAAGTTGAAACTGGTCAGTATAGAAAAAGGAATAAGAATGTTAAATGGAGATATCGAAAAGCTAGTACAATTGTTGGAATTGGTATAATTAAAGGAGACTTTCAAGGTGTCAGTTACAAAGGTGAATGTTCTAAGGTGAATGATGAGAAAATCGATGATGCTAGATTTGTCAAAGGAAAAACCTCAAGGAAGAATTGAAAGTTTATACCTACATGTCACTTTTGTGGAATTATCGGGCACATAAGGTCGAAATGTGCCAAGTTGTTACAAATGATATTTCAAAGGGCTCAAAATTGAAAATCTAGACACTCTCCATTAAATTTCCAGCAGAAGCCTATGTTAACAAAGCATACTTAGGTTAGAAAGGGTAAAAGAAGTTACCTGATGGATGATCAAAGTTGTATGAATGACCATGTTACTTTTAGAAATGGAAAGAAGGCAATGGATGGATTGCCACACTTCAAAAATGTGCTTCATATGGATGGTTTAAAAACCAACTTGGTGGTTGAATAAAACCCTCAAATCTAGCCTTACGAACCAGCATAAAGACGAAATGAAAACAAAAAACAAAAAACTGCCCAGATTCACAGTTAGTTGCTGCTGGTAAAGAAACAGTTCAATCAGAAGACCAGTTGGTTGCTTATGAGGGAGAAATCAACCAGACATCTAATGACAGAGTTAATATGATGAGGAATAGGACCAGGTTTGAATTTCTTCGAGGGGCACATAGATTGTGTGTTTTACATTTTTGAAGTATATTGATGTTGTTTATTAAAAAAAACAAAAAAGGGCTCGAAGGAGTTAATGTCTAGACGTTTTGAGTTTTTGATTTATGGGTTTTCTAAGGTTTAGGTGATTGGTGTGTGTCTGACTTTTCCTTAATTGTTGAATAATATATTTAATGTGAAAATGAGGTTTTGCTTGATGATTTGAGAGTTTTGCTACTGAATTTTGATTTATGGAGTTATATCAAGAAAATGTTGATGTTTTGTTGGAGACTTGTAGGAAGGCTCGAGTTTTCTATGATTATGGTTTTTCAAGTTCTATCTTAGTTTATCTCTATATGGTGGGCTGTATAAGTTTAGGTAATATACTTTCATTGGGGTTGGATATTTGTGCAGATATTATGGTTGGGAATGAGATGATAAGAGGTATACCTAGAGGATAAAAGAAACGTCTGACTATAAGGGAGATGTTGGCTTGTTAGATAGTTCGTCTCCAATGATGTACGAACAAAATGCCAATGTCGTGAATGAATTTGTTGACAAAAGATGGAGTGCACCTAATCTAGATCCTAAGATTGATGCACCCACTATTAAACAGTGTTGTTAAAGTCGAGAGGCTTCATTATTGATGATTATTGATTTTGGATTTATGTTGGTGCCCTTTTCGATTTTTCTTTTCTATTCAACAGATTATTCGTTGCAGCCTTTGTCCTCTGCTTGTTTGGCTTTTCGTACTGATCATCGTTGGCCACTTCCTTTCTTTAGAAAGCAACAATGATGGGATACTCTCACTTTAATCGGGTTTGTTATTGATTATCCTATAAATTTAACTTAGTATAACCAATTTAATTTGAATGTTTTGTTGACTAAGAGGAATTTGCTACATGTTGAGTTGGTGCAAGAATTTTATTATGATTTGGATTAAGGAGTGTAGGATGATACAACTTTATGCTTTTATATAATTTATGTGAGGAGGAAATTGATTAAGTTTGATTACGCTTCGTTGAATGCAATTTTGGAGTTTATGAATTTAATCAGTTGAGAGTGGATGACTTTGATGTGAGTAATAATATGTTGGCTAGTGTGTGGTAAATTGTCATCTTGGCCTTCTGTTGCTACACTATATTCTTATGATTCTTCCGCTACACCTACTGCTAATTTTTGTTGATGACTATGATTTGCTGAGATTTATTGGATTGAGGGCATCTTTTAAGCTGTTTGAATGCACTTCGTTAACACAAGCAAAGGGTTCTTTAATCGGCTTCCTGTGATATTTAGTCTTGCTTTTTGGCATCTTTTTATCCCAAGGAGGAGAAATATAGTTGGGAGAAAATTAGATAATTGTTGAATGAATGATTGTTTGTTGGATTATTATCTCTTTGGAAGAACTTGGACAATTTTTATTAAACTTGTTGGTTGTAGAAGAACATGGACCATTGTTAATGAACTTGTTGTTAATTGGAACTCAATGTTCAATTAAGGGGGAGTGTTCAATTATCTTATTAAAGGGGCGTTCCTATATGTGACAAATAATGTTAAAAAAAAGGGGAGATTGTTAAGATATGTGCTAAGATATCTTATAATTTTGGGCATTATTTGTAGTTGAAGCTTGGTTGGGACTCTTGAAGATAAAATTACATGAAAGATAAAATCCTAGTTAAGATAGGATTTATTATTTGGGATAAAATCACCATATCTAAATAAAGATAGTGTGAAGATTTTTGGTGATTTTTTAAGCTATCTTTGGAAGTTTATTTTGGTGATAATGGTTATCTAAAGTAGCAGAATTTGTGTAGATTTGATTGATTATTTGTAGCCGCGTTTCTGCTGGGTTTTACATGATTTTCTAGACTGAATATGTGATATTTTTGTAAGGAAAAAATTGATATAAAATTAATCAATTTGTGCAGCCGCGTTTCTTTGTTTTTGTGTGAGTAATTTCATGCTCTATTGACCCATTCTTAACAGCTGCGTTTCTGCATATGTGGGTGAATAATTGGACTGCTACTCCATGTGTTTATGAGGGAAAAATATGCAGAAACTTAGTTGAGTGTGTAACTGGTTTTTCAAGGATTCTATCTACATTTGCTAGCTGCGTTTTCCCTAGGTTGTGTGATTTTCTATCTTTGTCGTTGTTTTTGTGTGAAAACCTCCAACAGTTTTCGTGTCTTTTGCAGCTCTATTGTTTTAACATTTTGGTGATGAAACGTTTGTTGTTTTGTTGAGTTTTTATGGCTACTGTGTGTGGGATGCTTCAGAGACAATATCGAAGGTTCACAGTAGATTTTTTGGTGGATAACTTCCCATTCTTTCGTTGATGAAACGACATATTTAGGAGTTGCTTTCTATCTCAAGTGTTGTCTTTGTTTGTGTCTTTATTGTTTCAATCATTTGAGTTGTTTTATTATCATCTTTATTATCAAGCATTGTTGAGAATATCCTCTATTAAGGTTAGTACGAGGTGGTTATATTATTGGGTGTGAAATACTTTCACGGGGTGTAAGGATGAGGGATAGTGTCAAGGGTTAGGTGGGTCGACTCTGTAATGCCTTGAGTAAAACTGTTGTTGTTTCTTGGTGAAAATGATTAAGCTAGGTAAGGGCCCCACAGACGTAGGCAAGGTGTGCCAAATTGCGTTACCAAATCTCATATATTGATTTGTTTATTTAGCATTTAATTTTTCTATTTTCGTTTGTACTAAAAAATGTATAGTTGCTGACATAGTTGCATTATATCAAACAACCACAAAGACGGTTCAAAGCAACTGCGGCTGAGCTAGAATTGTTGCGAAACTACATCCTTTCGATTTTTTCAGAAAGTAATTATTGAGAATGAAAAAACATGATTTTAGTTTAACATCTAGAATGATTTAAGATTTCTTCTTAGAATTCTTGAATTTAAAATTTTTAATCTTCTAATCCCCTTAAAATTCAATTTGAAAATGATCATCTTTTGTGAAGAATGGCAACAAAAGATTTAATTTAATCCTGAAACTCTCCCTTTTATAAATCAAATAAAAAAATAAAGTTAAAATAAACTCTCCCTTTTATAAATCAAACAAAAAAAACTAAAGTTAAAATAACTTGGAAGAGGCATCACTTCAAAAATTTTACTAACAAAGCTTGTGTGTATATGTTTAACTCATATACAAGAATAAGTGGATATGGTTTAACAAAAAAATTATCCTAAAAGTTCTTTCATATTTTAGCTAACAATGAAACAAAAGCCAAAACAATTGAACAAAATTGTTGATTTATGCCCTATAACCAATCAGTTGGTTGTAGCTTAGCGATATAATTATTTAAATGCTTTCTTTATCTTATACATATTTAAATGCATATGATAAAGATTATGAGATAAATGTATATTGCAAATGAAATTATAATTATGAGATTCATTTTGCATTTATGTATTATCTCTAAATTGATCCTAGTTTGTTCTATTGAGACTGTATATTAATAAAGCGTGGAAAGATTAGTACACATTATGTTTCTTTCTTATGAAAGAGGTAGTCGCTCATAGAATAAAATAAGAAGATAGTTAAATAAACATGTCAGTGCTTGTTAAAGAATAATTCACTGAACTGAGCTCATATGCGAATTTCATTAGGAACATTAATTGTATGTATATGAAAAATCTCATTTCGAGTCATCATCTTAAAATAATGAGGGAGAATGTTCAATTATTTTCAATTAGTATTTATACAAAAATTCGTGGCCAAGGTGAAATGATACTTTGAAAATAGTTTTCAGATATTATTAATTGAACTAATTACTAATGGAGAGGAACTAATATGATTGGACTAAGTAGATATTATTTCCATACTTTATGTCCAATTAGAACATAATGAAAGTACTGAATTATACAAAAAAATTATGAACAAAATTATTAGTTAAAACCACTTTAACATTCTTAAACATTTAGGTAGTCAAGATGTGTTACTAGATGTAAATTTTGTTCTATAGATATAAATTGTTTAATTGAAGAATTAAAGATAAATTAAAAGACTTTAATTTATCTAATCTTAAATATCATTTAGTGTTATGATTTATATCCATTGTTAATATATTTGAGAACCTAATGGATTACACATAAAGAACGAGTTGAAGAGATAAAAAGTATTGTAATCATGTTAGACTTAATTATAAAGTTTGAGAAAGTTTATGATTAAATATAAGATATTTAAGATATTGGACTTTATTTGGGCCTAATTAGTATTTAATTAGAATTAATTGTAGTTATAATTAAAGTTTAGACGAAATTATAATTTAATTTCAATTAAATCATAAAGTATCCAAAACCTATTATAAATAGGCGTAGGTTCTAAGAGAGCTAAAACTTCTTACTTAACCCTTTCTACAATAATTGTAGAGTTATTTCAACTTGTTTTGTGGATACTGTTAGAGGTCGAACACTTATGCTGCTATGGTGATTGAAATGAGCTTATTTTAGAAATAATTCGAGGGAAACAACAAGAAAATGATCAAACTTCAGAATAAGGTATAAATTATGTTTTTTGCTTTATTATGATTTATGTGTTAGTTATTTTATAGAATTTAAGTTATCTTGGCTTTGAAAAATAATATGAAAAAATTTTATTATTATTCTTCTGTGTGCAGGATCGAATCTGACCTTAATTTTCCAACAAAAATCAAGGACAACATCCCTAGTAGCATTAATTATAAGCTTTGTGATCAATTTTTTCAAATATTAAACCATCTCTTATTCAATTATTATTTCTTGAATATATTATAAAACTAAGCTCTCAGACTTTCTAAAATACAATGCTTAGAAAACAATTATACCAATATTATAAAATAGGTTTAGCAGTAAAATGTATGTATATTGAAAATATAATCTGAAATAATATGAAGTTAATAGATTCAAACCGAGTTGAAGGACAACATCCCTAGTAGCATTAATTATAAGCTTTGTGATCAATTTTTTCAAATATTAAACCATCTCTTATTCAATTATTATTTCTTGAATATATTATAAAACTAAGCTCTCAGACTTTCTAAAATACAATGCTTAGAAAACAATTATACCAATATTATAAAATAGGTTTAGCAGTAAAATGTATGTATATTGAAAATATAATCTGAAATAATATGAAGTTAATAGATTCAAACCGAGTTGATTAGACTTTAAACTAATCTCGAGCTCAGTTTAATTTGAAACTTAAATGTATCATATAACAAAAAGTGATGTTATTTTATGTATTGATAAATGGAAAAAAAGTAATGTGCTACCTCTACCTCCACCTCGAAGCAATACAAACGGTATCACAACTCTCTCTCTCTCTTTATATGTATATATATACACACACATACACACACATTTATATATATTGTCTTGTTTCAACAACTTTTGAACTCTTTCTCTCATAATCTAAGCTTGCACTTTCTTTTTAAATTCTATCTCTCTATAAATTTTTTTGTGTAATTATTGTGAATGTGTGTGTAGATCCTTACACATTTTATATATTTGTTACCCCACTACACTTGCTCACTCTCTCACTTAAGGTCTTAGCTTTGGCTCTATGCTCTTCTTGCCAATTTCGCCTTCTTCTGCTATACCGTTCCTTATATGAGTGCTACATGCAACGTATGGTATCGTAAATGGCTTTATCAATCCTAGTAGTGGAGTTGTTGATTGTCAAGGTATTTAGCTTCTGACAATGCATTCTAATTTCAATTAATATAAATAATGATAATTTTTTTTGGCACTTATGTTGATGGTACTGCTTTACTTTATTTCTAGGGATTTAAATAGTTTAGGTAATATTACTATTTTCTCTACTGCTTTTTTTAATTCTTGATTAAATTCTTTACTTTATAATACTAGAAAAGGAATAGGAACTATAATTGTATTATTTGAGAGTAAATCATTAATTTAGTGAAAATAATAGTTTAATTGATAAAAAATTATTGATTGTCAATTAAGTTTGTATTCTACTTCACTAGTGAACCATTACTTAATCTTCTTTTTCTTAATTTAGGAGCCGTTTGGTTCTACTTCTGCTTTTCTGTTGTGATTGTTAGTTTTGTTTTTTAACTTTTATATTTAAAAAACAAAATCTGTTTAATTGAGATTTGTAACATAAAAACTGAAAATAAAAACTTGTTTGGTTAATAAAAAACTAAAAATAAAAACATCTAAGTCAGAGTTCACTCTAACTTTATATCTCAACTGACTTTCCTTTCCTTATTCAATAGCATTCTTAGAAGTATCAACAAAATTATATGCATATTAATTTCTGTATCATGATGAAGCCAATAAACCAAAAACACAGAATAATAAACAATTGTAAATGCAAAAACGCAGATAAACGATAAATAGGAAAATTAGTAACTTAGAAATGCAAAAATAAAAAAAATAGAAACACAAAAACACGAAATGCAGGAACATAGAACTTGTAAGAAGTAGGTATAAGGTATAAGAAACCTAGATGCAAATTTTTTTTTTCTGGAACTGATACATATGATCATAGCACTGAAAGAGGAACTTAGCAATCGCTTCCCTTCTCCATCCAAATATGAAAGAACCCCTTGAGATTGAATAGTCAATGTCTCAGATGATTGAATTAAGACAACAACTAAACAACAAAAAGGAAAAATGCAAAAGAAAAAGAAAGGGTTAAAAATAGTATTGGTAAATCAGAAATCCTATTTTGCTCAGCAAGACAAAAAAAAATTTATGGTCACAGGAGATCTGCAACATTTGATGACAATTCTTCGATTGTCATGTTGTAAAACTTTTGGATATTGAACAACATTCGTTCGTCATCCTTTGTCCCAAAGTTGATGCCCACACCTTTTCTTCCAAACCATCCACTTTGTCCAATTTGATGAAGATAATTTTCAGGTTGAGTCGGTAGATCATAGTTTATGACGAGGGAAACCTGTTGCACATCAATCCTAAGAGCCAAAAGATCTGTGGTGATAAGGACACGAGAAGAACCAAAGTGAAACTTGCGTATAATGATGTCACGAGTGTTTTGGTCCATATCTCCATGAGTAGAAGAGATTGTGTGATCATGACTTCACATCTTATCAGGAAGCTAGTACCTTGAGTCTCGTGTTGACAAAAGTGACACTCTGAGATAGAAAAGGGACGAGAGAATGAGTTAGGACGTAAGAAAGAAGAAAAGAACAAATAAGAAGGAGAGAGAGAAGAGATGGGTTTGGGATGTAAGAGAAGAGATAAGAGATATAGTTTTTACACTGAAGGAAGTTTATAAGAGAAGGAAGTAGAAACAAAAATGTGTGAAAACCTGTTATGAAATATTGGAAAAACATCGTTTTTGCATTTTTGTAAAGTTGTTGCAGTTTTTTATTAAAAACAAGAAATGATAACAATATTCAACTAAACACGTTTTAATGACTGTTTTTTTAATGAAAACCACAACAAAAAACAAGAAAAAAGGAAACAAACGGGCCCTTAGTAAACACTTCTATTTATAATACTTCTTCTTTTAGTGAGTTTAGTTTAGTTTTGTTAAATTTTTATTTTTATTTTTATTCTTGTTCTTATTTTTATTGTTATTTTATGCAGTTATTTGTTTATATTTTTTCTTTTATTTTCTTCAAACAACTCTCAAACTTTTTTTTCTCCTTTTTTTGTGCCTATTGTTGTTGTTTAATTTTTTAAGAAGTGAGATTTTTTTGTTTGATTTTTCAACTGAGTTTGAAGAAACTCAATTGAGATTGGATTCAAATAGCATGATATAAGTTTGATAAGGCCTTTGAGTCTAAATTAAAATAAAAATAAAATTTTGATCAAAATCCTACCGAACCAAACCTATTGCTAATTTTACATAAGGGTGACCTAAAAATATTCAAATTAGTTAGATACTTATGCAATAAGGAAGAAGAAGAAATTAAAAATATTTCAAAATAAAAGTTAAAATATTCAAACTTGCCCGGGTATTGTTAACTTTGTAAGAGAAAACATTATTATTATTACGAATAAAATTCACACAAGCATGAGCACCAGAACACAATTGCTCAAGTCAATATTATAAACTGATAGGAGAATACAAATATAGCAGTTAAATGAGGTTTAGATCCTCACCAATCTAACTTGATGAGTGCCTGTCGATCGAGAGATTAAATTTTTTGTGCACAACAAGTAGGCAGGTTTTGAACTTCTTGTTTTCTGTAGTTCCCTTTGAGTTTGATTTACACCTTTCATCTTTTTTCAAAAAAGATTATGATGAGTTTACATAACTATTTGTCTTTTGCGGCCACATATATATATATATATATATTCATCCAAGTGCCGGCCACTTATCTGGAATGCTTTGTTTCTTTGATAAATGATATATTTAGTGGGTTGATTAAGAACTTTCAACATGATTAATTTATTTACCAACAATACGTTGTGTTATCATTCTCAAGTTGACCCTTTAAAATAAATCATCATTAAGCACATAATGAAAGGATGGGATGGGATTATCCTTTTCTTGTTTTTTAAAGTCAAAAGTCAAATGCTTTTTAAAAAATGACCCTTGAGAAAAGGAAAGCTTACATAACTAACTGGAACGTCAACACCAACCAAAAATAAAGTTGCCCCGTACAACACAGACAACTACCTATGCGTGCAATAAAGACAGAGAGAGTCCCACCCCCACATACGATGTACATGCTTTGCAATTAGGTCGGCTCGAGACTTAGGAGTGGTGGTGGTGGGTAGCCGCGCCGCCGTGGACCACCGGCCTTGTAACTTACTCGATGTATAGGAGTAGAGAACTGAATATAGTATTGTAACCGTTATCTGTATTGTGGACCTTAATGTGACAATACTAAAATTTGTAGAGTATTGCAAGTAAAATTATTTTCGCAACCCAAACCACTTGGTAGAGCCAGGAAAACTCTGATGGAGACGACGATGAATGACTTAAATGATGTAAACTCCTCGCTTAAGGTTATTTCTTATAGGAAGTTTTGAATTCAACTTAGGTAAAAAGAGAGAAAATGAGAAATTTTTTCAGTTGATGATCCTCTAGCTCTTTAATCAGATCAATTACGGACGTCTCGTTTTTAGCGGCAGTGTGGAAGTTAAAATTACTAGAAAACTCGAGGGCTAAATTTGATGCTGAACAGGGCCAGTGATTAATCAGCAGCTAACTAATTAAGTATGTAATAATTTTTTGTGCGCAGAAATATATAAGTTATGTAAAAACTTGAGAGATGTTGAGGTTTGAGATTTACTTTCTCTTAGACTTTTAGGATAAGATTTAGAGGCTTAAAATTAATTCGATTAGACTGGGATATCTTATGTAATAAAAAAAAACCTCCGATTGAGATAAGTTATTAGAAAGCTGACACTGACTGGCTCATACATAAATATACTTATCAACACCAAATTCTTAAATTACAAGAAGGAAAAAGACGTTGACCGTTCTCTTTTTGTGCAAGTGTTTTGTGGGACCTATATAATGGTAATTTAATATTCGGCAAACAGTACATATCCACGAATGAATTCAATCGCTGTGCGAATTCCGTGTTTTATAAGGAGGAATAAACTCTCATGTCCATTTTCCATATTCTTTTCTTTGTGCAATTCCCCATCTTTTCTCTTGTCAAACAACATGCTTGTACTTTAGTGGCAGAAAAAGAAAGCTAAGTCCAATAGAAACATATGGCCAAAATGAGATTCAAATTTGTTGACAACGGAGTCTGACTGATAACCAAGGAAGTATTAGGGAACAGACTGTGAGAGACGTAAGATCAAAGAAACACAAGCAAGACAGAAGATAGCGAATCAACCAAACCATTAGTATGATCCTCTTGATGACTCGCTTTCACCAACTTTATAACAGGCTTCCTGAACCAAGAAGTAACATGACAGTATCCTATATCCGAATCAGAACAAATGGCTGCCAATACCTTGCAATATAAACAATTGATTTGCTTTCATTGTATCTGCCTAAAAACGTGATCTACAACTTGGGCTAATACGGTCCACATGACTAGCAAATCTTTGGTTTTAGGTATTATAATACTTCCGGACGTTCGCAATGAAGCAAAAGGTGACGAGTCACAGTCAAAGAAACTTGAGGAACGAGTCTTTGTTTGTAGATCACTCACACTCAAAGAAACTTGAGGAATGAGTCTTTGTTCATGTATTAGCTGTATATTCAAAGGTAATTACTGTCGCTTCTTCATTTATAACAGCACATGTAAAGGGTAATTGAAGCTGTCCAAGATGGTAAATGGTAATTGAAGCTGTCCAAGATGGTAACTGGCAAATCTTTATCACCAACTAAGGCAGATCCATCAGGTTGAGCTTATAACAGGAGGATGTCAGTACTTCACATGTCAAACATGGCCCTAGTAGATGAATGCAATGCGCTGTAACATACAGTCTTTAGGGAGAAATTATTACGTGAAAGAACTATGGGAAACAGGGTTTTCTGTTTGTTGCTTGAAGCATTCAATGAAGTTATTGCAAAGTAGAACTGACAGCAATGCGCAAATATGTTGGTCAACCTTGAACGAACTAATCTGACATTCTGTCCCCACCAAGACCAGATTCGAGCGAGGTACTTGCTTGATTGAATTGCCTAACATCGCCCTCCTCGATCGCCATATATGTGGAATATGTTGATAGATGTGTTTAACACCTTTCCTCCTGAGAGGTTCCGTTGTCCACTGATCAAGTTGTCTGATCACACACCCCATGAGAAACCACAACCACCCATTGTCCTGTAATGACAATAAGCAATTAAAGAGAAGGTCAATCACTGCCTAAACTCTCTGAGACAATAACTTCAATTTCGGGTCAGTTCAAATAGTAACAGCACAGGATTGAGGCATTCCTGCTCACATCAGTACAAGTTACGAGCAGTTCAAGCCAACATGTGGAGGCATCTAGCACTTCACTTAAGTTTCAAAGTTAAAGAGTAGAAAAATTAAGAGATACCAAACTGCTGCTGAAACAATGATTTATGAATTTGATGGAAGATTTGTGGATTAGGCATGAACAACGACAATTCGCTTTTATATATGCTTCTCGGCAATTATCTGCAATGACGATGTGAAGCTTTGATTAAGTGCCTGTTTGGATGAGCTTATTTCAGTAGAGCTTTTGTTAGTAAAGCTTTTGTTAGTAGAATTTTTTTGAGAAGAACTTTTCTGAAAAGCCAGTTGATTATTTGGCTGTCAATTAGAAAAACAGTTTTTTTTGAAAGAGCTTCATACAGTAGACTGTTTGGCAACATAAAAATAAAAAGCACTTTTATTAATTTTAACTATAC
>JAOSBL010000212.1:5640125-5690241 GCA_027568915.1 Erythroxylum roraimae
TTTGAATTTGAAGTCTTTCATTATCTTGGAGATCTAATTATCAAAAATGCCAAAATTAAATAATAAGATATATAATATATATCTTAACACATAAAATTAATTATCCACCAATCTTCAAAATATGACGCTTCCTCAGCTGGTTGTTTAATCTTTCCATCAACAAATCCATATTTCTTCTTAACATGAAGTGCAATCCGCATAGCCCGTGCCCATTCATCATAATTTTCTCTTCTCAACTAAACTTGGGTAATAATATTACCTGGGTTATCATTCGAGGTGAGATTATAAGGATTCGAAGGTTTCTTGTCTATCATTTCAATGGATCAACCACGACTCTGATACCATATAAAAACAAAGAATATTGGAGAGAAAAATCTATACGTTTCTTATTCACGATGTCTAGTTTATATACTTTATACTTCTAAGTAAGGTAAAATGCTAATATATCATACTCCTAAATAAGGTAAAATCCTAAGAAGAATACAACAAGAAATCTTCTATATAAAATAAGAAATCTTCTCAACTAGGAAAAAGATCGAAAAAAGAAATACACAGAAGATACACATCCTAGACACATCCTAATACTAGGAATCAAGGATCTAAAAAATGCAAAACAAATGCTCCTCTCTCAGCACTTACTGAGGGACTCAGAGCACTTCTTTCAACATGTCAACTGAACCTACATTTGTAACGGAGGTAATGACAAAAAATGTTGAAGGAATGGCAGAAGAAAGTGTTTGCAATCCCAACCAAAAGACTGTAGAGTATATAATTCAATCTAATAGCATTCTCCTAGCTGAGATGTCCAAAATGTTGGTTAATCAGGATTCCAATCTAAAGTAGGTAGAATCTCCTGTTATGGTCACCTATTAAGGTTATAGATGGCTACTTATATATTCATTAGAATTCCATTTGACTTCAAAGTAGAAAAATGACATGAATAATGAGTCAAAAAGTAATGGAGGTAGACTGGTGGAAGCAGGAACTATAACAACCTGTAGGAATATGATTCCCTTCTAGATAGTGATTGTTTTTCTTTTAAAGTAAATGGGTTGACAAACTATATATGCGTTAACATTCCCGCAATGATTTTATATATCTCCTCTTAGTTATTGAGTTAGAGGATGGCTCCAAGAAAAACTCGTTGTTCTCAGCATATTATTTCACCAATTCCAGGTTTTACTAGGGAGATTGCCACATTCTAACAAGAATCGCTAAACTCAAAAGTTTAATTTATTAACAATAAGGTTGGTGTTTATATTTATTTATTTTTCTCTACGTTCTTTGTAATATTAGAATAAATAAAAGGAATAATTAATCCTAATTCATTAATAAAAACAATCATGTTGAGCATCAATTCAGAGTAGCAAAGTTAAGTAGAATGCTTGGCTACCATAACTATGAATTCGAACATTTAGGATATCCTGTGTCGATTCTTTCAATCAAAAATAATTTTTAGTTGGAAAAAAAACTACGTGAGTACAAAAAATTAATTTTAAAATAATTTATTTAATTATCAAACATAAATTTATAACATTCAAAATACCTCGCAATTAATAAAGCTAAAGATTCATATGCTTCGTCAAAAATAAAATTAAAGGTAATATTCAAGTAAAAATCAGTAAGCATTAATTATATTTCATTTTATTACATGGGTATGAATATATAGCTTACAAAAAATGACAAAATAGTTATGAGTGATTAATAATTCTTAATAATTTTATAAATATTTTTAGTTCTTTTTTATAGATTTAATACTCACTTCTCATGTGACATGTCACAATATTTTTTGTGTTGTCCTTATTAAATCCTAATATATAATCTAGATTGTTCTCCAAACATAAGTCAACTTGACTAGGGTCATAATAAATCACTACTAAATGGTAAGGATGGACCACTCAAGTCTCGTTATCAAATTAATGCTCACAAATTGTTAAAATTAAATAATTTAATAAAAATAACTTAATAAATATGATTGTCTTCCTATCTGAAAACTTTCCTATATTTAACTTTATGAAATCATACTCACAAATCACCTACATCTCCACAATTTATTGCGCATTCTCATTCTTAAAAAAATGCACAAAATTGAGTAATACATACTAACTAAATTAAAGACATAATAAAATAAATATAAAAATATAGTTCTTATATTCTATATGCCAAAAATATCCACAAATATGCTTATATCTTCATTAAATTTATAAAATAATCATATTAAGTGCATACCTACTTATGGTTGGCACAAACTAATTCATTTTGGCTAATGAACCCATACATGTTTGAATTTAACCCTGGATAATATATTAAAAATCTGAAGGGGTGTAGTAATTTCACAAACTTTTCGATTCGTTTCTAGCAAGCACAAAAAATTAGAAAAATTAAAAGAATAAAAATAAATCAATACCGAGATTTGTTAACGTAGTTTGGCACACCTTGCCTATGTCTGCGGGACCCTCATCCAGCATAATCACTTTCACCGAATTATAATAGATTTACCCAAGGCTTTACTGAGTCGACACCACTTAACCCTTGACACTATCTCTCAACCTCACTTCCCATGAAAGATTTTCACACCCGATAACACGACCAACTCGTGTTAAACTCCACAGAGGATTTATCTCAGCACTATATTAATTGAAAGACAATAAATAAAAGACTTAAGTGTTAAAAAAAATAATAAAATATGAACACACTTGAGATTCAAACAGAACAACTTCCCTATAGGTTTAGCTCCTAAAAAAGATATTTGAAAGTTGTTCCCACACTATAGCTTGATTCATGCAAAACGCAAAACAAAGTTATTGTTGTACAGTCACCAAACAACCCACGACAGAAGTCACACGCAACACACTAATCAGTCCAACCGTGAGCCACTCTACAAGGATGACTGTCCAGCGTGAGCAATCCCCACACAATCAATACAGAACTGTGAATCTCCCAATCAGAAAACACACACTGCACACCTTCTATCAGTTAAGCAAAGAACACACCATGAAAAACACATAAACATACAACCCATATCCAGATGTCAACGTAATAGTATAGGACACCTATAGCCACAATAACAACCCATCAATCAACACACTAAGATATCTCACACCTAAAATCAGTTCATCATTAAACCAGCTGCCCACATTCGAAAATAACACTGTCAAGATCTTTACTGTTACACGCCCATAGACCTCTCAATGCAATTTTTCTAATTCACCAAGGACACGGCAGAGCCCATGTTCCCAACATCACCAAGAGGTCTTCACTCCCACGCACAATATGGATTGTGCACACTTGACTTCAATACACACACATTCCACTCAAAGAACTCACAATACATACCAAAGCCATCAATCGTAGGTCTCACACCCAAAAAACTTGGATTCAAAAAGCTATTTTGGATAATGTTCTAGATGTTATAGAATCCTATCTTGAATAGATGTGTATCTTGAGAAGATGTGTGGTGGATTACGTTGATGGGTGGCTGAAGGGCATCGCTAGAATTTCCTTGTGAATTAATTGATTTCTGTTAAAAAAAAGAGGCACATCAACGTAATCCACCATACATCTTCTCAAGATACACATCTATTCAAGATAGGATTCTATAACATCTAGAACATTATCCAAAATAGATTTTTGAATCCAAATCAAACAAGGATTATTGGTTAGCTATCATCATCTAATTAATATCTTATAGGTCTAATTAATAAAAAATGCCAAAACTAATTACTTAGATATATAACATATATCCTAACAATCTCTCCCTTTTTGGCATTGTTTGTCACAAATATGAAACTCCCCTTAAATAACATAATTGGACATATAAGTATCAAATTTACAATTCATATGACAAATAGTCCCCCTTAATCAAACATCAAGTTCCAAAGAACATCACAATTATCCAATCATCTAAATTTCTCCCCTTGGGACAAAAAGATGCCAAAAAGCATAAAGAATAGTCTTGCATATACCTTGAAATCTCCCCCTAAATTGAACAATCACCTAAACAATCTGATGTCTCCCCCTTGGGATAAAACAATGTCAAAATGAAGAACCCCCTAGAGATAAGTCCAAAATGATGCCTAATTTATGAGAGAGCTGAAGCTTGATGAGGATAAGGATGGATCTTTGGTGAGCCAAATAAAAGACAAAATACAAACTACTAAAAAGATGGGACGACAGTGGCAATATAAGAACTAAAGAAGACAAATCCTTTTTTTAATAAATAACATCAAACTATACTTCAAAAATGTAAAGCACACAATCCCTATGCCCATCAAAGAAATTCAAACCTGGCCTTATTCCTTGTCATATTATCTTTGTCATCAGTTTCTTTTTCTGAAGCAACTGACTTATCCTCTGTCTGAACAATTTCTTCACAAGAAGTAACTAACTGTGAATCTAGACAATTTCTTGTTTTCCCTTCACAATGTCTTTATGCTTGTAATTGACCCATTCTAATCAAAGTGTGCTTCGGTACCATGGGTTGCAGTTGGAAATTTAATGGAGAGTGAATTAGTTTTGACCCCTTTGAAACATCATTTGTAACAACTTGTAACATTTCAGTCTTATGTGCCCAATTTCTCCACAAAGGTGACATATAGGTATGAACTTCTGATTTTTCTTTGAGATTTCTCCTTGGACAGATCTGGTCACACCAATTTTCTCATCATTCGAGTTGGAACATTCACCTCTATAGCCAAGTCCTTGAAGGTCTCCTTTAGCCTTACTAATTTCCAACAACTTTTTTAGCTTTTCGGTACCTCCATTTAACATTCTTATTCCTTTTTCTATATTGACCAACTTCAATTTTGTTTCACCAAGCTCATCTAATGTAGACAATAATTTCTTCTCTAGATCTTGAATGATGTTCTTTATCGAAGAGTTTTCCTGCTTTAATTTCTCATTTTGCTTACATGTTTGGACCCATTTACTATACATTAACTCATAGGCTTCATAAATACCTTCCTTTTTATCATCTAAAGTACTGTAATTACTGTCATAATATGAGATTGAGCTTTGAGCTGAATTGTCTGTGTTTTCCCAAAATTTCCCAATTTACTCACTTTTTTTATCTTCAGTTACTTCCTTCTCGGTTACTGTTAAATAAGTAACTGGACTTTTGATGTACAAAGTAACTAGCGCAATACTATTCACAGCTTTTTCTTCACTACTATACTTACTTCTGGATTCATTCTCACTCCAAGTGCTTATATAGGGCTTCCTTTTCTCTTCTTCAAGGTGTTAGCACATTTCGCTTGCACATGTCTGAAACTTTGACACTCATGACATTGAATTTTCTTCACTTTTCTTTCACCCTTTTAAATTTTCCCTTGTTGTTTGAAATTATTATTTGATGAGCTCCCACCATTTTGCCTAAAATCGGATCTATCCTTCTTCACTTTCTTTAACCACTTGCTGAAATTTCTTGTCAATAATACCATATTCCCATTCTCATCAGATTCATCTTCTACATCATTTATGCCTTTTTCAGTTCCAGCTTGTAGTTCCAATCATTTGCTCTTTTCTTGTTTGCCCCTCAACAAGTTAATTTTGAAATTGGTAAGAATTCCAATTATCTTTTCCAACGACAATTAATTGATGTCATGAGCGTCCTCGATTAATGCAATTTTAGAAAAAAATCTTGGAAGTAGTGATCTCAACGTCTTCTTAACTAGTTTCAGATTGGAATATTTCTTTCCGAGTTGATGTGCCTGATTCGCTATATCGCGCAATCTTTAATGAAAGTACCCAATAGTCTCATTTTCATCCATCTTCATCTCTTCATATCTCACAACTAACATTTTTACTTTTAACGCTATCACAAATTTGAACCCTTCATGGATAGTCTGCAAAGCATCCCACGCTTCTTTAGCTGATTCATAGGCTGATATCATTAAGAAGTATTCTTTATTAATAATACTAAAAATTGCATGCATTGCTTGTGAGTTTCCAATTGCACTTTCTTCTTCAGCTCTTGTCCACTCAGATAGATCTTTTTGAACTACCTCTCCTTTATCATCAGTAATAATCGGATGTGTCTAACCATGTACTACCGAATGTCAAGCTTTTGTACCCTAAGCTTGAATGAAGACTCTCATCTGTGATTTCCATGTAGGATAGTTAGAGTAGTCCAACAGTGGTGGTTTGGTGATCGATGCACCCTCTCTTGTAGCCATGTTCGCAAAATTCGGATCTGCACTAACTTACTACCAAGTTCTGATTTGGTGACCCACTCTAATACCAATTAAAAAAACCTTAGAGGTGTATTAGTTCCGCAAACCTTTCAAGATCATGACACAATAAAAAATCAGAAGAATTAAAGTGCAATAAAAATAAATCAGCACCAATATTTGTTAACGCAGTTTAGCACACCTTGCCTACGTCTGCGGAGCCCTCACCTAGCTTAATCACTTTCACCGAAGTGCAATAGATTTACCCAAGGCTTTACTGAGCCGACACCACTCAACCTTTGATACTATCTCTCAACCTCACTTCCCGTGAAAGATTTTCACACCCAATAACACAACCGACACGTGTTAACCTCTACAGAGGATTTATCTCAATAATCTATTAGTTGAAAGACAATAAATAAAAGACTCAAGTATTTAAAAAAATTAATAACAAAATCTAAACACACTTGAGATTCAAACAAAACAACTTCCCTATGGGTTTAGCTCCTCCAGAAGAGATCTGAAAGTTGTTCCCATATTATAGTTTGATTCATGCAAAATGCATAACAAAGTTACGATTGCACAGTGACCAAATAACCCATAACAGAAGTCACATGCAACACACCAATCAGTCTAACCGTGAGCCACTCCACAAGGATGACTGTCCAGCATCAGCAACCCCTACATGATCAATACAAAACTGTGAATCTCCCAATCAGAAAACACACACTATACACCTTTAACTGCTATCAGTCAAGCAAAGAATACACCTCAAAAAACACATAAACATGCAGCCCACATCCAGATGTCAACGCAGCTATATAGGACACCCACAGCCACAATAACAACCCATCACTTAACATACCAAGATATTTCACACCTGAAATCAGTTCATCATTAAACCAGTTGCCCACATTCAAAAATAACGTTGTCAAGATCTTTACTGTTACATGCCCATAGACCTCTCAATACAAGTTTTCTAATTCACCAAGGACACAACAAAGCCCATGTTCCCAACATCACTAAGAGGTCTTCACTCCCACACACAATATTAGTTGCGCACACTTGACTTCAATACACACACATTCCACTTAAAGCACTCACAATACACACCAAAGCCATCAGCCGTAGGTCTTCCACCTAAAAACCGCACACCATAGTTTTTTTTTACGGAAATCAATTAATTCTCAAAGAAATCCTAGCAATGCCCTTCAGCCACACATCAACGTAATCCACCACACATCTTCTTAAGATACACTTCTATTCAAGATAGGATTCTATAACTCTAGAGCATTATCCAAAATAACTTTTTGAATCCAAGTCAAACAAGGATTATTGGTTAGCTATCATCATCCAATTAATATCTTATAGGTCCAATTAATAAAGAATGCTAAAACTAATTACTTAGAAATAGAACATATATCCTAACAATATGTTTTGACAATAAAGTGATACATACCGCATTTTGATCTGCAGAAAATTCGCCCATATAATAAGCTGTTACATGTGCTAATATGACTTGGATAATTTGCTTGTGGTAACATAACGAAACAGACATATTATGGTATTAGCTAACAGGCTTTGACCAACCATCACACTTTTCAAATCATAATAATCACACACACACACACACACCTAAGGGGCCTTACATCACTTCCCAATATGCACAAAACAATTTAATTATCACTTCGTTTGTGCGCAGGCATCAACACCATGAGATATTCACACATAATACCCAAGTCGTCAATAGTACCTCCTCGATCCTTGAAAATGTAATATGGATACACACTAGCAACTATATATCAATATTCACACAATTTCAGACTCAACAACCATGTTCAAGTCTCCTAAACCCTTCTAGTTTAACAAAACTCTAAATCTACCATAACTCCTACACGGGGTTTATGCATTTCTAACTCAATTTCAGTTAATTTAGATGTTCAAATAGTTACTGATAACACAAAAAAACATTTAAAACACTTATAGTTACTAACAACAAAAAAATTTAAAACACTAAGATAACAAAATAATTAACCTAGAAAATTTTAATTAGCATATACTACTAGCTTTTGTATGAAAGTACCTTAAAAATCTCTTTAAAGAAAAAAAATATTTGGACACTTTTTGAGACTTGTTAAAGTTAACCTACGGGAAATGCTATAATTTGTCTAATATGTTTTTGATATTTCTATTTCCAAAAAATTGAAATTTGTAGCATTCAAGCAATCTATCATTTTGTTCAACTAGAACACTATTTTTATAAAAATACTCACACTACCATCTGCTAGCTAACATCAGTTCTAGGTACCCTTGTAAAAATTGTTGAAGATGTTCTCAAGTTTCCATAGCCTATTGAATCAAAAGTTATACTCAAAATACTGAATAATGTTCATTAATGACAATAAACAAAACCAATGTGATTTTTAAACAAAATTTTCTATTTTTTTTGTCTTAAATGTTATCACCATAATTAAATCAATCATAAACCTTCTAACCATTTAATATCAGTCTCCATTAATAAATAAACAATAAAAATATATCTATGGTGTTAAATTTCATCAAATTTAGGGTCTCATTAAAATAAGTTTTGTCCTCAAAACTTAACACATATAAAACTCTAGAAGTTATCACTTGATGTAAGTTTAAAATAAATCATATTAAGTAAACTATATGATAGTGATGATTCATTCATTTCACAACATTATATGCTTACTGTAACACCTTATCATATGATCATCATGACTTCTCAAGTTCAAGTTAACTCGATAATTTTAGTTCGAGCTTAATAGAATCACTAGGAGTTTATTTTTATTTTTCATAGGTTTGTTATGACTTTTACATTTACTTGTTTTTTTAATACGGATTTGATACCCACCTCTTATATGAGATATCACAATAACGTTTGGCAGTATTTAAAAAGAGACTCAAGATTTTAAACCGTTTTATAACTTAAGTACAAAACATCATATTTTAGTAGTTAACATATTCAGAAGGAACATACAAATGCATAAAAGCTAAAGGCTTTGTTAACTAACGCAATTAATTGTCAACAAGAATAAACATTTATGAAATACCTTCCTGCATTATCTAAAATGTCTACAGTTTATATTACAAAAAAGAAGAGAAGTGTTATGTATATCTCATATATATGGGTGTAATCTGGGAATATTTAGGGAAAAACATAGGTCTTTTCTTAGAAATCTTTAAGTGAACACAATTTGGGACACGTGGGTAGCCTAAAGCGTGTTTAGTTATGGAAATTAGAAGTGAAGGAACATGCTAAAGCACAGATGCATTTGAGTGCTAAAAGTTTTCCATACAAGACAAGATCATGTCATAAACCGTGTTTACGTATGTAAAGAAATAGGAGGATCCACAGTATAGATGGCAATGAGCCAAAAATTTTAGCCGTGTTTGAGTGCCAAAAGTGTTTTCATACAAGAAAATATTGCGTCATAGACTGTGTTTAAGTGTGCGTAAAGAAACCAGAGGATTCATTAATGGGCCAAAAATTTTGATCCAAGCCCAAAACTTGATTATTTCTTTTTTAAAAAATAAAAATTGAAATTGATGTTATTTTTAAAAAAAATTTAGGCTAAAAAAAGCTCGAACATTAGGCCAGGCCCAAGCTTATTTGCCATACCTAATCTATGATCTAAGAATAGGGCGTGGCCTTACCCATGTTTATGCACAAGGAGAAATTATGAGATCCATGACCTAGGATATGACTATGACCCAAATTGTGCCCACAATAATCAGCCTTGTTTGGAAAATGTTTTTAGTGGAATATGAACTCTATAAGGATTTTATAACTTGTTAGAATCATGGTTAAGTTAAGTTAGTTTTGTAAAGGGGCAAGTTGTACTTAACTATACTAGTTAAAGTTTGCAATTAATTATACTTGTTTAAACCTATATATGAAGTTTGCAATTAATTATACTTGGTTAAACCTATATATGTAGGAAATTATATTTCTTATTAAGTATGAGAGTTATCAATCAATAGTAAAATCAATCATTTTGGGCTCCTAAGAACGTAGGTGTAGCCAATTGACTGAACCTCGTTAAAAATCTTCTCATCTTTTTGTTTATTTTTATTTGATTCTTTATTTCATTTAAACATATTCTTACTGCAACTCAATAAGGGATATTAAAGCATCATTGAGGCGATAATGATTTTATATTTGAAATAGGGAAGTTAAATAGAATTGAGAACTTCAGATTGTGACAAGTAAATGATTTATTGGCTCAGGAAAACTTATTAAAGGGACTGCAAGAGAATAAGTTGAAAAATATGGATGAGCTTAATTGGGACGAGTTACATGCACAAATAACTAGAATTGTTCGATTATGTTTAGTAGACAAGGTCATATACCACGTTATAGATATTGCATACATATAGAGATATGAAGGATCTTGGAATTTGATAAATATTGAAATCTCTCACAAACAAGTTATATTTAAAGTAGAGTACATAGTAGTAATTGCAGCTGCTAAAGAGGCATTATGACTTACAAGGCTAGTGAAGGAGATAGGCATTGATCAATAGTGAAATCAATCACTTTGGGATTCCAATATCATAAGTACACCCAATTAGTTGAACCTTGTAAAAAAATCTTCTTATGTTCTTTTTTTTTGTTTGTTTCTTTCTTCCATACAAAATTATTGTTGTTACATACAACTTGTTTCTCACAAACAAGTTATATCTAAAGTAGAGACTATATAAGCTGAAGATGTAAGAGGGAACGAATCTAGAATAATATATCAATATGTTTAATCAAATAATCAATGATCTAGTAAGGCTTGAGGTGATTATTGAGACAAGGATCAAGCCGTGATTCTACTTTGTTTTTTACCTTTCTCTTATGAATATCTAGTGTTCATATTTGGTATAAAGATGATGTGAGTGATATCACCGCTACACTATTAGCTCACATCCAACAGAGACTTGATGCTGGTGAAATCTTTCAAGTTTAAAGGTTACATGTGAGGGGAAATTAGGACCATGGGACAAAGTAAGGGAAAGATGGCTTATTTAAATGGAGTTCTAGGTTAAAACCTAAGGGTGGAAAGACAATTTGATGCTGCAAGTGTGAGTAAATTGGACATATTAGGAGTTACTAATCAAAGAAAAAGGAGCAGAGGGATTACGAAAAAATTGATGTGTCGTTACGGGCTATTAATGTTGTGTAAATAGGGGACTTGGATTACAATAATGGAGACATGCTTTAAGTTTCAACAAATTAACTTTAGGACTTATAGGTTCTAGATTAAAAAAAATGTTCATATCATATAACATAGTAGTAATTGCAGCTACTAAAGAGGCATTATGACTTACAAGGCTAGTGAAGGCGATAGCCATTGATCAATAGTGAAATCAATCTGGGATCCTAATAGCATAGGTACAACCAATTAGTTGAACCTTGTAAAAAAATCTTCTTATGTTCTTATTTTTTTTGTTTGTTTCTTTTTTTCATACAAATTTATTCTTATTACATACAACTTGTTTCTCACAAGCAAGTTATATCTAAAGTAGAGACTGCATAAGTTGAGGGTAGTATTATAATACTACTATTGAAACTAGAACATCCTAGAATAAATGCTAAAGAGGTTGGACATTATGGTTCAGGAAATAAAACAATATGAAGAAGAAAGCATCAATATAGCATAGTTATAGATAGAGCAAAACAAACTATTAGGCCGTCAAAAAGATATAGTTAGGAAGACTTAATCACGTATGCTATTACCAACAGTAATAGGGATCCAACTACCATTTAAGAGACTAGAAAAAGTCATAAGAAAAATAGATGGATGAGTACTATAGTAAAGACTATGAGGTTTTACAAAATCGAGTATATAGAGTAAATTTGTCAAGGTTTAGTTGTATATGGCTTATAGACATAATTGTGCAATTTTGGAGGGGCCATTGGAGTTTGTTGGTTGAACATAATATATTCACCAAGTTGGACATGAATGTGTATGTCTCATGTACTCGATTGATCTTGGAGTATTTTGGCCAGAATGCATGTATTTTATTAGAAATCTTTGGGTGAACAAGGGTTAGGACATCGGTGTAGCATAGAGCGTGTTCAATTTTAAAAACCACAGATAAAGACATAGACTAAAGATACGAGCAAGTTAGAGTTGCAAAGGTGTTCTCGTGAAAAAATATGGTCTAGGATACAATTCTACACAGACCATGTCCAACCATGCGGAGAAGTAAGAGGATTCATGGTTTAGGGACATTGGTGTGCACCAAGAAATAGTGAGATCCATGACCCTGGACGTAGTTGCGGATTAGGCCATATCTACGACAATCAACCTTGTTTAGAAACACATTTTTGAATATAAATTCCATAAGAAATCTTAGGCCATGTCTGCAACAATCAGCCTTATTTAGAAGCTCGTTTTTGACGAAATACAAATTGAAAAATCTAGAATTTGTTAAAATCCTAGTTAAGTTAAATAGAATTCGATAAAAGAACAAGTTATATTAAATTATTTTAACTAGAATTGATAATAATTATACTTGTAATAAACTTTTTTGTTTTTTGATGTTAATGTAATAAACTTAACCTATACATAAAAGATTTAAAAAAACACACTTAATTAACTGAATTTTATTTAAAAATTCTTATATTATTTTTTATTTTTTATCGTTAGTATGAATTTATTCTGACCCATATAACTAGAGGGAAAAGCGACTAATGTAAGAACAAAAGGAAAAAGAAAAAAAAAACCAAGGTGGATTAAAGAGGTGGAACAGAGTACAATATTCAGAATTTGTCCTGCCGTACGAAATGCCTAAAATATAAAAGGATAGGTCATTAGGTTCGGTATCAGCAAAGTTAGCAACACTAGAAACAAACAGGCAGTGTGTTTTGATAATCACTAGTATTGCAACATTTTCTTTGTTTTCCAAACATTGAGAGGGATCTTTAGAAACAAACAGGCAGTGTGTTTTAATAATCACTAATAATATAACATTTTCGTTGTTTTCCAAACATTGAGAGGGATGAAACATCCAAACACAGGACATTGATAGGATTCGTAGGAAGAATTCAAACCTCAAACACAATGATAGTTGTCACATTGTAAATATAATTACTCTGAACCATTCCTGATAAGACACACAGAAACAAGATGGAGCCATCGCCGGAAGAAAGAAGAGAGAGCTACATGTCCGAAACAAGAGAATCATCAGAGCGGTATCATGGAGACACACTTCAGGCAAAGTTGGTAGAATTAATTGGAACTACGGAAGAACTGAAGCAAGCTAGAGACAGTGCTACGGAGTCATGGCTTGATTCCAGGCCCGTCATTGACGAGCTTGAAAGGCTACAATCAGGCCTTGCAAGTGCCAAGAACCGAACATCCATGTCCAATATCGTGGTATCAGAGCTAGAATCCCAGCTCGAGGCCACTGGCAGGGAGGTCAGAACAAAAAGGGAAGAGGAACTGAAAGCAACAAAACTTATTAATGAGTTAACTCAAGCTCTGGATCAAGAAGATGAAGAGTTGCAGAACATTAAGGGGCTCAGAGATGAAGAGCGCAGAGACAGATCGAAGCTGAAACTTGTCCTCAAGATGAGAAGACAGACTCTAAGAACACTGCAATTGACTCTCAGAGCCACTCGCATAGAAGCAGAAGCTTTCGGCGCATCGGCAGAGGAGGCAATACGGCACATCAACTCTGCAGAGACTGAAAACGACGTGATCGAGCTTTCGCAGGAGGAATATTATGCGTTGACAAAGAGAGCTAAAGATGAGGAGGCACTTGCAGAGTGGAGGATCAACGTGTCCATGGAACAGAAACTGGCAGCTGAGGCAAGCCGGAATTTGATTCTGTCGAGGCTGAGAGGACTGCACTCTAATCGCAGCTCCAAAAGGACTATAAACGAAGACAAATTAACGGAAGATGATCGTGAAGATGCCCTTGCAGAGGAAGAAGAGGGTGATTTTAAGGAGGAGATAGAAGCTGTAATGCTGAAAACTCAAAACAGATCAAGTTCTATGTCCGACGGCAGGAAAACGTCGAGGAAGTGTTCAATAAACAGCTCAAGAAGTCGTAACAGGAAAAGGCTTCTGAAGAAGAAGAAGAAGAAAGCTTCCGTCTTCGGTAAAATCAAAAGCTTTCTTGTCAGAAGTATCTCAAAGCTGTTTAAATGAGTTCAGATGGTACGTAAAATTTGCTAATTACTTTCCATTTTCAATAAACGTATAAAGACCAGGTTTCAGATCGAATGGGGTGCTTCTGATTTTTTTTCCTTCTGCTTGGAAATTGACGACTTTGTACAAGGTATAAGACAGCCCTTTTTTTGGCCGGGGAAACCTACCTCCATTTCCTGACCATGTATCTTCCCGACTCCGTGCATCAGTTTTCAATCAGTTGCATCTTTGTAATTCAATTGAATCTTTCAAAAACTAAGAGTTAAATGCGATTCGGAAAGGCATTTAGCAGTCCAGAAGATTCAAAAACTAAGGGTAATCCAAAATTAACCAGCTCATTATGGCCAAGAAGCATGTTTTATGTTTTTAAAATCTCCCCTGCCAAAATTAACAAAGGTGTGTGCACATGATAGAAGAGGAAGCTAATTAAGGAGTTAAACAAAAAAATAAATGATGTGTGCATATGATAGAGCATTTAACCATGTGATTACGTTCTCTATATAATCATTCTACTAATCCCAAGAAAGTCCATTTAGAACCGAAATGAGTATCAGAGCAACGGGGAAAATGATAACCGTGTTGAGCATTGATGGAGGTGGCGCTAGAGGCATAATTCCAAGGACCATTCTTGCCTTTCTTGAATCAAAGCTTCAGGCACTGTTCTCTTTGAACTGCGTCTCTTTTCCGAAAACACTTCCTTTGATTTTTTTTGGCGTCATTGTTGTTACTTGTTGACGTTATCAAGTTAATATTTCTCTATGTCTTGTCAGGAATTGGACGGAACAATTGAGAGAATTGAAGATTTTTTCGATATAATTGCAGGGACAAGCACTGGTGGGCTGCTGGCCACCATGCTTGCTGCTCCTAGTAACGAATACAGGCCATTATATGCTGCTAAGGACATTAAAATTTTCTATTTAGAACACTCTCCAAAAATTTTCCCACAAACGAGGTAATAGCTCGGTGGAAACTCAAGTCCTACATCCCCTGATGATAATCAGATTATCGCTTTGTGTTTACTATGAGAAAATTCTGATCATGATCAGTATAATTTCCCTGAACTAAAGCTATGATATCATTGTCAGAAACGGCTTCATTGGTTCAATGACAACTTTTACTCGTGGGTTCATGGGGCCAAAGTACGACGGCAAGTATCTTAGGTCACTGATAAACCAATTGTTTGGAGACCTAACGGTATCTCAGACACTAACACAAGTGCTCATACCTGCATTTGACATCAAGCTGCTTCAACCATTCATCTTCAATAATGTATTCAACAACTATCCCATTTGAAAAATTTTATTAATAACAAAATGGTACGCTATCATAAGAGTACAGTCTAAGTTTATCCTTATCTCAATTTTGAACTCAACTAATTGATAGTCTAAATTATTGCTTAATTAAGCTTTCGAACTTAGAAATTACAAAATTTTATTAGACTAATTTAAGAAAATTTCCAATCCATTTACACTTAATAATCTAATACTATTTTCTTTTCCTCTTTATTCTTAATTATAAAAAATAATATCCTAACTAACCTAACCACCATAGTTACTAAAATACCCTTACCTAATTAAAGGTCCTATTTTACGCTCATTTATTTCAATTAATACTAAAAATGCCATTCTTGGAAGTACCCTTCATTATTTGCATTTCCTATTGTGCCCCTTAATGCAACTTAAATTTTCCCAAAATGTGATCTCTTCACCCTCTCTTCTTCTCCTATCTCCTCTTCTTTTATCATTTTACAGCTACATTTTCTCCATTTTTATCCCTTTCCATGACTTCAATTATTGTCCCAAACAATCACAACATGCAATCCAACTATAAACTAGTGTAAAAAGATCAAAAATCACAAAAAAGACAAAATAGCAGCTGAAATTTTACCTATGTTTTAAGAGATTTTGGGTTGTTAATCTCCACAGCTTCCTCCCAATTTTCTACAAAACAAACACAACGAGGGAACCTATAAAAGAAATGTCACATGTAGGAGAAAAAGGGTGTTTTAACACACTTACTAGCTAGAATGGTTGAGAGAAAAATGAAGAAGAAGTTGTTTTGTTACTATTTTCACATTTTGTAACTGATGACTTCTTTTATATGTGTTTAATAGTTTATCGGACAGCTTTTGGGTTTTTGTTTTATGAGGGGTTTTACACTAAAACTGATGGAGAGAAAGAAAATGCTGGTTCTGTCATTAGGAATAGGCACAGGCAAGTACGAAGAGAAATATAATGTAGCTATGGCATCGAAATGGGGTTTGCTCAGTTGGGTATATAATAAAGGCAAAACACCTCTAAATGACATTGTAGCATATTCAAGCTCTGATATGGTGAATTACCACATCTCTACTCTCTTTCAGTGCCTGAACAGTGATGACCATTACCTTTGTGGGACACTGGGAGGCTTGAAGAAATAGGAAGAGGGAGAACAAATGAAGCAGCTCTCACCCACTTCGCTAAGTTAATGTCAGACGAAAGAAAGAGCTGCAAGTTCATTGAAATTAGATGTTTTCTCTAGCCAAATAGGGAGATTGTTGGAAAAATGCTAGTATTATTCCACTTAAAATTGTGGAGAACAGAGTCAATGGTAAAGGTGAGGGAAAGCCTTGGAGCAATTGGTAAAAGTTTCTCCTTTGTGATCATAAGGTCACTGATTCGAATCATGGAAACAACCTCTTTGTAAAAATTATAAAGGAAAGGCTGCGTACATTAATGAACCTCCCCCGACCATCGCAAAGAGATAAACCTTGTGCACTAGGATACTTTGACTTTTAGAGTCATTGGTAAAGGTATTAAGGTTGGCCAGTGTGATAATTTTTTTAAGAGTGTAGAAGTAAAACTCAATTTAAATTAAGTTGCCGAACATATAGCCAATTACTCCTGATCACCCTAAGTAAATTCTATTAGTAAAGGTAAATAAGTAATTTACTTTTTATAAGAGTAAAATTATAATATTACAAAGTTGAACAATTTTCTTGAAAATTTTCTCACTCATCGTAATTCATGTTCTCTTGAAAACTATTAACTTCAAAAGAGAATTTCTTTTTGATTAAGTTTATTGTGATTTTTCAAAAGAAAAGAACAATTTATATATAAAAAAACTTTTTTTTACTTAACATTCTTAACAATTTTACAACATATTCTAAGAAATAAGAATTTTATAACTACATTATAAAATAACAACGTTTATTGTTTTGTTAGATTTAATTTGTTTATATTTTCATTTATATGGATCTTAAATAGAACCACCATTATTTATTTTAAATTTTATACACTTAATTTGAGAATGAGGGATGATAAATATGAAGCACTAACTTGCTTTACATTTAACTTCAAGATTAGGTTTAAAATTTTGGTCTTTGATGAATGAGCTTATATGAACCTTAGAAAGCTTCATTGGCAAGCTGTAAAGGCCATATAAATATTGTCATCAAGTAGGAAGAGCATTATGTCTAACTAAAAACTATACCAAACTTTCATACATCCAATACTATGCTTTTGTTCAAAAAATACCACCCATAATAGATAAATCACACTTTTACCTTGAAATGAAAATATTGTCGTTGAGAACGAAGAATACCATGTCTTAATAAAAACTATCAGACTATCATGCATCTAATACTATGCTTATATTAAAAAAAAGGCCACCACATATATCAAATAAGTCATATATTAACCTTAAAATGAGAATACCATCACTGAATACAAAGAATACCATAACTCAGTAAAAATTATACAAACTTTCATTCATCCAATATCATGCTTATGTACAAAAAATATCATTGCAATCTTAAAATGAGAATATCATCATTGAACACGAAGAATACTATAGCTTAGTAAAAACTATACTAGACTTTCATACATCCAATTTCACACTTATGTATAAAAAAATATCACTAACCATAACAGATAAGTCACATGTTCACTTTAAAATAGGGATATCATCGCTAAGTACGAAGAATATCATGGCTCATTTAAAATTATATCAGACCTTCGTACATCAATACCACACTTATATAAATAAAAAAAATACTACTACTCATAACATATAAGTTGTACATTAACTTTAAAATGAGAATATCATCACCAAGTATGAAGAATATCATAGCTTAGTAAAACCTATACTAGAATTTCATACATCCAATACTTGGCTTATGTATACAACAATGCCACCACTCACAAAAGATAAGTTACACATTCACCTTAAAATGAAAATACCATAGAGTATGAAGAATACCATAGATCATTAAAAAAATTATACTAGATCTTCATATATTCAATATCACGCTTATATATAAAAAGTGCCACCATTTATAACAAATAATACACATGTTCACTTTAAAATTAGAATATCACTACCAAGTATAATGAATATCCAACCTCAATAAAAATTATACTAGACCTTCATACATTCATTATTGTACTAATGTACAAAAACATATCGCTATCTATAACAAGTAAGTCACAGGTTCACCTTAAAATAAGAATACCATTAGTTTAATATTAAGATACCATGCCTCAATAGAAACTATACCATTTGTGATTACATTTCTTATGACAATTTTGTAAAAAAAATTATAGGACACATTAGGACTAGGTAATAGGTGTAAAAAGTGGGCTTTCAATTATCAAATTAAAATAATACAAGGTTTCAATATTAATGACATAGAATGGTACACTGTGTGTCTAATAAAGATTATGTTTAACACAATTAACTACATAACAATGTGGTCGACCATGTTACTATTTGAAAATTTGAAAGGACAATGAGAAGTATATAGATGGATAAACGATTGAGCATCAATCTGCATCCACTAAAGGACTTGAGCAACACTAATAAATATACAACCATGTGTTAAACCATCTTCTGGTATAAAATTTGAAGGAATAAATGTTAAGGATACAGATTAACACACGATTGTATATAAAACCATGTTTTTTTAGTTATATTGCACATGGTTATTTACATGATTATGTGATCAAATATGTTCTTGTTACTTTTTATTACTGATCATGTACATTGTGTAGAATTAATGTTTGGTTTGGCATTTTCAACTACGTAGTTGTGTGCTTAATTGTGTTATTATTGCAATGTCGAAGGCACTATTTCAAAAGATAGATTGCTACACGGTTTTTTAGCAAATTGTGTCCTTTATAGTAATTCACAATTTTAGGGTTAATAAAGGAAGTTCAATACGTATAAAGCTTCCTCGAGCAACTTGAGAAAAAAGTTCACCCCCTCCCCCCAAAACCATGTCTAGATTTTAAAGCTTCCTTTACACGTTCGTAAATAACTCTTAGCGTCCCATTATTTCATTAGTTAATAGCACACCATAGAATTTGCAATGAAGCAGTTGTAATTCCTTCACAATCATTCTTACATATTGTAAGTTAGTTAATAAACAGAAAAGTTTTTGGAGTGTTGACATATACTCATTTGAAAAACTAAAGTAGACATGGTAAACAGTGAATATCATTCCCATATGGCTAACTATTTTAATGGTCATTTGTAGGTTTATACGTTGTTATTTGTCATTTATGTGTGTACATTATTGTTGTAGTACATATGTTTACTCATAAATTCAGACATGTATTGTGAAAATTAGTGGGATCAATAAAAATGTCTAAGGTGGTGAGGTATCAAGATGGTCACAATATGGTCTTGTTAGTTTTTGTTCTCAATGATATTTGGTTCATATCCATTATGTGTAGTTTGTTCTGCTAAGGTTTTATTATGAGACATCATTTTGTTGTAATGGATGCGTTGTGTGGCTGAGAACAACATTAATATTTTGATTATTAAAGTCTAGAAAAGTAGGACCAAGTTTTCATTAGAGCATCCTCTCCTCCATAAAAAGGAAAGGAAAAGGTCTGGAATGTAAAAGGAAGTCAATGAGCTACCAATTTAATATGAAAATAATGTGTATATAAACTTAATTTAATATAAAACTTAATAATATAGGTCGGGGATGAAGTTCTTACTATAGGGACAAGTAAGTGAAGTGCGACAGTGAAGAACAGGGAAATTTTCACCGAATAAAACTAAATTAATATGGTGTGTTTATGAAGTAAAACTATTATATTTGATTGTAACTAATGCAACTTCAGTGTTTGCAGAGTTGTCACATGTGGTACTACTATGAGATGTTTGAATTGATGCAGACTATTAGTCTAAAGCAGATTAAATGAGTCATCGATGTAGGATTTGGTGAAATGAGAGAGATTGAGAGGTTTAGGGTAAGGAGATGTGTTTTACTAGTCATGTACACGATTTAATCCTAATGAGTTTGACATTGAAAATAAAGAAGGATTAAGTGGATGACATTGTGGGGGTTCTTAATAAAATAAAACACGTATGAATAAAAGTCAATTAGGCTTTAGAACGAGTATGAAATTAATGATGAATATATCGTTACACAGTACGTACCTGATAAAGTGAGGTGTGCATGACAGAGGAATATTTCGAGTTAAACTTTCACTTATCTATGAAAAGTGAGGTGTGCATGACAGAGGAATATTTCGAGTTAAACTTTCACTTATCTATGTTGGATTTCCTTTTATGTCCCAATATCAGCCTACAATTGCTACATACCATTATTGATGTTAATGATTGTTAACAATTTGGTTGGGGATATTTCGTCCTCAACCATATCTGCAGGCATGCTCACAAGTTCCACAAAAGCGCAGAAGTCAAAGGTGTAACACCTTCTATGGGTAGAAGCATAGCTATATTGATGGTGAGTCATAAGGGCAAACGATTGATTGTTGTCAGTTGAAAGATAGAGATGTACATATTGTGTAATTAATTGAAGCTGACTTGAATAATAAATTGTTTGTAGATTTATTATGGGTTAATTATCAACAAAAAGCTCAAATTTTTATCAAATTTTCAATTAAAGCTCGAACTTGAAAAAATAGCAATAAAATGTCCAAACTTTCAATTTTTTCAATTCTTGCCTAAACTTCAAAAAGTAGCAATAAAATGCTCAAACTTTCAATTTTTTTCAATTTTAACCTAACGTTAATGTTTTTGTTAAGTTTGCTGACATGACTTGCCACGTATTTTAAAAACTTTAACTATTAATAAATGTCAACTAAAATTATCATAACAAATGAAGATTAATGAAACGACGTCATTTAATCACATAATTAAAAAGACGTCGTTGTTTAAAAATGACATAAATCAGATTACGCAGCCTCGACAACCTTATGCTTTGATTTCAGTTTTTCCCTTATTTTTAGTTTGTTCTCTCGACGCCCTAACCCTTCGATTTTCATATTACGCAGCCTCGACGACCTCGCACTAAGGTCATCAAGAGAATGAACTAAAAACGAAGACCTTACTGATGCAGTAGACTATAATGCGAGAATAGTTTGGGGCATCATAAGAATAAACAAAAAATAAAAGGTTGAGGACATTGGGAGAACAACAGATAACGTCGTGCTAGAATTGAAGAAAATTGAAAGTTTAAGCATTTTATTGCCACTTTTTAAAATTTGGGCTAGAATTGAAAATTTTTGAAAGTTTGAATATTTTATTGCTACTTTTTAAAGTTTGAGCTACAATTAAAATTTGACAAAAGTTTGAGTTTTTTTTAGAAATTAACCCCTTTATTACCATGATAAGCTACGAGTGAACTGGCTGTTCAAATGGGAGAAGATGGTTAGTATTTTAGTTTGGGATAATAAAAGTATTGACAAGGCATTAAAAGTTAACAAGGTATTGGAGGGAGTATACGAGAAGTTAAGAGTAATTTTGATATTAGAAAATTTATGGTCATATTTTAATAAACTGAATGGCACTAATTATAATTCATTAGTATATGGTAGTTGGTGTTAGACGTGGAGGTTTAGTTACCATAATGATCATCTGACGAAACATCATGGTGGAGCCACATGGGTGGACGCGACTCGCGGGTGCGATGCACACGCCCACCACTCGTCCCAACACATGGATGGACAGGATAGGGACACGTGTCAGTGCTTGCAGTGCACACGCCATACAGTGCAGGCGTGTATGCATATGGGTGGCGTGTGCATGACATGCGCCAGACTCATCTGGCGTGAGTCAGCCAACACGTGTGCAACGCATGCGCACTTTATCGCCACGCGCAGCGTGACGTCGGCTACTAACGTCATGTTGATGTTAGCATCTAAAAAAAGAAAAATTTTTAGAATTCCTGTAAGGGTGCCCCAGATCTTTTTGGGTCAGTTTTCGGGTCAAGGGAATTTTTTAAGTAATTTTTCAATTTTTCTGGATTTATTACATTGGTAATTGGTTTCTAGAAAAGGTTTTAAAGCTTTTTTAAGCTAGTTTTGAATGCATTTTCATGCCTCGAATTGCACATAAGGGAGACACTTAAGGTTTCATGTCTCGTGTGGTAGGTTCGATATTCGGGAAAGTATGATAATCACTCTTATTGATATTTTTTTAAATAAAATCTCAAATAAAGTTTAAAAACAATGTTTTCAGAATCAGTGTGTGATGATTGTGCATTTGGTTTTTTGCATATATAACTGATTTTCACATACATTATGCCCATATAGAATGTGATGATGACATAAAGATATATCCCTTATATTTATGGACTTTCTATGGTAATGATGAGAATGTAGTCACCAAAGTGGCATTTCAAGTTAGTATTTTGAATTATTCTGCTCATATGTTTGAGGGATGTCTCTAACCTTATGTTTGGTCATTCTGCCCAAAGGTGTTGGCCTCACATAGGGTTTTGAGATGTACATAAAGGCATTAGATGGAGGAAAGTCGTTGCTTAAATGATCTATTCACCTAAAGGTGGTAGTGTCACAAGAGTTAATGGTCTGTACTCTGACCGCCTTTTTGTGGAGGTCTAATTGCATATATTATAAATTCAGCCCAAATGTGTTTCATAATATGTGTGATCGGACTCTCTATTTAGATATTGTTATCACTGTTATCCTGCATTTGAACTTATTTTTATATTTTCTTTTCTATCTTGCAGTCACTTTTTCTGTAAACAACAATGTTGTTACGATTAAGACCTTAAATGACTTCAATTTTAAGAAGTGGAAGAAGGAAGTGGAGTTTGCCCTAGAGATGGCTGACGTTAGTATGGCGATGCACATCGAGAGACCTTCTCCATTTACTAATATCAGCTCAGAAGCTGATAAAACAGCCATGGCGATCTGGTAACGGTCAAATAGGATGTGCTATTTGACCGTCAAGAGGTCGATCCCAGATCATGTACTGAGTGGATTACTGGATACGACCATAGCGAAGGAGTTTATGGATGGCATTTCTCAGAGATACAAGGCGTCTTCTCATGCAGAGCAGAGCACCTTGATTAAGGAGCTATTCTCCATGAAGTATAAAGGAGAAGGAGGCGTTCAAGAGTACATTATCAGGATGGTTCACCTTTAGACTAGGTTGAAGGCACTTGCTGTACCAATTCCTGATAACCTTATAGTGCATCAGGTACTAAATACTCTCCCTCGAGAGTTTGAGATGTTGGCTACCTCCTACATCTCTCAAGATGAGGCCTGGGACATTAATGCCTTGATTTCTCGATGCGCTACATCGGAGGAGAAGATTAAGAGTTCTCCTCATACAGCCATGCTTACAACTGCCAAAGGAAAGGGGAAGACTAAGCCCCAGCAGCCTAAGGGTAAGGGTAAGAAACCCAAACCCTCTCCGAAGATTCAAACTGGACAGTCCAGCATTGTTAAGGGGTCACATGACCTAAAAGGTATGAGGTGCTTATTCTGTAAGAAGAAGGAGCATAGGAAGGCCGATTGCAAGAAGTACAAGTTATGGAAGGTTAAGAAGGAACTGTCAGGTAACTCCTTGGCTTATGTGATTCATGAATCCAATGTAGCTATAACCATATCAAGTTCTTGCTGGTTAGATAGTGGAGCTTCTAACCATGTTACTTCCACAATGCAGGGGTTCAGATCCAGGAGAAGGTCGACTAAAAGAGAGGAGAAGCTGATGGTCGGCAATAATGAAGAGGTGGATATTTTGTATGTGGGAGATATAGGCTTGAACCTCGATACGAGGTTTGTATTAGTTTTACGAGACATGTTTTATATGCCGTCTTTTGGACGAAACTTCATCTTTATATCAGTTTTGGATAAAGAGGGCTATCGTTTTGTTTTTGATACTTCATTTGTAAATATTTCTATCAATACAATACATATCGGAACCGCCTTCTTATCCTATGGATTTTATAGATTGTGTCTTACTCCTAACGAAATGTATACCTCTTTTTATGTTGCCGAACCTGTTACTTGAAAGAGAGACTTCATAAAGAAAATATCGTACATATTGTGGCATAAACGTCTTGGCCACATTTTCAGGGAGAGGGTTGAGAGATCGATAAAGGATAACATTCTTCCAACTCTGGATTTCAGTGATCTGGAAACATGTATTGATTGTTGTAGGAGTAAATTGACCAAGATAAAGAAAAAAGGGTTAACTCGTGATTTTGGTTTATTGGGCCTCATACATACAGACGTTAGTGGTCCCTATACAGTCACGTTATGCAATGCCAGATATTTTCTAACGTTTATAAACGATTATTCCCGCTATGGTTATGTGTCCTTACTTAAGGAAAAGTCTGTAGTTCTTGATAAGTTCAAGATCTTTAAGACTGAGGTTGAGAACCAGTTGGAAAAATCAATAAAGATTGTCAGATCTGATAGGGAGAATACTATGGCAGACATGGAATTGCAGGACAAGAAAAGGGTCTGTTTGCCAGGTATTTGCAGGACAAAAAAAGGGTCTGTTTGCCAGGTATTTGGAATCAGTTGGAATAGCGACTCAGTTCACTATGCCAAGTAGTCCTGAGCAAATGGTGTGGCCGAAAGGTGCAATCACACCCGAAAGGACATGATGAGGTCAATGCAGAGTAGGACTAACTTACCCGAATACCTTTAAGGCAAAGCCATCAAAATGACATTGTATATCTTGAATAGAGTCCTAAGTAAGTCAGTACCAAAGACGCTTTTTGAACTCTTGGTTGGAAGCAAGCCAAGTCTTGCACATATTCGTGTGTGGGGCTGCCTTGCTGAGGTAAGGTTATATAATCCTTATGAGAGCAAATTGCAATCTCGTTCCACTCGTTACTATTTGGTAGGTTATCCTGACCATTCTAAGAGCTACAGATTTTACTGTAGAGAAGAGGGGCCAGAATAGTAGAATCGCAGACGGTTAAGTTTCTGAATACGATATCCATGATGAGGGAGGATCTTCACATCCTCCAAGAGATAGCAGGACAGATACTACGATTATTTCGTATCCGCTTCTCACACAATTAAGTCCGGTGGATGAAGGTCCAAGTACCATGCCTATGCCTGTTCAGGAATAGATTTTTTAGGCACAAAAATCTATGCAGTTGCGCACATCCACCAGAGAGAGGCGACCTGCTATCTCACCAGATTATATAGTATATTTCGGTGAACAAAACCATAACATAGGGCATGTTATGGATCTAGTTACTTTTACAGAAGTCGTTTCTGGACCCCATGCGGATATGTGGTGGGAAGCGATAAAGGGTGAGATGCAATATATAAGGTATAATAAGGTATGAGAGCTTGTCAATTTACCTCAACATGTGCAGACTTGTCAGTTACAAGTGGCTATTTAAGACCAAGAAGGACACACAGGGTCAAGTTGAGCAGTTTAAGGAGCGTTTGGTTGCTAGGGGATTCACTCAGAGAGAAGGAGTTAACTTTAATGTTACCTTTTCTCCTATATCCTCAAAGGATGCATTTAGAGTGATTATGAAAATAGTAGCTCATTATGATATGGAGCTACATCAGATGGACATTAAGACCACTCTCTTAAATGGTGACCTTTATGAGGAGGTCTATATGGATCAATCTGAAGGATTTCATGATCAAGATGCAACTGACAAAGTTTGTAAGTTGACTAAATCAATATACTGTCTGAAACAAACTTCCAGACAATGGTACCTAAAGTTTGATGAGGTTTTGATCTCATTCAGCTTTGTGGAAAACAAAGTTGAAAGATGCTTATACTATAAGGTAAAGAGGAGCAAAGTTATCATCCTGTTACTGTATGTGGATGATATTTTGCTTGTGTCAAATTATTTGACCATGTTGCATGAGGTAAAGCAACTTTTGGCCAAACACTTTGACATGAAGGATATAGGTGAAGCATCTTTTGTCCTCGATATACAGATTTACGGGGACACTCATTAAGTCTCTCACAAAGAGCATACATTGAGCGAGTGCTACAAAGGTTTAATATAGCTTATTGTAAACCTGTTGTAGCACTTATCTCTCACGGTGAGAAATTATCTTTGGCGTAGTGCCCAAAGAATGGAGTTGAGAAAGAGGCTATGAGGAATGTCCCATACTCTAGTGCGGTTGGTAGCTTGATGTATGCCTAAGTGTGCACTAGACCGGACATTGCATTTGTTGTTGGACTGTTGGGTCGATATTTGGCTAACCCAGGTGTAGACCATTAGAATGCAATAAAGCGAGTGTTGAGATACCTAAAGGGTACCAAAGATTATACGTTGACATATAGGAAAGTCAACGATTTAAACCTCACAGGGTATACAGACTCCGACTTTGCTATGTGTTTGGATGATCGTAAATCCACTACAGGATACATTTTTATATTGGCAGATGGTGCAATATTGTGGAAGAGTGTCAAGCAGACACTGGTAACTTCCTCGAATATGCATGCAGAGTTTGTTGCATGTTATGGAGCTGCTACACAGGCGATTTGACTCAAAAACTTGATTTCTAAGTTGTCTGTGATAGATTTGATAACTAGACCCATTCGGTTATGTTGTGATAATTTCATTGCAGTGTTGTTCAGTAACAACAACAAGAATATCACAGGGTCTAAGCATTTAGAGGTCAAATACTTGACCATAAAGGAGATGATTCATAAGGGTGACGTTAAAGTGGAGATTAGGACTAAGGAGACGTTAGCTGATCCATTGACTAAAGGACTTTGCCCACTAGTGTTTGTTAAACACATATCCAATATGGGCATGTTAAAGTCCTTAGACAGCAATAGTTAGGGATCATTATATTTGCTCTTTAAAAGTTTGTACATTTTGATGTATTATGACATTGTGATTATTTATTAATATAGATGATCATCTTTTTATCCTCAGGAATAACTGTTTTAGTGTATAGTCATAATACATATGAAAGTCTTAAGATTTGTGTTGATCTTAAGCATTTCAAAGGTCATTGGCCACATATAAAGATTGACTTTAAGCCTATGTCATTTTGACACATACAGTTTAGTATGGATATCCATAAATTTAACATGACATAGGGAGATATAAGTTTTCAATCCCGTAAAGGTGTTCTCTAATGTAGTTTAACATTCAGTTGGAGAACATAAAAGTTTTCTCTAATTTGTTTAGCATTCAGTGAGGGAAAACAAGTTTTCTCTAATGTTTTTTGGCATTCGGTGAGAGAAAACAGGATTTCTTTGCTACAGTTTAGCACATACAGTTTAGCATAAAGTTGGAGAAATCGAGACCTACAAGCAAAGATGATTCGTTTTAGGTCATACATGTATCATCCTAGTTTGTCACACTCCATTTTCCCATTCATATTAGTGAGGTATTAGATATTCGTGATTATATTAGACCTGTGTCGCACATGACACATGTGTTTGATATTTTTCGGTATCGAAAGCTTTGCAGGACGGAATGTTGGACTTTTATTACCTTTGGATCAAATGTTTTTAATTTTTAAAATTTGGTACCAATATAGTAGCGTGACTTAACCGATTTTTTAAAACTTTTTAAACTTGAGTCAAAACTACAATTAATACTTGTTCTAGGGGGAGAATGTTGGACAATTTTGTCCTTCCTCATAAATTTGGACAACTATTAATTGTATTTTGAATTTTCAATAACTTATTAAATTACGTAATTTGATCCAGACAAAGATAATAAAATGGCCCAATAAACGATCTAAATTAATGGGTCAAAGTTTGGGAGAAAAATGGATTCCGGTTAGTGTGGAACAGACCCATATCGAGCTTGTGATGAGGAAGTCCGATATGAAAGCTATATAAAAGTTAAGGTCTTCTGTAGTTGCTTATATTATTCGTAAGCATACGGATCCTCTAATCCGTTAAGAGCACTTACGTTTTAAGAAAACTGTAGAAAGGCGTTAATTGTGTATCCGTGAACGTTTTTCGTAAAGGTCCCGAAAGATTGTAGCTAGTTTTGGCCTTGAAAATTGCTTTAAAAGTCCAGATGAAACCGAAATCAGGTATTTCGCATTACCTTCAATTTTAACCCTTTCATGAACGATCCGGGACACGTAATAAGGTTTATCCTATATGTTACATTGTTATCTTACAAAAAGCTTGATTCTAAAGAAATATCTTTCTGCATAACATCTTACTCTGTAGATGAGTGTAATAAGAGACCAAGCAGAGAGACAAAAACATTAAAGAAAAGTGGATGAAAATTTGGTGAGCATATATTCCTTATCATAATCATAGTTTTTCTTTAAAACTTTAGACAACTAACTGTTAAAGTTCTTTTCTTCGTTATCTCAATATTTGCTTAATTTTTGTCGCTCCATATTATGTCCTCGTGAAATTACAAGTGTTTGTATGAAAAATAGCTGGAAAAAGATCAGGAAAAAACAAAAAGAAAGATTTGGGTGAAGTCTTATGTATTGTAATAGATAAACGAGTTTTGGAGGCTCTCAATGAATTCTTGCCTTAATCATGAATGTGGGATAAGCAGCTATATAATAGTTATTATGAGAGAAAAATTGGGGTTGTCATTCAATTACCAAAGTTAAGAATTGTATTACAGAGTTGAAAATACATGTCATGTATTTTTGTGGGGGTCAATACAATTGACACCCATATCTAAATCTTCAGTCACATGCTACCACCTTTAGTAAGACGTTAGTGTTTTGTTATTCTTTCAGTGCAGTCAATATATTCTTTCTTGATTAAAATGAGATTTAGTTAATAGTCTCATGTAATAACCCTATTTTGAGATTAAGATAATAATAAATTTAAAATAATTAATTAATAATTTTTATAAATTTATAAAATCTTTATATTTTGTTTCCTTCTTCGTATGAAATTATGATACTCATCTCTAAGAGAGATATCACAACTTATATTTCGTATCACTTCTTAGGCCTTTCTAAGGTTTTACCTTTCCACAGGAAATAATTTCGTTACCTTATTCAAGGTGAATTTTTATGAGTCATGGAGAGGGCTCAGTGTATAGAATCGTATAGGAAGAGAGAGTTGAATAGTCACTTGATAAGTTTGGGTAAATAAGAAAGATGGAAGAAAACTGAACTTTCATCATGTTAAAACCAGCACAAGATGTGCAAATTATTTTGGGTTTTGCACATTTATATATAAACATCATGATTAGTATCTTAGTTCACCACCCTGCAATTCTTCCTAATCTCCCCATTTTGACCAGTAAGTACACCAATATTAGCCATCTTTATCATTGATGCTCCAAAGTCCTTGTGAAACAAGTAAGGGAACTTGCTATAATTAATAACCATTGAAGCAGTGGTATTATCTCCCATAAGAGCTTGGTCTGATTGAAGAAGCCCAGAATTGTCGGCCAGGAGTGTGTAATAAGAGTTGTCGAACTTGGAGGATGTGACTGAATCTAAAGGAGCCAAGTTACTATCTGAACTATTTTCATTTGGACACACTGTTTGCAAATTCTGCAGGAGTGATGTGTCCATTGCTGGGTCTGGTTTCCCTGACCCACCAAAGTTGAAGAGCCTTGGCTTGAATGTGAAGCACTGAGCAAAGCCAATAGTATGTGCACCTATATTTGTAGTAAATAAAACAAAACATACAAATGTTTAAACATAGCTTTACATGGAAAAAAAAAGAACTTGTAAAGCATAATAGAAATTTGGTAATATCAAACAAGTTATATGGTTCAATTAATTAAATGTATTAGTAGATCGTGAATTGCCGACAATATTGAAAATATTATTCATAGGAATATAATTTTATACTTCAGTATCTGAATTTAAAATTAGCTCAATTTTTCAGCCTTCAAATTTGTATAATGAATTATGATAGCATGGATAATTAATTTGTTATTTTATGTTATTATTTTTATGAGAATTTAGCCCTTTTTCTCAATTAACTTAAAGTAAGATTTGTGGAGTTAAAAAAATGTAGGCTCCATTATTATATATATCTTTTAATGGGAAGTATTATGATCTCATTGCTGCCACATATAGGAAGGAAACCTGAAAGCACAACAACATCCTTCAAGTCGAGACCCTTGGAAGTAAACTTGGCTGTGATGTTCGCCAAAGGCTCAAAAGGTGATGGTAGCTGCGTATTAGCATCGTTCTCAATCGTTGTTAAGCCATCTCGACGACCCAAAGGTACATACCAGAATGGTCCTCCGGCCTATACTATCACGACTCCCAACAAAAGAATTAAACATTAAAAACCATAATGTTATTTTGATTTAGTTCTTACCAGGTAATATACAGATTTAGTTCTTACCAGGTAAACAGCCTCTCTCGCTGCCAGAGTCAGTATATCAGTACAAGAAACAGTACCTGGACAAGCTTTCTCTAAGGAAGCTTTGATACTGTCAATGACCTCAAAGCCCCTCGCAGAATTTCGATTGGGGATTGCATTTTTCTCCCCTCCATCGAGTAACAATGAACCATCACATCCCTGCATAAGTGGCAAAGAGTAAGTAAAAAGAAACGAGCTTTTTGTCAAGTCTCAGCAGTCATTTTGGGTGCTCCATAATTAGTCTAAATTCTATAATTGGTTGTGATTATAAAATGTCTCGACTAGTTTTTGTGCTACTCGTACTGGGTAGAGATTTTAAAAACTGAACTGAGGATTACATTAACGAAGCAATCATGGAAGTGAAGTCTTAGGATAGAGGCTGCGATCCTAGTATCATTTGCAATAGCAGACCAGACACCATATCGGACGGTTTTTGTCAGGTTAGGACATGTAGAGTCGTAGAATCTGTAATCAAGTTGGCAAAAGATAAGGTGACTCAGGAGCAGAAAGCAGAGCAAGTAAATTATGGGAAGTCTACAGGACTTTTGATCCATGTCTTGAGAGTATAAGATAGCTAGACCAATATTCTGTGACAAAGTCAGGGCAACCAGAAGCGATTTATAAACAAATGCTGCACAAGCAAATTGTCTTGTTTTCAAGAAGCATTTCAAACAGTAATGTATCTCTCGGTGAGTTGGGTACAATTCCATATCTGTCGTTAATGGGAAAAGATATCAGCAAACCCCACTTCATGGAGAATTATTAGAGCTAAGTGCTAGGATGAGGCATACCATCTGGAAAAAGAAGTATAAGCTACTGTTGTTTATACTCTCAAGTTTGACTTAAATCTTCACATGTGAAGAAAAAATGCACCTCTAAAAGATACTTTAGGTTTGGATTATATAATTGCAATTATCATATTGGAATGAGCTAGTCCAACATCATGTCTAAGTTCTGGAAGTGCCATTTGTTCATTCTCAGTTGGAGTGGTGGAATATTTGCATGCTGTGGACATAATGGGGGTAGATGGAGTGGATCTGTCCAAGACTTGTGGGCATTATTTTACACCCCAGATCCTCTGTCCAGTTTTACTCTGTCTTATTCTGTCTCATGGAATCTCAGCCATTTATTTTGCGGGACCCACGCGGGTCCCATGCGGGTCCCATATAAATAAATGGCTGAGATTTATTGGACACAATAAGACACCATAATATTGGACAGGGGATCTGGACTCATTATTTTATGCTATAAAGACCTGCATACATGGCTGTAAAGCGTAGTACTATGCAAGTTGTGATGTGAAGTTGCAATGGACACTCATCCCACCAATCAGAATTTTATTGCTAATACGATCTATTAATTGTATACCGAATAAATTTATTAATTATATATTTTAATTAAGTTAATTAGTAAATTAAGTGATAAATTTGAAGCAAGTAATTTTTAAAATTATTTAAACAATGCAATCCTGCTTCATAATATTTAAAGGTGCTTGGTGAATGATCCTAAAAAACAAGACCCTCATCTTTTTCATTTACCATAGCCTTGAGGATTTGAACTAGTCATGGAGACAATTGAAATTTGGGGAATGCGAGTGGGATTCGAGTTTGAGAAGAAAGTGTAATATGGGGAATGCGGGTAGGATTCGAGTTTGAGAAGAAAGTGTAATATGTAACGGTACCTTAGTTACGTATCCCAGATCGAACGTGAAAGGGAAAGAAACGAAGAAATGCGAAAAATACCTTATTTCGGTCTCTGTAACTTTAAACGAGTTTTTCGAACCTGAAACGAGCGTGAATCCACCGTCGTTTTCACAAGAACTACTCTCCGAACGCGGGTAAGGTCTTTCTACAGTTTTCTCAACACGTAAGATCTCTTAACGAGTAAGAGAATCTTTATGTTTATGATTGATATATGAGCAACTGCAAGAGACCCTAACCTTTATATATAGCATCCATATCGGGCTTTCCTATCACATGACCAATATGGGTCTGGTCTACACTAATTGGGATCATTTTTCACACGAACTTCGACCCATTGATTTATATCATTTATTAGGCCACTTGATTATCTTTATCTAGATCAAATTACATAACTTAACTGATAAGTTATTAAAAAACCAAAACCATACAATTAATAGTTGTCCAACTTTATGAGAAAGGACAAAATTGTCCAACATTCTCCCCCTTGGACAAGTATTAATTGCAGTTTTGACTCAAGTTTAAAAACTTAGTTAAGCCACACTACTGAATTAATCGACTAGGTTTAAGAACAAAACATTTGATCCAAAGATAACGAAAGTCCATCATTCCGTCCTGCAAGGCTTCGATACCGAAAAGTATCAAATGCATGTGTTATGTGCAACACAGATCCAATACAATCACGTATACCTAATACCTCACAAACATGAATGGAAAAATGGAGTGTGACAAACTAGGATGATACCTTTATAATCTAAAATGTATCATCTTCGCCTGTAGGTCTTGATTTCTTCAACTTTAAGCTAAACCGCATATGTTAAACTGCATTAGAGAAATCTTGTTTTCTCTCACCGAATGCTAAACAGCATTAGAGAAAACTTGTTTCCTCTTACCAAATGCTAAACTACATTAGAGAAAACCTTTATGTTCTCCAAATGAATGCTAAACTGCATTAGAGAACCTTTATGGGATTAAAAACTTATATCCCCCTATGTCACGTTAAATTTATGGATATCCGTACTCAATCTGTATATATGTCCAATGACCTTTAAATGCTTAAGATCGACAAAAATCTTAAGACTTTTATATGTATTATGACAATATATGATAACACGTATTACTGAGGATAAACAATGATCATCTCTATTGATAAACTACCATACTGTTATAATACATCAAAATGTACAAATGTACATGGAACAAATGTAACGATCTATTAACTAATAGTGTCTAATCACTTTAAAACACTCATACTGCATACTTATGTCACAAACACAAGTGGGCGAAGTCCTTCGATTAAAGGATCGACTAATATTTCCTCAATCTTTAAATGCTTCAAACCTTAATGTCACCTTTTTGTATCAACACCTTTATGGCCAAATAATTGACCTTTAAACGTTAAAACCCTGTGATATTCTTTGTTGTTTTTAAACAACATAGCAACAAGATTATCACAGTATAACCAAATGAGTCTAGCCACTGAATCAACCACAGACAACTCAGAAATCAAGTTTCTGAGTCAAACCGTCTGCGAAGCAGCCCCATAACATGCACTCTACATGCATAGTCAAGGAAGTTACCGATGCCTACTTGACGCACTTCCCTGACATTGTACCATCTGCAAACTTAAAACTGTAACCTTAAGTGGACTTTCAATCATACGAACACATGGCTAAAATCTGAATCTGGATTCCCTACTAGGTTTAGTCTGTTGACTTTTCTATATGTCAACATATAATCTTTAATTCCCTTTAGTATCTCAACACTCGCTTGACTGCATTTCAATGGTCTACACCTGAGTTAACCAGATATTGACCAAACAGTCAAATGGTGAATGCAATGTCCCACCTAGTACATAGCTAAGTATACATTAGGCTATCAACTGTACTAGTATACGAAACATTACTCATGTTGGACCCCGAACATTTCTCATGTTTTGCTTTGGTATTTTGGTGGATTAGAGATTATGAAATGGGAAGAATTAAGGTGAAAGTTAGAAGTGAAATGAAAGCAAAAACGAAGTTGAATATGTGTAGTAAGTTGATGAAAGATATGTAATTTTTGGACATCGGAGTTAAAATTTATGGTTCTTATAAGGGGAGATGCTTAGGAGCATAGATGCATCGTCTGTAAAGATGTATCGTCTGTAAAGACGTATCGTTTGTTATGACTTCATATCATCTGTAGAGACGTATCGTCTGTAATGACGTCATATCTTCTGTGATGACGTCATATCGTCTTAAGAGTTGCATCGCCTTAAGTTGACTTTGCTTCATCTTAAGTTGACTCTGCTTCATCTTAAGAGTTGCATTGTCTTAAGTTGACTTTGCTTCGTCTTAAGTTGACTCTGCTTCGTCTTAAGAGTTGTATCGTCTTAAGTTGACTTTGCTTCGTCTTAAGTTGACTCTGCTTCGTCTTAAGAGTTGCATCGTCTTAAGTTGACTTTGCTTCGTCTTAAGTTGAATCTGCTTTGTCTTAAGAGTTGCATCGTCTTAAGTTGACTCTGCTTCGTCTTAAGTTGACTCTACTTCGTCTTAAGATTTGCATCGTCTTAAGTTGACTTTGCTTTATCTTAAGTTGACTCTGCTTCATCTTAAGAGTTGCATCATCTTAAGTTGACTTTGCTTCGTCTTAAGAGTTGCATCGTCTTAAGTTGACTTTGCTTCGGCTTAAGTTGACTCTGCTTCGTCTTAAGAGTTGCATCATCTTAAGTTGACTTTGCTTCGTCTTAAGTTAACTTTGCTTCGTCTTAAGAGTTGCATCGTCTTAAGTTAACTTTGCTTTGTCTGCTTTTGCTTCGTCTGCTCTTTGCTTCGTCTGCTCTTTGCTTCGTCTACTCTTTGTTTCGTCTGCTTTTGCTTCGTCTGCTCTTTGTTTCATCTGCTCTTTGCTTCGTCTGTTCTTTGCTTCGTCTGCTTTTGCTTCGCCTACTCTTTGTTTCGTCTGTTTTTTGCTTCATCTACCCCTTTGCTTCGTCTGCTTTTTGATTCGTCTACTTTTCGCTTCGTCTGCTTTGTGCTTCGTCTGCCTTTTCTCAATTTGCCTCACCCTTCGTCTTAGGTTGACTTTCTGCTTCGTCTTACGTTGACCAGAACATCTTCTGGTCCAAGTTTGACACTCTAGATGATAGAATTTGTCCTCAAGGTCTTCTTGAAAGTTTTAGATCTCAAAGTCCTCTTTGAAACCGTCCTAAGATGATTTTAATCCGACATCTATAGAGAGAGTTATACCATTTGTCTTGAGATAGGTTCTGTATGATTGAGGAAGAAAACCATGTTTGATTCTTTCAGCCATAGCTTTGACATCCGCCCTCCAAATGAGGTGAATCTTCTACCAATAAATTCCGATTACATTTTCTGCCTCTCCATGAAAGATATAGCTTTTGATGTTGTTTTGAAAAAGGATCGATTGAATCAAGGTAAGGGTATCGGTAGGAAGAGTTTGAATGGGAGGATTTTAAGTATAGTGTACTGTTTCAATATAAGAACAGTCAGAAAATGTTTGGGGCAATACTTTTAGAGTTCTGAACCAAATGAATTTTGGTGTCATTAGAAACTTATGACAATGGAGAACATTTTTTAGAAGAAAGAATTATGTCAGAATGTTCAAGGGTATTGTTGGCAAGACACTTAAGCATAAAAAGACATAAGGCATAAATGGAAGGGCAAATGGGACATTTCTCACTCATTAAGGATATAATTGGAAGAAGAAGTATTGTCTTGCTTATAAATGAAGAAGAAAAACATGAATTAAGGGATAAAAGAAGAGAATAACGAAAATGAGAAAGAAAAAGAAAGAGAGTTTGGTGGTTTAAGAGAAAAGAAGAGAGTTGAGCTAGGGTTTAACTTTTCTTAGGGTTCAAGAGAGATTTTGAGGTTGTTCAAGAAGGGAAAAAGGTAGAGGAAGAGAAGAGCTTCCATTTGAGCCAAAGATCCCTTCATTTGGTGAAGAATGGAGGTAAGATCATTTTGAATTCTTTGGATCTTGGAAGGATTTTAGTTCATGGAGTTTAGAAAATGCTTGGGTTTAAGTATTCTAGAATCAATTTTAGTGATTTTGCATTGTGGGATTTTCCATTGGATTCCTATTGAATGAGACTTGATTTTTTTAGGGAACTAAGAGAATCTTACCCAAGAGCAAGGGGAAAGACAACCTTGACTTGGATTTTGCAAGCAAATTAGGTGGGTAATATATTTATGGCTATTGTGTAAATGGGCATTTTGCCTATGTGTGTGTATATGCTAGAATTGCTAAATTGTGAATTACTATAATGTGTTTTATATTATGCATTGAAAGATGTATGACATTTTGATATAATTGAATTGTGATTTTGATCTTGTTATGCCTTGAAATATGTCATGGCATTTTTGTATAAATGAAAGGTATGAAGGTATGATGAAATTATTTGAGCAGCTGATAAAATGATTTTGAGCATGATTATGTGCTTCTGTTTGGGCGAGAGTGGAACCATTCTATTCGTTATGTGCACGTTGACAAGTGCCTTCTTCCAGTTGCCCGCTTGTAGCATATGAGCTCCGAAAATGGACTCATTCTGTTCATGGTGTAAATTTCGGTTTCTCCATTCTGTTTCCATGGAACCCTCGAGCCATTTGTTGTGAATTGCATCTTTGAATTATCGAGTATGATGCATAATTAAGTGTTATGTTTTGATGGATGAATCTTTATGATATGTTCTATGTGCTCGTTGCCAATGGCTATAAATGTACAAGCCATTGAGCTTCGCAACTCACCCCATTACCTTCCACTCCACAGGTGAAGAAAAGCAGACTAGCATTGATCCTTGCAAAGTTTGGGAAACACTAAAAATAGAGACTTTTGTAATTAAGTTAGTTCAGAAATTTTCGATATCTAGAATCATATTAAGCATAAGCATTCGATTGTATAATGTGTATTTTGTATTTTGTATCTTGTAATAAGCCAAAGGGGTGGTTTTTTTTGGAAATGTAAAGATATTATGAAATCAAACATTTTGTACTATAATGGGCCCAAGTGATTACTAAAACTCTGATGTGTTCAATAAGGTTTACATCTTTTGTGATTGAAATTGTTTTCAATAAATCGGGTCGTTTTGATTATCGATTTTCTGCATATGCATTTATTGTTTAAGAAAATTTGCAATGAGATTCGACCGTCTTATGGCTCCGAATGTTAGGCTCCGGAAGTGAGGTCCAACAACTCATAACCTACCTCTTTACTTTATTCTTTGAATATTGTGCCAAAGATTATCTCTCACTATGAGAGATAAGTGCTACGACAGGTTTACCGTTAACCATATTAAACCTTTGTAACACATACTCAATGTATGCATTGTATGAGAGGCCTAATGAGTGTTGAGATCTGTCCCAATGAATCTGAATACCTAGGACAAAAGATGCTACGCCAAGGTCCTTCATGTCAAAGTTCTTGACCAAAAGTTGCTTAACCTTATACAACATGGTCAAGTAATTTGACGTGAGCAATATATAATCCATATGCAGTAATAGGAAGATAACTTTGCTCCTCCTGACCTTATAGTACAAACATCTTTTAATTTTATTTTCCATGAAGCCGAAAGAGGTCATAACCTCATCAACTATAAGGTATCACTTTCAGAAGGTTTGATATAAACCATATATTGATCTGCTTAACGCACAAACCATGTTAGTTGCATCTGGATCTTGAAATTTTTTAGGTTCTACCATGTAGACCTCTTCATCAAGATCTTTATTCAGGAAAGCGATTTTGAAAGGCATTTGATGCAACTCTATATCATCATAAGCTATAATTGCCTTAATCACTCAAAATGTATCCTACGAGGATATGAAAGTAAGGTAACATAAAGTCAACCTTTCTCCCTGAGTGAACCATTAGGCAACTGAGCGTGCCCATAAACCACTGAACTTTATCCCAAAATCCTTTAGATCTAATCTTCATTTACAACTGACGAGTTTACAATTCCTCTGTAACTCAATTGCCTCTCAAACCTTACTATGCTTTATGGATTGCATCTCATCATTCATTGCATCCCACCACACATCCGCATTGGGTCCAGAAACAGTTTCTGTAAAAGCAACTGGATCCATAACATGTCTAATATCATAGTCCTGTACACCTAATAGATTATGTAATCAGATGAGATAGCAGGTCATCTCACTCTGGTAGATTTACCTAACTGCATTAGATCTTGTACCCCTAGGAACCTCTGTATGTATAGGTATGGGTTCCTGTTCGTGTACAGGCACGGTACAGAGAACTAGATCCACCGAATCTAACTGTATGAGTAGCAGGTACATAATAACTGTAGTATCCGCCCTGCTATCATCCGAAGGGTCAATGGGCCCACCATTATCATAGACATCATATTCAAGAAACTTAGTTGTTTTTGATTCACTATTCTAGTCCCTTCTTCTCTACAGTAAAATCTGTAGCTTTAAAGTGGTCAGGATATCTTACTAAATAGCAATGAGCACAACAAGCATGCGATCTTTATAAGGATTATACTACCTTAGTAGGGCAGCCTCATACAATTTTGTGTGCAAAGCTGGGTTTTCACTCTTCTAGATAATCAGGTAGAACGACTCTGTTCTGCATTGACTTCTTTAAGTCCTTTAAGGTGCAGTTATGTCTTTCGGCAACACACCATTTTGCTCAAAACTACTCGGCATAGTGAATTAAGTCACTATTCTAACTGAATCCAAATATCTGACAAACGGACCTGTTAAAGTCCTGAAATATCATGTTTGCCATGATATTCTCCTCCATGGTCAAATCTGAATATCTTGATGAATTTTTCCAATTGGTTCTCAACCTTCAGTATTTAAGCAAAAACACATAACTATAGGGGTAATAATCATCAACAAATGTCAGAATACATTTGGAATTGCACAATGCAATTGTATAAGGTCTACCAATATCTTTATGTATCAGACTCAACAAATCAAAAGCATGAGTTGACCTTAACATCTTTATTAGTCAACTTACCCCTGCAACAGTCAACATATGTTCCCAGATCATCATAATCTAGAATTGAGAAATGCTTCCTTGATCAATTTATCAACCCTAACTCTGGAAATGTGGTTTAAACTTTTATGCCACATGATGTATGACTTCTCATTCATCAGGGTTCTTCATTTCATAACTTCTCATTCATCAGGGTTCTTCATTTCATTACTTTTTTGGCAAGATACGAAGAAGCGTATATCTCATTTGGTGTAAGATACATTCTATACAAACCATATGACAAGAAAGTTGTACCATTATGTTTTGCATTAAACAACAACTGTACAACATAAGCATTAAATATAAAACATTAACCCTCTTTGTCCAAAATTGTTCAAAAGATTATATATAAAATGTGTTGTGTAAAACCCAAATGAACCTTACTACGAGGTTCAGTATATACATTCCCTATAAATATTACTTCTCGTTCTTCATTATTGTGAACCATCAGCTCCTCCTTTCCTTTATTTGGCTTTATCTTGGATATGAACCCCTGCATCATGGAAGCACCTTGATCAGATGCTCCATTATATAGTCACCAAATACTTAATGCGACTATCGCAAATTAAATTCATAAATTGATAAGCCAAGGAGTTACCTGATGGTCACGGTCTTTCTTTCTAGGCCTCATACTATTGGCTTCTTTATGTCATGCAGACCTTTACCAGCATTGGTTTGACCAACATTAGCATGTTAAGAAGATTTGAACTTTCTACCTTTGAAATTAGCGGGCTTCATCTTTGCCTTCCCTTTAGTTGCTTTGAGGGTTGTAGGAGTAGCAAGCTTGCGTTTCTCCTCCTCAGCAATGCAATGGGCAATCAAAGCATTGAAGTCCCATTCCTCATCCTGCGAATAATATGCCATCACCAGATTACTAAACTCTAGAGGGAGTGTATTCAGAGTCTGGTGAACTATGAAGACATCAGGGAGAGGAATGTTTAGCATCTTCAGTATATTGTGAAGATGGATCATTCTCGATATATACTCCATCAGTCCCTTTTCTCTTATATATCTCATGAAGAATAATTCTTTCATCAAGGCACTTATCTCAACATTAGGTAAGACTGTGTACCTTTGGGATACATTACCAAGAAACTCATTCGCTATGTCTATTTCCGGAAGTCCACTTAGCAGATGGTCAGGTATGGATCTCTTAATGGTTATCAGACATAATATGTTAGACCGATCCCAGGCTTCATAGGCTGCTTTATGAACTCTCGAGTTCATGGATGTAGGTGGAGATGGCATATTTGTCCGTAGGGCCATATCAACCTCAGCTATCTCCATAACATTCAATACATCCTCTGTCCACTTCTTTGTATTGAAACCGGTCAAGGTTTCAATGGTGACACTGATTTTATTAACCAAAAAGGTGACTATAAATGATAATATTTAAATAAGCACAAATCTAGGACAACAATGATACTCAAAGCCATTAAATAGTATATTTTCTGAAAATTCGGTCACACATATTATAAAACACCTATGAGTTGAATACATAATTTATGCAACTAGACCTCCACATAAAAGCGATCAGAGTGCAAACCATTAACTCTCATGACACTACCACCTATGGGCGAATAGATCATTCAAACAATAACTTTCCTCTATCCAATGTCTTTGTGCACATTTCAAAACATCATCCTTCAAAGAGTACCCTGTAGCCTCCGGCCTTCCAGGACTTTGCTCTAAGAGTCCCCAATTCTTAATTCTTTTTAACTAATAATATTTAGAATTATGGTTTTAGTCATGGACTGTTGGACAAATGAATGCCTTGAGAAGTTGTATATAACAAACTGTCATCTAATAAACGATTATTATCAGTAACTTCACATGTCATTGACATGTTTAAGAAATATCATTTTCTTTTTGATGTAACGATGACCAAGATGAATTTTTGAAATATACATGCTTTTTGATGTAACAATGACCAAGAGTATGAACTATTATTAGATAGCTGACTTTTAGAAAAGTAAAATTAAGGGAGTATTTAAATTTTTAACATAATGTACGGCAACTATAAATGATGACGGGAGGAGGGCTTCGGGCTTTCTCTTTAATAATTATTTATTTTATTTTAAATTTGAAAATAAATAAATAAAATTATAATCGAGTTATCATAATAAATAAATTTGAAGTTAGGTCTCAACATTATAACTTAAAACCAATTTTTAAAAAACCTCGTCAGAAATTAAACCAATATGACAAAAATTTAAGATTTAAAAATTTCAACTGATATTAGGCTATCGTAAAAATTGAAAAAAAAAATGATTAAAAAATTATCATTATTCATAAAAGAATTTAAAATTTAATTTAAAAAGATTATTAAATAAAAATTAATTGATTTATTTTTATTCATCAAAAAATAATTTACAAATTTAATTTATTAATTAATAAACTGATTGGTTTTTTTAAGACAAAAGTTATTAAAGTAAATAAACCGAAAAGTTGGAGTGATCACGATTTTAACAATTAACTAGTCGGATCATTTTTTAATTGTTGTTTAAAACCAATATAAATCTTAACCAAAAAATATATTAGTTCCGAAATAATTCCATATCAAAATAATCCGAAAATTGCTTAATCCAACTCAATGTGATATTGCTAGGCCTAGCTGGGAAACCTCAACTGTTGATTGAGAAAAATCGTGTGTGTCATACAAGGACTGCATCAATTGGCAGGCAATCGAAGAAAGCAGATCCTTTTGATCTCTTTGTTCTTAGCAAGCAATCTTCAATTGTCAAGGAACATGATTCTTTACTTGTTATGGCCTTGGTGAGCCAAATACGCCATGTCTGGGATGGCTTATCTTTCCATTGTCGTTTTCCTGAACTGAAGTTTTTCTGATCAAACTTTAAAAGCCTCAGTAAGAAATGTTCACGCAACATTTTTGAACAATTGCAACAGTCTTGAAGTCAATAATTTAACACCGATTCTTGGATAAGCAAGTAGGCTATTCAGAATCGCAGAGTATTAGGTCCTATATCGACATGATTACAGAGGAAATGGCAGAAAATCAGGTTCAATAGATTAGATCTTGAACAAGACTCCAACCGTTTGAGACTAGAGCGTGAAAACAAAAGGAAGAAAGGCAGTATTCATGAATTTGACATACAAAGATCAGATCTTTACGTAGAAGTAAAAGTCTAAGAATCACAACACAGATTCATAGTTGTCTCTGATTCTAACAGCAGTCCTCGGAACACAAGTAACCGAAGCAACTCTGTGTACAGTCATAACAGCAAGAACAACTGCATTTGACCCCACAAGCAATCAAACTAAAACCCCAAGAAAACAAACTAAAACAGAAACGTTGAAAAGTGGAATAGAACTACATACCATTCATTTACAGACTTTTGCTGTTCATCATTCGACGTCTGATAATTCCTGTCTATGGACTGAGTTGCAGGTGGCTCCATCTATCTCTCTCTGTGAAACCGTTGGATAGAGATTTGGTGTTGGCAGTGAATTCTCCGCTTTCCTTCCCTTGTATTGTATGTGTCTAGATAACGTAGAGGAATTTTTAATCTGTCTCTTAGTTTTACCACCACTTACTTTACTGTCTGAGAACCGTAGCTGACCAAATGTCAAATGACCGGTTAAAAGGTTAGTTTATTACTTTTTTATGACATTTGATATCAAATGACAGCAACTAACTGTTTGATATCACATGTTGGGTCTACGAGTTTGCGTTCAAGCTATTATACGGTGTGCTCACTCCTTCCTGTACTTGGCAAGAAATAGTGAAAAGAGGCCCCAAGGTTCCAATAATCTGATGCCAGACAATGATCCCTCTTCTTTAGATCACTTGACACGTAGATCAAATGTCCGGATTTTAAGTTAAAAACACTCTCCTCCTTGGACTTATCCCCGCAGCTGACCAACAAGTGGACTCATCCCCGGTTTCCATGTTAGCTGGTCAAAGCAATCAATCCTTGAATATAAACTAAGGATGAAATCGTAATTTACGTCTGAACTAGTGTTGTGTTAATATTTTAATAAAAAAAACTCTTCAATGTTTTATTCTTTTTTTCTGAATTATTTTAAAATTTTATGGGGACCAAATCCTTTTTTTTTTTCCTTCTATGTTAATGGAATTTAATTAAGAACACCTTAATAACGCTGTTGTTGTTATATCAAAGTTCCCTGCCAAAACCATGATAGAACAAAGTACATCTAACCAAATTTTGGATCTAAAACCTAATGAAACGCTTTGGCTCCATAGCATGTACATGGAGGAAATAGGAATGAGCTTCTGCAATTGTTGAAGCTCTTATATTTTAGTGCAAGTAGTATACAAAACCTACCTCTAAAATCTCCAATCCAACATATATTTGGAGGATGAAAAAGTTTTAGAAACGTCAGGAAGTAAGTACTGGCGACAACTGTGAGGCCCCATTAAACCTTTCGACTCAATGGTCCTCTTCTATTATACTCCGTCCTGAACAGTAAAACAGTTCCATTCTCTCTATAAAGGTGTTATCTAGTTGAGAAAACAAGCAAATGTTGTTCTCCGAATTCCCTGACCCATCTCCAGACTGTTAAATATGGCACCATTTTGAATAGATGAAGAACCCGAGCATGCTTGGAGGAGATGGAGGAGGAAGAACCTCTGAAATGATTGGAAAAGAACAGGTTGTCACTGTCACCCTAAGTCGGAAGTCTCATGCTGAGATCATTCGTCAGTCTTGTTGCCACAGGAGAGAAAGAATAATGCATGAAGCTGGAGTAAAATGTCATTGAAGAATAAAGAGTCAAAAGAATTAAATACACGATGAACAAAAGAAAAGGGGTGTAGGACACATGAATGGAGTAACATTTACCTCTCAGAGGGTAGCTTTCCTTTTGTAATTTTTGAGCTTGTAAATAGCGGAAACTGATCAAGTTTCATATCAGCTGATTGAGGGCTGAGGGGCATATCCTGCTAGTTAACATGAAACCATAATAATCTGTTTTAAGTAAGGGAAAGACATTAGGAAAAATAAATAAAGGGCAATGAAAATGACAGAGAGGTTACGATCAATTTTGTTGCATGTGATGATGTGGTGGAATGGGGAACATCAATTTGCGGTGAGTTTTTCAACCACCAATGTTCTAGTAACTTGCAAGCAGTCGGCCTCTCTGCCGGATTTCTGAGAAAACAACAACGCAGAAAATCCTTTCCCTCAGGTGACAATGTTTCAGGTATAGGTGGAGTATCTCTCATGACTTTAAACATTGCTGCGGCCTGCATGGTGAAACAATAATAAGATCCAACTATAGGGTAGAAGGCCATATAGCTCTTGCACACAAAAACTACTCCAGTACTGCATAGTTAATCAAACAAAACTCATATACTTGGATTCGCCAAATGCAGAGGATAAGAATGCAGAAAATTCTAGTAATAACATCAACATACTCATCATATCACAAAACTATGCCGTGACCCTGCTCGGGAATGATCCTCCTTGACTAATACCAAGGATATCATGCAGCCATTACAGAGCTTAACAGGTAGCAATTTCAAAGTTCAACCTTTGGCATAGATAATAATGTCCCTTTACTTGATTAGAAGCCAAAAATAAGGGAGAAACGAGATGCCGTGACCAGGCCAGTGGGATGAGGTGAAGAATCAATATGATTGTAAACAGGGACAATGAGATCATGCAAATGGATAGTGCGGCGTTCATCTGTTAGTGCTAATTTATATCATCTCATTTACTATTGTATCGTGAAGACCTCATCCACACATGTTCTACCACAGAAAGGAACTTACAACTTCAAAATATAAGGAGAATAGAACCCAGAATCCTGGACACCAAGCATAGCCACAAAATGTTAAAAGGAAAAACCAAAGAGCAGAAACAATATCATGTTCATGTTCAGGCAATAAAGTTAAAATAGATGTACTCGTGTTGTTGTAATTCCTATGATCACTGAAACTAGTTTTTCAGAATTTGGGGTCATTTAAAAAAATAGTCATTATCTCTCTCCTGAGTAAAATTCACCACATACTTGCCTGCAATTTGGAGAAAAAAAACTGAGTTTTGATTAAGAAAGCAAATCAGTGATAGCATGGAACTTACCCCCTCGTACTCACTCCATGGAGGTTTCCCAGTGAACATTTCAATAATTGTACAACCCAAACTCCAAATATCTACTGCAAGTGCAAGGTCAGAGTTGGTCTCTTTCTGCATAACAGCTTGCATGAGCTGCAAAAACAGAAATAGAAACAGAATATCATGACAGAACGATAAGATCTAAAACATCAAAATCAATGTTGCTGTGATAAGGTACCTCTGGAGCCATCCAATAGGGACTTCCTTTTAAAGAAAGTTCAGCAGCATGTCCACTGAGCTGCATAGGAAACAAATTTCATGCATCATTAGCCCATTGCGAGAATCAGCGAATTGATCATGAATAAACCAGATGAAGTAACTATGCATGTGATTCTGTAAAACCATCATGCTAATTCGATCTAAACAAGTTGTGCTTATTACCATTGCAATAAAAATTGATGACGTACAGAACAATCACATTTTTTGCTACTTTAAGGTTCCAATATTTTCAAACCGATCACTAGAGTTCTAGTTGATCATGTGCAGTGAAAGAAACCATTATAAACGAAAAATGTTTCTCATGATGACAAAGCACATAAGACATATTAAAACTTGTAGACTCAACCTCTCTCTCCCCCAAAATTCCTACTAAAAGAAATCAAAGATAAAACTTGAGACAGATTGTCTATTACTTACAAAACATCAAGAACACAACAGCTACAAAGAGATATACCAAAGATTCTGTGTAACAAATATTACTTCAGCTTTGGGTCCAAAGATACATGGTTATATGCATGATTCAATGGCTCTTACAAGTTTTTTTTTTTAAAGAAAAAACAGTACTCACATGCTTCGCCATCCCAAAGTCAGCTAGCTTCACAACTCCAGATGCATCAACAAGCAAATTTGCACCCTTTATGTCCCTACATCACCAAGGAACCAAGTTAGTGTTAGGTCACAGACATTTAACAGTGTTTACAGGCTCTACCCCAAGGGACTGTCAAAGTATATGCCGAGATCATCATCAAGCTATTAAAGCACACATATTATTTACCTATGTATTGTTTTTGTGCTATGCAGGAAAGCTAAACCGGAGAGAATATGACGAGTGAAAGAACGGACAACACTTTCTGTAATAGCTCCACAATGTTCGCGCACGTATCTATTGATTGAACCAGGATGAACATACTCTAGATATATATAAAAGTGATCTCCCACCTACACATTGACAGGGATTATAATCAACCAAGTTCTTGAAGTCAAACATGGTTTAAGAGAAAAACACAAAAACCACTAGGTAACACTGGAATATTACTTACTATTTCACTACCATAATACTGGACGATGTTTGGATGCTTCAGATGGCTAAGAAGTTTAATTTCCTGAAACAAATGAAAGAAGTTAGAATAGAAACTAGAGATAGCAATCTAATAATGTCCGTGAATTTAAAAACTATGAGGAATGCAATTTTCAATTGCTATAGAGGTTGTGCAACAACATCTTCACTTCAATCGGTTAAGAACGGACAAAAAAATTGTGGTGAAGAACCTGCTGTAATTGTTTAATGGACTCTGCAGATTTTGGGTCATCTGGACATATCTCAACTTCCTTCATCGCACATAGAGCCCCAGTTTCCCTGCCAGGAAAGTGATATAAGTATAGTTTTTTGGAGCAAGAGGAACTTAGCATAAGATGTGAAAAGAGTATGTACCTGTTACTGGCAACATATACACTTCCAAAAGTCCCACGCCCAATAAGCTTCCCTTTCTGCCATTGACCTTTCAAGGGAGTAGACTCTGGTTGTCTAGCTATAACTTGGGGAATGACAGTTGACAACGACTGCAAAGCCGCTCCTGATGAGTACACAGCTGCTCCTGTTGAGTGCGCAGTTGCTCCTGGAGGAAGAGGCAACGGGTGGACCTCAAGATTTACAGTGGTTTCACGTCGTGCAGTCGAAGCTTCAGCTGACAACTTGGTGTTCAAAGGTGAACCAGGTCTAGTGGGACTTCTGGGGTTCCAGCGGGGACTCCTATTTTGTGGACTATGAAGAGGGGAACTCTCATTACTATAAGCACCATATTCAAAATGTCCACCTGGAGGAGGAAGCGCTGGCATGTCTAATGCTGACATCTCCGTTGCAGAGCAGCCCTGACTTGCTTTAGGCATCAGGTAGAAAGGACGCAACTCAGGGACATTAGACATTCGTTGCGGACTCCTTACAGGACTCGCAAATGGGCTATTCGGAGCACTTCTAGGAATATTAAGTCTCATATTTTCATAAGAACAATCCAGAGTACTGAGCTCTGGAAGCACCATCTTAGACGGCTTTGTCTCTAGATGGTCTACCGTCCTCCTCATGTCCCTGCCACCAAATCCACTGCCATACAACATGTTTTTTAGTAAAAGTAAAGAATCAAGGAAGCTCAATTCACCCACAGAACATTATCTTCATGTATTGGGGAAGAGAATGTGTCCCTATTACCCGCAAGTTAGGGTTGCAATCAATGTTTTGCACGATAGCATTTGAGTGATTCCCATCACAGAAATCAATGCTTTCCTTAGCAGAACTATGGATCACTTATATTTGGAAGTATCTTATAATTTTTTCCGCATATTTGAGGCATAATTCTACAAATCAACACAAAATTAGATAATTCCAATAAGATTGATACAAGAAAAAGTGCATACCTTGAGGTCGGAGAAATTGTAGGAGAGACAACCTCTCCTGCACCATCAGCTCTATCTCTTTCTCGATCTACGTCTATAGGAGACGGCAGCCGAGAATCAACATCCCCCAAGACCGAATTCTCCGGCACAGGCAACGGAAGCGGAAGAGGAAGCGGCAGAGGGACCGAAGTAGACGTTTTCAATGACCCCGGCAGGGCGGAGCTACTCACACAGCGTGACATCAGAGCCATATCGGCCGAGTCGGCGGACAATCTGGGACCCGCCACATCCTGGTCGGTCAAATGTCTCAGCTTCCTCTGACGCGTGAGCTTAGCGCCGCCACCAAAACTCACACCTCCAATATTGCCTTTCTTACGATTGGTAAGTTTCTGCGTCGGCGACGTAGCATCGGCGGGTACAACAGCGGCGGCGGAAGAAGAGGAGTAGGAAGAAGATGAAGTCAATGGTCTATTAGGGGACGAAGTAGAAGAAGGAGAATAAGAAGAAGAAGAAGTCGACGAAAAGGTGATGTTATGAAGCCAACGCATGGCGTGAATTGCATACAAAGACCATATTTTTACGCATCTACAGAATTAGTGTTATCAATGTAGTCTCTGCTTCTTTATGGTTAAAACATAGAGAACATCCTAGTCGTACCAGAAATGGGAAACCCACGTGGAGCTGGAGGAGGGGCTAGTGGCGGAGGAGGCAGGGAAAACATAAGGGTCGGTGGAGGTGGAAGTGGCCGGTTGCCGGAGGCTAGTGATCACGCGGTTTACAGAGGGACATCTTGCGTCGGTAATTACGACGTCAAGGTGGTTGTTCCCAAAATGAAAACTAAAAGTCAACGGCTTTCTCTTTCTATAGCTCTAACCCCTTTCTCTCTCTAACTCAGAGGAACAACGAGAAGATGACGGATAGAGAGAGGGAGAGAGAGAAATGAAAGGAAGTGTGTCTGAAATCGGTTGGGACCTGTTTTTTCGAATTTCCGTTATAAATCTATTTTATACGGTCTATTTAGTGTTAGTAGTTCTTACTCTTTTAGTAATATATCAGATTTTTGCAATTAATTTAGTAAAAAGAAATTCGGTTTTCTTCCAAATGACTAAACAAAACTTAACAACTAACAAATATATGTAAAACTTACTATTTTAATTAAAATATAGATGTTGATTGGATGGATGCTGTAACTAAGTATAGAATAAAATATCCGATTGAGGTACAAAACAATACTGTAATACGAATTGACTGAAAAGAATATACGTAATGCATTGCCACATCATCTCGTTCTGGGGAAGAAGAAGAAACTTTTTCACATGCAATCAATTGCGATAGATTCATTTCGGATGATGTAAGCAGTGAGACGCGCGTGAAGCTCCAAAGTTCTCTACATTTTTGGCTAGAAGTACGGGATTAAATTTTTTGTCCTGTCTTATTTTACTTCATAAATCTCATTTATTGATTTATGTAAGTTTTGCGTGAATTTCGTATAAATAAATATGACACCTGTATAAATAAATAGTTAAAATTTATGAAACAGAATAAAATAAAAGATTCCACCTCTAAAATTATGCTGATAAGAGGACGTTTTTCAGAAGTTCCAAGTACTGTAATTTTGGCTGCGTTTGGTAACTAAGAAATCAGCTATTTTTTAGCTGATTCAAGAGTTTCAGCTGTTTGACTATTTCAAACAGCTGAAATTCTTGTTTGGTAAGAAGATGTTTAAATAGCTTATTTATCCCAATCAGCTGAATATGGAAAAGCTACTCCATACCAGCGTTTCCATGTAAACAGCTGAATATAACAAGTAAAAAACCAAGCCAACCCCTCATGTTCCACTATGCTGC
>JAOSBL010000212.1:5726918-5738585 GCA_027568915.1 Erythroxylum roraimae
ATGCATCATGCATTTCCAAGTATTCATAATTATTTCAATTTCAAGCATAACACTTTAAACAAAACCACATACACACATATAGGCAATAATTTTGCCCAATTATGCAATAACTATAAATACATTACCTACCTAATACGCTTGCGAAAATCCAAGTCAAGCTTGCCTTTTTCGTTGCTCTTGGGTAGTATTTCCTTGATTTCCTCAACAACTTGATTTCTCCTTCTCTTCTTCTTCACCGAAACCTCTCTTCTTCTCTCTTATTTTCATTCCTCTCTTCTTTCTCCTTGGTTCTCACGACACTTTTCTCTTCTTCCAATACAAAACCACTTTTTAATGGTCTTTTTCCCCATGTACCCTTCATTTACCTTGTCCTTCCCATTTTGCCCCTTTTTTTTTTACTTTAATCCATCTACTATCTCCTTTAAGCTAACTTACTTCTAACCTTCCCACATTAATTCTATCTTAATTCAAATCCTTCCATCAATTTCTAATCCTTATTCATGCCACTAAATTTGTGATTGAATTCAAACAAATAATCAACAATTGAAAGAAAAATAACCCAATACCTAATAAAAGTCTAAATGCATATCACAAAAATTGGAAAAAATTTTGGGGACTAACACATCTCCCCCCTCAAAGAATTTCATCTTTGAAATTCTTACCTAAGTGCACCAAAAGTTGTAGATACTTCTCCCTCATGACCTCCAAGGGTTCCCACGTGGCCTCTTCCGTTGAATGGTTCTTCCATAAGACTTTAACCAGCTTCACAGTCTTGTTCCTCAAAACTTTTTCCTTCGGGTCCAAAATTTCCACTGGTTGCTCCTTATAAGTCAAATCCTCCCTTAACTGAACCTTTGAAGGTTGAACTATGTGTGATGGATCGGATCGATATCTTCTCAACATCGATACATGGAAGACATTGTAAATCTTAGACAATTCTGGTGGCAAAGCTAACTTATAGGTTAAAGGCCTAATCTTCTCAATGATCTCATAAAGGCCTATATATCTCGGACTAAATTTGCCCTTCTTACCAAATCTTAAGACTCCTTTCCATGGAGAAACTCTAAGAAACATTTTGTCTTCAACTTCAAATTTCATCTCCCTTCTATGTGCATCTGCATTGTTCTTCATTCTGTCTTGAGCTGCTTTAATTCTCTATTTCACCAATTTAATCTTATCCACTGTGACTTGTACTAACTCAGGCCCTACAAGTTTCCTTTCACCTTTCTCATCCCAACAAATAGGAGTTTTGCATCTCCTACCATACAAAGTTTCATAAAGTGCCATTTGAATTCTCGAGCGATAGGAATTGTTATAAGCAAACTCAATTAAAGGCAAATGATCATCCCATGAGCCGTTGAAATCTATAACACAAGCTCTCAACATGGCCTCCAAAGTCCGTATTGTTCTCTCTGATTGTCCATCGGTCTGTGGATGGAAAAGTGTACTAAAGTGCAACTTAGTTCCTAAAGCTTCCTGTAAGCTTTCCTAAGATCTGGAGGTGAACCTTAGATCTCTATCAGAAACTATAGAACTCGGAATCCCATGAAGCCTGATTATCTCATCTATGTATTTCTTGGCCAAAGCATTCAAGGAATCTGTCTGCTTAATTGGCAAGAAATGGGCGGACTTGGTTAGCCTATCAACAATCACCCATATTTCATCACGCTTCCTGCTAGTTCTTGGCAATCCCATCAAGAAATCCATCGTAATCTTTTCCCACTTCCATTCCGGAATAGGCAAAGGTTTAAGCTTACCTGAAGGTGCCTGGTGTTCAGCCTTAACTTGCTGACACACTAAACATTTACTAACATACTCTGCATCATCTTTCTTCATTCCTTTCCACCAGAAGTACTCTTTCAAATCTTTATACATTTTCGTACTCCTCGGGTGCATTGCATAGGGAGCATTGTGCACCTCATCAACTATCTCATCTTTCAACTCTAATATGTCTAGGACATACAATCTGTTACCTACCACGATCAATCCATCTTTTCTTATTTCCATTTTTGAAGGTTTACCATTTTTAATCTCTTCTTTGAACCTGCTCAAGTACTCATCCTATTCCTGCAATTTCTTAATCTTTCCATTCAACACTGGCCTTACCCTAAAGTTAGCCAATATACACCCAGATTCAGCTTGCCTCAATGTCACCCGAAGTTTGGCTAATTCCTTCAATAAAGAAACATATACTATCTCCATATGTGTCATGGTCAATTTTCTACTCAGTGCATCCGCTACTACATTAGCTTTTCCTGGATGGTAGTCTATTATCAAATCATAATCTTTCAACAATTCTAACCACCTTCTTTGTCTTAAATTCAACTCTTTCTGGCTCATCATATACTTAAGACTTTTGTGATCTGTAAATTCCTTGGTAGTGACTCCATACAAGTAATGTCTCCAAATCTTCAATGCAAAAATTATAGCAGCTAACTCCAAGTCGTGTGTAGGATAGTTCATCTCATAGGGCTTTAATTGCCTAGAAGCATAAGCAATCACTTTATCTCCTTGCATCAACACACAACCCAATCCCTTCCTTGAGGCATCACTGTACACTATATATCCATCATTACCCGAAGGCAAAGTCAAAATCGGTGTAGTTGTGAGCCTATTCTTCAATTCCTCAAAACTATTCTGACACTCCTCTGTCCACACAAACTTTCGATTCTTCCTTGTCAATTTGGTAAGTGGAGCTGCTATTATGGAAAAGCCCTCTACAAACGTCCTGTAATACCCAGCTAAACCCAATAAACTCCTCACTTCTGCTATATACTACATGTTGTTTTAAGCTTGCTTGAATCTCGAAGATGACATGTATGCTGACTGAGGCAGGAGGAATGTCACAACGGTCCATAAAGGATTAGAGAAATCGATTGCTTTGGAAAAGCCGTCAATTCCATAGAGCTCGTCTGGACATTCATGTATGTATGTTGCTTTAGTATTGGTTCGTTTAACGATTATCTAATTTGACAATATCTAAGTTCTATACTAATTATGTTGAAGGTAAACCATTTCATACTGGTAGTTCATCTAGAGATTTTGTCTTCCATCCTAAATCTGGTAACTCATTCACTGTGTCCTCTATAAGTTTATCAATAGCGGAAACGCTGTTGCAAGAAAGTGTTGAAAACCCTACACATGAGGGAAGAACTTTCACTGTTTTCATTGGTGCGTTCGAACATGACAGGACCCTTCTCGAGAATCCAGACATCGGGGACTCATTTACCTTTACCGACTCTCATGTCACTTGGAATCCAAAAAATAATTATATCGTTGTGATTTATCGATGCAATATACTAGACTTAGCTTTAAACTAATTATGTTATTATTCTATGATTGTAACAATTATTCTCATAATTGATACCAATGTTTGTACTTCAATATGATATTCAACAAATCGCCTTATTTCCTTTTGCATATATTGTGTCAAATATTGAATTCAAATTCAAATTCTTATATTTCTAGAAATTTCAATAAATAATGAATTTTAGGTAGAAATATAGGACCAAAGGGACAACATGATGTAATGTGGCCCAGGTTCAGATGCATGTTCGGAGGTACTTACTATGAAGGTGGACCATCACTGTCTCTAGCTGCAACTGAATGACCACCTCCCCCTCCAAGGCCTACAGTTGCAGATAACCCATCACCTGATGCTCCTCATGCTACACCATCCACCGCTCCTACATCATCTACTACCCCTATAGTGGATGAAGGAGATGACCGCCAGCCTGGAGCTGAGGGACTTGATGGAAGAAAGTATATAACAATTGTCAATAATCTATAAGTGAAATCGCATGAAACACTATATATGTTTATAATTAAGTTATAGGTTTAAATTTTTGCAAATGGTATAAAATTATTTGTTCTTATATTAGGTTGATTCCATCTGGATCGTGTTCTAGAAATATGACATCTAAATTTAAGGAAAGGATTGATCCTGAGGGTTATGTATGGAAGAATATCTCTCAGGCCACAAAGACATTTTACTTTCAGGAGTTTGAGTACAATATAATTCATTTTTTCTTTTTTAATTGATTTGTATACATTAATTAAATAAATATTAATACATTATAAGTTATCAAATTTTTTTCATTTTATTTCAGAAAGAATTTTTCTGGGATTCTGGAATCGACACGGTCATACATAAAGTATGGGAGAGGCGAGCTCGTACATGTTATCGTGACTTTATTGGTGATAAGTCAAATTATTCTTAGATGATTTTGGGATGAATTGGAATTAATTTGACTTATTTCTATATGGATTTGAAGCTTTATTTGGTCAATTCTCTCACATTTCAACTTTGTTGCTTGATAGGTACAAATGGATAAATTGTGTGGGTGAAAGGCATAACTTTTCTTGTGGATGCTGGATTAAGGTCACTTAAGGACGCTTTCAAAGAGGACTTCAAGTTCTACAACTTCCGAGAAGACTCCAAGAAGAGATTTTGTCAACTGAAGGGTCAAAGGTGTGAAATTTGTGGATTGCTGCATGTCCGTTTAACGGACATCGCCTGGAAAAATGAACTTTCAGAGTTGAGAAGATCTGTTTAACGGACATTGGCAGCCAAACACGATCTGCTCTCCCCTGTTTAGTGAAAACTAGGTTTCTTTGGACCGAATACACTATAAATACTCATTTTTTAGACCTAATTAGGTAAATTTATCGATGGCCTATTTAATGATGCCTTGGTCCATCGATAAATTCTGTTGCCAACTTATATTTCTGACGGAATATTAACGTTTTCCGTCAGCAATTTTCGTCGCTAAACAACCTTTTTCTTGTAGTGCCCACAAGCTGTTAATAAAGAACCAAAGCTTGTATATGGTTTGTGGTTCATAATGGATCAACTTATACTTTGTTAGATAATTGCTCACTACAGCAAATTAGACTATAGGCAATAAATAAAAACATAATCAAGTTGTCAAAAAAATCACACATGATTATTTCTGATGTTTTTAAACATCACTAATTTTTCATATAAAAAAATTATAGGGGACATATCCTAAAATCATAGACAAACATTGTTAGCTAGGAATTTTTTTTATACCTAAAATACTATAAGTATGTAGCTAAATATGAGTATAAGTCAACATTGAAAGGAAAAAATTTAGCCCAAATGGTAAGCAATGGAAAAAAAATGTAGCCAACACTTTTTGGCTACGTTTTATACAATTTTAGTATATATGTTTTGCTACGTTTTTCTAGTTTCTGTGTTAAATCTTTTAACCACGTTTTTTATAATTTCGTAAGTAAAGTCTTTTAATTATGAGTGTGAAAAACATTGCCAAATATTTTTTGTAACTTTTTGCATAATCTATAATATTGAGCAATTTACGATGTTTTGTATATAATGTATCGATATATTTTTTGTCATGAATTACTTAGTTATTTTTATCAAATTAAGTCTTAGAGAAAAATTATTAATTCAAAATATTGAACATTACTTATATAAGTAAAATTATGTAAGTATAATCAAATTGTACCAATCAAGTAATATAACATTAATTATTGATCCTTTGTTTCTACACAAAATATTATTAATAGTTTAAGCATTCCTTATAATTTGTAAACAAAAAACTTTGAATAAGAAACTTCACAAATTGGAATATATCTTAAAATGCTTTCAAAGATGCTCAAATCAACACAAAGTTTCAGCATGACCCAGATGAGTACCAAGTGTTGTCCAAGTCTATAACCCTGTAACAAATACGAAGGTTGGTTAAAGTCAGCTAAAATTATTATGTAAAAATTGATACAATCCTTACTTGGTTCAAATTAAAGTAAGCACTACATAATTTTACCATTCACAACAGGATCACTCATCAGTAGCATCTTCATCCATCCTGTAATTTGAATATATATATATATATATATATATAGGTATAGGAAGTGATATAACAAGGCTAGGACCTAGAATCAATTCCTTTCACTTTCCTCTTCATTTCAATTATAATTTAGGCTAAGGAAATTTTTGAATAATATATCATGTTTTGCTAATTTAGATTGATTTCTTTTCCCTTGATTACTTCAGCATTTAATGTAGTGTTAAGCCTGTTGTTTTTCTCTTCAAGTTGTTCAATGATCGTATTATATGTAGAGGTTGAAACATTTGGCTTAAGACCATAACCTAGGCCTTTAACATAACCCAAACAAGTACTAAGCATTATATCACAAATCTCATTTGCATTGAGCTCATTATCCTCAAATTTAGACTTCTACAATATCTTTTGTATCTTATTTTAAAATAAAAGAAGAAAACCAATATTCAATCAATATATTACCACTACATTAATAAATGAACAAAAATATTTATACTTATATAGTTATTTTCTGGTTCTTGTGACACCTATCCTTTACATTCCTTACAGTAAGTGAGTTTATATAATATAATCTATCACACTCTTTTCCACTTAGTTTGTAATATCTTGCCTCCTAAAATTGTTAAGAGATTAAACTGTTAGATTGAGTCATATGAGTTATTTCATTTAAGAATTTACGAGATGCATTTCATTCACATGTATAAAATTCGTATACAAATATGAATCATGATTTAGAAAACATTGTAGGAAAGTATATGCACTCAATTGACACATTCCAGAGTATGGAACGAAAATGAATGTGCAATCCCAATGTTTTGCATTTTGATTTACCAATAACATGAATTGATGGATTATAATTAGTGAATTGAGAATTTATTGTTACAATTGAGTAATTGATGAGGTGATATGTGCATCTAGTCTAAGAAAAATGTTAAACAACAAGAAAAATTGATACATAGGAATTTAGGTTGATTAAGCCTATGAAATGATGACATGTGACATTGGAAATAAGTGACAAATGGCTCAGTTAATTGGGTGACAAGTGGCTTGAGTATATGAGGGACAAGTGGCTCCTTAAATTTGTGACAAGTGGAGTGGCACTTTATACTTGTGACATGTGGAGCTTTAGAATTGTGACATATGTAGCTTTACAAATGATGGTACATGTAGCCTTATAATTGGTGACATGTGTAGCCTTACAAGTAGCGACATATGTTGGCTTAAATGAGTGATATGTAGACCCTAAAGGAAGTGACACATGGATCAATATAATAGTGATATATGGATGAATAGAAGGATAACATATGTACCTATAGAAGGGTGACACATGGACCAATAGAAGGATAGCATATGTACCAATGGAATGTTAACACGTGGATTAGTTTAACCTTCTTAAATTTTCAAGAGAAAATGGATGAAAAAGGAAATAGAAGTGAGAGTGGAGATCAGTCATAAGGTTAGAAGAGAGAGAAAAATGAAAATGAGAAGAGAAGGAAAGAAAAAAGGGAAGAGAAGAGGAGAAGGAAAGAAGTTATCAAGGTAAGTTGAAATTCTGGTTTCAATTTTTGCTTTCTGTTTTGATCTATATTTCATATCCTTAGAGCACGAATTTGAAGAAACTCAAAGAATGAAAGTTATAGATATAGTCTTAACTTGACCTCTCTAAGAGTGGCTTGACAAAATAGTGACTAGAGCTCAAGTTATTCTTGTTTCCCTAATACTGCCTATAATAGACCCCTGTGCAGGAACCTTGTATTATTTCCTAATTTTTGAGGACCTTAGAGTTCGAATTAGTGAAAGTATAAAACATGAAAAATGATTATTGATGTCTTATTAATGTTTTTATGAAACGGTTTGGTTAGAAAATATCCTTATAATGATTTATTGAAGGTTGAGTATTGGTTGGCAGTCTGTTTATTACTAGAAACAGGACATAATTTGTATGGAGATTATATTTTAAAGGGAGAATTTGTTTGTGTAATTTTTAGATATTTTAAGACTAATGGAAGTCTAGTTTCAGGGGGCACAAGAATCATGGCATTTGGATCTTTGTAGAGAGAGTTATGATTAAAAGAAGAGAGCTTGTTCATAAAGGAACATTAGGAAGAAAGGATGTAAACATTGCACATAAGGCTAGGTTAGCTTGATGGTTGAGGAGACATTAAGTCGAACTAGAAAGTGAATTGTTGACCTATTGACATATGTTAGAATAAAATTTATGTTGATTGATTAGGGATTAATTTGGTTGTGGTGTTGGTATTGAATGTGTGTTGGGAATTTAATGAATGGATTGGTTATGTTCTGTTTTGATTTTGATGCTTGAAAGACCATAATTTGTGAACTACCAAATGAATGATTTGAATTGGAATTAGAGATGAATTGATGAGGAATTGAAACATCTTTAAGGTATAATTGATGAACTATCTTGAAGGTGTCAAAATTTGGAAGAAAAGTGGAAGGAAAGTGAAGGTGAACTTTCGGTTCACCCATCCCACGATCGTTGGAATTGTATTTTCCTTCCCATGATCGTGGAAATGCTTGGTAGTGAGAAAGAATTGTGCTTTGTGTTTTGGTTGAATCATATAAGGATAAGGAACTATACATAGGTGTATTTGGACTTGATTGAGGCTTAAAATGAACTTAGTTTGATGATGAATCAATTGGTTAAGTGTTTGATGAGTTTAGGTTATTAATTGATGTTATAATTTATGGAATGGATTGTTTGATATCAATGTATATGAATTTGGGAAGTATGAATTGTTAATGGTATAAGGATGTTCCCATGAATGCAAATTTGATTCAAAGGATATGAACAATGTGAATTATCTATAAATGAATGAGAAATAGGAAATTGTGTGAATATAAAGCATTAGAAAAGGAATGGTGATCGTATGATTGATGAATTGAGAGTGATCAAACTTACTTAAGGTATAAACCTAATTTCAAACAAGTTATATACAAGTTATAATGAATGAATGATCAAGACTTGTGAATAAGGATACATACCCGGAATGGTCAATTAAACATGCATTGAACATGACATATATACATATGCATGGATGAATAATTATGTGATTGATCAACTTAATAATATGTAAATTGTGTGTGTATTGCATGACAATAGAAGCACAACTACACCGATAGCATCCAGACATTGTCGGATCATCAAGGCAATAGCTTACTGGAGCATACTGTGAGTTGACCTAGATGTGCAATCTCAGTTATATATGTGTTTCTGTTTGAATTGTTTTGATTAATCTTTATATGTATATTAAACTGATATTGATATGATTGTGATATTGATAATTCCGGACATTGCTAGTCCGAGGAGTTTGATATTCAGAATTGTATTGGAAGTGTTTTCAAATTGAATGTGCAATATGGAAATTGTGTACTCAACTAAATCTTGAATGCTGGACTCAAATTTGATGACTGTTCTAAATGACTATGCACATTGAATGAAAGTTATTGATAGCATATTATGTGAAATGATGCATTCCATATGAATATGCATGATCAGATAAATAAGTTGTGACCGGAGTGACCAGCTTGAAAAGATCTTAAAGCTCAGAAATATGCACACAGAGCTACAAGCTCAACGATTAATGAGCCCAGTATCCACAATGGGTCCGAGACAATTATGAAATGAGCCCAATATTTGCAACAGATATGGGACAGTCATGAAATGAGCCCGGTATCTAAAATGGGTCCAGGATAGTTAAATAGGCACTCGGTTACAACAAAAATAAAAGATAAAAGTGGAGTCTCATGTGCACTGCATATATATATATATATATATATATATATATATAAATAATGTGCCATGTGAATAATTGCAAAGAATGACTGAATTGAGTTGATATAATGATATGCTATGTTTGTGTACATGTGGATGATATGAAAAATTGAAATGAATGATTGAATTATTCTGAAATGATTATATGAAATGCTTGTGTTCATAACGGACTTGTTGGAATATGAAGTATATTGCGATCAGGTACTAAATTTTGAATGATGTGATATATGAGATTTGATTCTAAATGATGTGAGATACTGATTGAACCACGTTATATACTTCTGATGTTTACGTTTGTTTGAGTAAACACATCGATGATGGTTCACTCACTGAGTTTGCAAATTCATCAAAATTGCAAAATTGATTTTCAGGTTCAGAGGAGACCTAGCTAGTTTAGTTGAAGTAACTTCTGCATTTGGCTATGGTTCAATGTCAGGATCAGTTGTACCTACAAATGTCTTAGTTATGTTTTATTAAGGATTGTATATTTCAACTGTTGTATATTGTACATATGAATTTTGGAAATCTAATGACCTTTAAGACTGTATATGTTTGTGAATAAAAATGGAACAACATGAATATGGGAATGTTTTATGTTATGTGTGATGGATTAAAGAAGTAAAAAAATGAATTGATTTAACCATCTTAATGTGCCATTTTCATTGAGTATGTTCCCGAATATCTTTCGGTACGTCGGGTTTATGCTCTATGGTAGTGGTATGTTACATTTTTGTATCAGAGCCTAGGTTTAGCATCTTACATGGGCATTTATCCCAATACATGTCAAGGTACATGCATCTTGAACATGTCATAGCATTCAGTGGCAACTGATCCCCAGTCTTAGTTGCATTTAAATAAGTCACACGCGTGAACATTCGTTAAAAGTCTGAACTGTTAGAAACAATGAGAAGAATGATGACCCGTTAGAGTGAGAGAAAATGAAAAGTTGTTAAGACGATGACATATCAAATTTAGTAAATATTGAAAATGGGCTGGAAAATAAAAGGGGGCAGTAAAAGGGATGTATCGATCATGTGATTGAATATTCATTACATAGGTATGAGAGATCTTACATGGTTTGGGAAGTTAGACCTAGATTAAATGAATTCGTATTCATGGTTACATTATCAAATATGATATTAGTTTTAAGTTGTGGTTGTACACATTTGAATTGATGTGAATGTGAATACATTTTCGTGGATTTTTTTGAGAAAACTAAAGATGCACGCGAAAATGATAAGATTTAAAATGTATAAACAAAGTTGAAAGAAAACCAAAATTTCTCTTACTTTGAGAGGTTGAACTTGGAACTGAAATGCTTGGTTAACTATTGTGTTAAGAGCTTATGATTTAGTATAAGGTTATATCATTGGATCTGATATCAGAATTTTATGATAGTTACGTATCTTATATTTTTGAGTTGATTGAGAACACATTTATGTAAGATGAAATAAATGATAACCGGGAGATGAAATAAATGATAATGATATATGTAAAAGCCCTCAAGGTTAAGTTGACCAGTAATTGTGAGTGTACATCCGATAATGTGGTTACCTTGACGAATGATGCTACTGAGCACATGTAGCACCCCAACTCTCCTGGGGCCCAAACCTGACATCGTGGGTGATATCCGAGTTCGTGCCCTGCGAGGGTGGCATGCTAGAGCACTCAATCATTCAGAAATCGGTATAATTTTTTTTTTGAAACCACAAACACAATATGCGGAATTCCATAACCAATTCAGGCCCACTTTCCTTCATAAACATTTTCAATCAACACAATACAATCAAAAAAAAATTCAACAGCCATTTGGGACCTTTCACAAATACAAAACACTTTAGTCATTTCGGAATACAAATTTATACAAAAAGTTGCAGAATATACAATTCAATACAAAATAGAGAAATGTAATGCAGACGCAAACTGATCCCGACGTCTATCCTTCACTTGAATGCTATAGGTATACTCTCGTTGGCCTAACGGGGTATTCTTCTGATCCTGAAAAATATTTGCAAATTTTGGGTGAGTTTTGCAAACTCAATGAGT
>JAOSBL010000212.1:5764917-5780856 GCA_027568915.1 Erythroxylum roraimae
CGTACCACTTCTAGTATGCATGAACAATACTAATTAATCCCTATCAATCTCATCCTATGACAATTTACTATTTTACCTTTCCTGTCGGGGGTGGGATGTTACAACTATCATACCATCGTCTAGCTACTGCCATATCGACATTGTGAGTTGCATCTCTTGATTGTATTGCACTATGAATTGAAGGTTGGGCTCTATAAGTTGTTTGTGGTGTAAAGAAACTAGTCCCCTGCTTTCTTTCTTCCTCACATCAGATTCTGGTACTTCATGAGCCTGAGATGGAACACTACCAGTACCACTACCACCACTACCACTACTACTTCCACCTTCAACATTTCCAAAATCACTACGGAAACTAGAAAACGAATTTCCACTACTAATTTCAAAATTCAACCTTTCCCTTCTATCTCTCTCATATTGATATTCATCAAGCAATGTTTTCATCTGCCACTTCACATCATAACTTACTTTTTCACAGGGTTCCACATCTCCTTTAACCCCAGCTAAATGTTTTTTTTTTAATTGGATGATTCCTCTACCTTTCAAATGCTTGTTACAAAACAAGCAAATAGTATGGTTATACCAAGAATCAATGCAGCATGGGCCCAAGCTGGATCATTGTATCTTTCAGAAGTGGATTGATTAGGAGTACTTGAACTTTTTTCCATTTATCTGTAAAATAAATGAATGCATATATCAAAATAAATAACACATAAACACATAATTGAGATGAGCAATATGCATATCCATCTTACATAATATAACTCATTCTGTATGATTAGACTACACACAATTCAATTTCATGGAACACAGTTCACTATAAGTCAAAAGCTAACCATTCAAAACATTCAACATATATAATAACACAAAACATACATCAATAATTTCCATTTTCAACAATTTCTAACAATTTCTATTTCCAACAATCACAAAACATTCATAATTCCAATTTCATTTCGATCAATTTTCAATTTAATTTCCAACAATTTTCAACAATTTCTAATTCCATTTCTAACAATTTTCATTTCCATTTCCAACAATTTCGAATTTCATTTCCAACAATTTTTGACAATTTTCATTTCCAATATTCTCAAAATATTCATAATTTCATTTTCATTTCTAACAATTTCCATTTCCAATAATCACAAACATTCATAATTCCAATTCAATTTCCATTTCCATTTCCAACAATTTTCAACAATTTCCAATTCCATTTCCAACAATTTTCAATAATTTCTATTTCCAACAATCACAAAACATTCATAATTCCAATTCCATTTCCAACAATTTCTAACAATTTCCAATTCCATTTCCAACAATTTTCAATAATTTTCAATTTCATTTCCAACAATTTTCATTTTACAATCACAAAACATTCATAATTCCAATTCCATTTCTAACAATTTTCAACAATTTCCATTTCCAATGATAACAAAACATTCATAATTTCATTTCCATTTCCAACAATTTTCAACAATTTAGATTTCCATTAATGACAAAACATTCATAATTCCAATTTCATTTCCAACAATTTTCAACAATTTCCATTTCCAATTATGACAGAACATTCATAATTCCATTTTCATTTCTAACAATTTCCACAATTTCCAATTTCATTTCCAATAATTGCAATACATTCATAAAACAATTTCCATTAGTGGGAAGTTTGTGTTGAATTACCAGCTATAAGGTATATGCAACTTTAGGGAAGTGATCCTTATTCCAGACCACTATCCACTATATTCCAGGATACTTGCATAATAGCTTCTTTATATAAGGTTATACATGAATTATGAATATTTTTTAGAAGCTGATGGTTTCCAAATAACTTTGTCTTCATTGTTCCTCTAAATTCTAAAGTTAATTAAAAACAAGATTACACCTGATATAGGAAGGGAATTTGAGTTGTATTTGATCAATGACAAAGCCTGAGCCATATTAGCATTTTGATGAATCAAACTTTTTAAGGATCCGGCACTCCAATCTGAACAAGAGGTCCATGTGGAGTCTATGTATTAAACCAAAATGTAGTATTCTCACTATTGCCAAACTAGCTAAAGCGTTCTCCTTATATTGTATCCAGCTTTACCAATGAACTTCATAATTGAGGAGGTATTAGTGGGAATTCTGAAGTTCCAAAAGCTATCATCCTTAATGTAGTAGGCATGTACCCACTTCACTTACAAAGCCTTCTTATCTTTAGATAACCTCTAATACATTATCGTTAATAACACTGATTTGTCAATTTGGTTTAAAGGATTCCCAAACCACCTTATTTCCTTGGTTGACATGCGTCAGACTATTTTATCTTGTCTCTTAAATCATTCAAATTGTGTCCTGACCACAAGAACCTCCTAAGGATTATGTCAATTGTTTTAGTGATGCCTTGATGAAAGACCTAATGAGATGCCCATTAAACTTTAATAAAGCTAAGGATAAAGTTAATTAATTGAGCTCAGGCTACCAATGATAAGGCCCTCAAGTTCTAATTGTTAATCCTGGTTAGAATTTTGTCAATGAGAGGCTTAAAATCCACATGTCTTGGCTTTGGTGAAGAGATTGGCACACCAAGGTAATGTATTAGCAAATGAAGTAGTTTGAATTGAGTGATAGTTTTTAACCATGAGCTTATATTGCTAGCATTTGTTAAGATATAAATCACACTTTTATATTTGTTAATTCATGCACCAGACAGCTTATTGAAAAATTTTAAGAGCAATGATGGGGAAGGATACTGATATGCTTTCTGCTTTTGAGAATAAAATCAAATCAGCAGCAAAGTTTAAGCTTATAATTCCTAACTTCTTGCATCTAGCATTAGAAGAATCATTTCTCTCTATAACTCGTCCCGACAACTTATCAAACACTTCCATGACTAAAAAGAAAAGGTAAGGGAATAAAGGGTCCCTTTGTCTGATGCCTCTAGCCCCTTTGATTAGGCTAGATGGTTCTCCATTCACCAAAATGTTAAATAACATATTAAAATGCATTTCCATATCTATGTTATAAAAACTTCAGGAAAATCATATGCTTGGTATGTTGATGATGAATGTCCAATCAATTATATAATATTCTTTTTAAATATTATCCCTAAGTGCTCTAGAATAATGCTTAAACATCCTTTGAACAATGAAGATGTTATCTCTAATTTATTTTCCTAGAATGTAAGCTCCCTGAGTGTATGACCGATGTGAGCTTGAGGAACATAATTCGTTCTATCGGTTATTAGTTTGGAGATCACTTTGTAGATGGAATTGCAACATGCTATAGGGTGGTAATCTTTCCTAGTTTTTTACTCACTGCCTTTAAGAATAAGACTTATAAAGGAGTGATTAATTTCCTTAAGCAATCTCCTTTCCCTGAAGAATTCTAAAGTTGCACCTATAATTAGATTATTAGTAATAGTCCAAGTTTTAATAAAGAAGTTTGCATTTAGTGCATTAAGCCCTAGTTCTTTAAAAGGTAGCATAGATTTTTAATGCATTTATAATTTCTTAGGCTGGCATTGGCTTAAAAAGGAGATCAGTTTCTTTAGATGTAATTTGATCTTGAATAATTTCTTCGATTAGTCATGGAGAAAAGCAAGCAGTAGATGGAGATCCCACGTGATTGGAAAAGTGCTCCACAACTTCCTTAAGAAGTTGGTTTTGAGTTGTTAAGATTGAGATTGAGTTTTAGATTGAGGAAATTCTATTTCTAGGTAATCTGGTGATCATTGCTTTGTGGAAAAAAGTAGAGTTTCTGTTACCTTCTTCTAATCAAATAATTCTTGACCTTTGCCTCACCAGAGAGAAGTCAAAGTTAATAACTTAAATAAAGTTATACAATACTTGCCTCTCTCTATCTTGAAGAGTTGATGAGTGAGGGTCCTTGTAAAGCTTAGACTAAGGCTTTCTAATGTAGCTTTAGTATAATAAGCAATAGATGACGAGTGTTACCAACATTTTTCTGTAAAATGCTTTGAGCTCCTCCCTTACTTGCCTATCTTTTTAGTGAAGATAAATTATTTGGTCCCTACAATTATCTTCATAATTGCTTGACTGAAACATACAAAACTAACTAAAAAGTTGTTAAATTTGAAAGGAATTTTGCTATGCGTTTTGGTGTTAGAAAACTACACTCAAATGGGAGAATGTCCTGAGAAACTTGTATTGAGAAAAATGGCTTTAATGTAGGGTAAGGCCTAACACCACTCTAAGTTGATGACTCCTTGTTCCAGTTTTTTCTTGAGGAAGGTATTTTCCTTTTTTTATTACTCTATGTAAAAAGTGTTACCCCAAAAAGGCAAGTCATTGACTTGTATATCATTAAGGCAATTACTTAAATCTTCACATAATGTTCTAGTTGACTTATTGCCTTCAGCTCCTTCAGGATAAATGGTTGCACTGAAATACCCCAACAAAAGCCATGAACCTGTCATGCTTGTAGCAATCTCCCTAATTTCTTTCCATAGGTTAGTTCTTTGGAAAGATTAGTTGAATATATAAATAATTGATATGTTGATAGTCAGATCAACTCCTTGTAACAAACTTTGAGATGAACTATTTTATCAATCACTAGGGTGTCAAGGATTTGAAGCTTATCTTGTGTGAGTAGAATTAGGAGTTTACCATTGGGATAAGCATTGTAATTGTCCACTAGCTTCCAATAACTTAGCAAATTGAGAATATTGCAATTTTCACATTTGATTATAGATTCCAAAATGCCGAATATAGAAAGCTTATTTTCCAAAATAAAGTCTTAAAGCATAAGCTTTTTAAAGGAAGAATTCAATCCCCTAACATTTCAAGCTATGACTGTAATGTGTTTAGATCAGAGGAAGAAGATTTCTTCTTCCTACTAAATCTTGACTTACGTACATATTTAAACTCTTATTCTTCTTTCAAGAATGTGGTGGGACTAGTATGCTTTCCACTTGGAGAGTCTTATGTTATCAAGACCTTTTAGACTAGTTAATTCCAATTGAGGGACAATTGTTGACGTATTCGAATCAGAGACCTCAACCTTATTAGCTACATTAGGACTTGAAGTTACTATGTTTAATTATGTAAGATCAATGACTAGAGTTGCTAAGAAGCTTCCTTCTCAATGGGATCTACTGGGGTTAGCTGAGACGTTTAGATTTAAGAAATCAACCATATGAGGTATCCATGTAACTATATTGTGACCTTCTAGCAATTCTTGTAAGAAGCCAAATTAAAAAACCCTTCTTGCGGTAATGTGGTTAGCATTTTTCAGTATTCAAGTAGGACACCATGCACGCACATCTAGATTGGTACATTAGAGTGTTTGATGTGCTTAATAATGACACATGGTCACCAATTCTGGCACAGGATTAGCTTGTTTTAAACATGAAAGGGCCCTAACTCTGGTACTTTTCTCGTTAAAGAGCTGCTGGCAAATCTAAAGAAGAAAATATCCTTATTATTGATGAGTATGTCTTTGAGTTCAAGTTGTTTCCAGTTATTATGAGCATAAGACTTCATTATTGGAAAGGAGACCTTTTTATCCAAGAAATAGCCTATAAGTGTCACATTCCACCTTTCTACACCAGCTTTGAGCGTGTCAATAGGAAGAGCTACGACTTGGATATCAAAGGTCCCACTCAAGGGGCAATAGCTGAGCTTGGACTCAAGACTAGAGTCCTCCACCACATGGAGCCAAGTTTTCCTGATGACTACAGGTTGATTTTCAGTTAGAGTGTTGTCTCGAGAGTTTATTATACCAACAAAAGTCAAGGAAAGGATGGAATTGTTGTAGTTGTTAGAAAGAAATTGGGGGGGATGATGGTCAAGGAGAGGTGGGAATGTTGCGTTGCTTTTAACATTGCCAGAAATGGAAAAGTAGTGTAAAGTAAAAAAGTTAGAAGTAGATTGGAAACAAATTATAAGGTAAAGAAGGAGCTAGAAGCAATGAAAATAGGTAAACAATTAGATCAATAGGAAAAAGATTGCAGGGAGTGATTATGAAGAAACAGTAAGAGTTTAAAGATCAAAGGAGTCAACATGCCATGCATACGAGCAATTTATGGAAGAGAGAAGCTCTCAATTTACAAATATACAGTGATTTTTTGGCTTGTATTAGTCTTACAAATATACATGTCGAAATATTAAAAAATATATATATATTAGAAAAAGTTGAATTATTAAATTGAAAAAAATATGTTTTATGTTTAAGTAGTTTTAAACAAAAAATATTTATAGTTAATACGTTATATTTAGAAAAATAAAATATTTTATATTAAATTTAATTATTGAATTATACTTTAAAATATTTTTTAATTTTGACGTTAAGAGGGGACTACATTTTATGTAAAAATTAAAGGACTATTTATAATTTTAAAAGATTATCTAATATTGATAAGTACTCACTTTGGATTGTGTTAGTACTAAAATTATTAGATAAAATATTTGTCACTTTAGTTGACAAATTATATTTCTTTTACTTTGACTAGTAATTAATAAAAATTAAATTTTTATCATGATGAATTTCTTCATATCATAAACTATATATCATTATGAAGTGTATTTTTTCTTTCATTCGGTGTATATTTTATGACAAATTTTTTCTCATGTTTGACTCTCTTATATTTATATTTAAATAGGTAAAAGATTTATGTACTTATGTGATTGGTGAAACATCTAAAAACTAACATTCAAAAAGATATATCTCCTCTTCATGATTATAATTTTACATATGATTGTAGTTTATATATTAAATCCGTAAGTAGAATAAAATAATAAAAATATTTTATTTTCTTTACCATTATTTTTTTACGAAGACACTCCTTAACCTCCTCACACTCGTTGTCCTTAATCCACATAAATAAACGGCTAAGATTTACGGGACATAATAAAATATTATAATATTGGTAAGAGAATTCAAACACCTTAATTTAACCGTTTACCAAAAAGAAAATGGTGATAATAGGACTAGTCGAGGGTCCAATCTCCAAAATTGGAATATCCTCGTTATATAAAAATAATAGGAAGCAATTCAATTAATGAAAAAGAAAAAAGAGAGTCGTCAGCTCCAACCAAGCATCAACAGGTGGCAAGAAAGAGGTTTGAGATTCTTGCATTGAAGGCCAGTAGTTTCTTGGAGAATAAACTAAAAGAGAACAGAAATTTTGGCAATAGGTTATTGATTCCTGTTTCTGAAGATTCTCTTTGTCCAGAGACTGACACGTGGTGGGAAAAGGTTGAAGGGGTTTCAGATTCAGACATGTGAAATAAATAAGGAATTTTTTGGATTGATACATTTATTTGATAAGTCAAGTAGATGCCCATTCAATACGGAAGATGACAACCCGTTCCAACCACCAGATGTGCCATTGGTCTTTTGTGTTCGCTGGGTCTGGTCCTCATCTTGAACTATTTCAGATTGCTGTTATCCTATGCGAATCTTCAATTCTTGTCCGGTTTTGGGGTTGCTGTTATTTTATCAGGAATATATTCTGGGGTGAAATGAAAAAGTCAGTTTATTATTTGCTTTTGGATTGGAATGGGTTGGCTGTAACAGGACTTTCTTCTCATCCATTCAAATCTTGAAATTGACATTCACACGTAATTTCTTTTGGAAACGAAATTGATTTTATGCATCAAAACACAGGGAAAAGTGAAAGCTCCATGGTTGTACAATGTAAAAGAAACTGTTTTTTCCGTTGCCGGGAATCGAACCCGGGTCTCCTGGGTGAAAGCCAGATATCCTAACCGCTGGACGACAACGGACTTCTTATTTTTACTCTCAAGTAATAAATTATAATTTAAGATATTATGCTTATGAACCTACTTACCAGAGCCAACCGAACATGGTGAATGGAATCTTAACCTTGTCGTGTCAGGACTGATTTGTATATAGTACAAGAGCTAGAAGGCGCAAAACATCTTGTATGGACGATAATGTCTTTCACAATATTTGACAAGGCGAACCCCAGAATGCTGTTGGGACAAACTTCATAGTTCATTGCACAGATTATCCGTACGAGACCCGTTAGTGAGATCAGCCATTCAGTCCAATTTAAAACCTTGACTGCTGCTACTGCTAGTGGGCAAATATAGGATTTAATTAACAACTAGCTCCTTTTAGGAGTTTAATGTATCACGAGGATTGCGGCATTCGACCTGTGTGAATGAATAATAGAATGAGCGTTAATTTATGAAATTCCTAAGAACTTCAGCTTTTTCTTGACTGTGAGAATTGATTCAAGACTGACGTTAGAGTGCAAGGACTACAGAACAAACACATCATGAGGCTAACTGATAATAGCTCTATAAGAAAAACATGTTCAAGCAAAACAGGGAGGGCATCAAATGCAGTTCGCGCAGAGAAATTCCTGAGAGCCTAATGTTGTTTACAAGTGGCTCGTCTGAGTGTAAGTAGGTGCAGTGACAGCTGTAAGAATCTAGGGGCACTACTTAAAATTCCATTCCAAGTAACATGATCTACTGGCATCAAGTCTTCCTGAATGTAGGTTGTGGATGAGCCAGTGGCTTTGTATATAGTGTTTCCAAGCTAGGGTGGTCAGCCAACTTCTCTCCAAAATTCAACCCAACTCCTAATACAACAATTTCAGCCATACCCATCATCCCAGATGAGCATAACGCAAGAAAGTAAAAGAAAGAGAGTCTGAAAGAAAAGGAAGCGTAAACCTTTGGCAACAAATATGCAACTATGAAGATAAACCAAAACTCCATACAAACAATTCCTACAAGATATCAAATTGTCATAATTCCTAGATGACAGTCCAAAAAAATAAGATTTCTATTTACCCTGCTCTTGGATACTGAAAATAAGAGTATGAATTAGACGACAAAAACAGGGTACAGAGAGTGACAGTCAAAGGAGTTCAGAAGCTTCACAGCACTTTTTGCCGGTAAAGTCAGTAGACAGAAGGCCAAAAGCCCCAGTTTCCTAAGCCTAAGTCAAAACATGTAGAAACGTACTATCAGGTCTTTATGAAATGAGAAGACAGAAGTTTCGAGACAGTGAAGCCATGAAAGGTATCCACATCAAAGAGTTCTTTGAGCTTCTCATCACATATGATTCTCCTCTTGTCAGATGGATCCTTCAAATAAGCAGAGAATAATTTGAGCAACATCACAGCAAATGGCAACAATAAATAGTAATAAGACAAGGGCTTGGGTCATGATATCATATATAAGATGTAACATTGAGGTTAACCAAGTAATTTGGAGTTTGACTTAACAGCAACTGGTGAGAGACTGGAACCAAAAGAGTATCCTCACTCTTTTGCGAGCCATCTTCAAGACTCATTGACATAAAAACTACATGCCAAATAACTACGTACCTGAAGATTGTTTTGCTTTATGTACTCCCACATCCTCTTGATAACATCTGCTCGTGATAATGCATTTTCTCCAGTGCCAAGGAATTTCACCAGAGCATCTGAAAGTTGAAGAGGAGCAAGTAAACCTGATTTTCCTCCTTTCTGCCTCTTCTCTTTTCTTTCTTGGTCATCTGCTCCGAGAATTAATATATCATTAACAATGGAGCTACATGCCATTGAAAAGAAAAGTTGACTACTAACATGCTGCTTAGTACATGGGCATCAATCCAAGGGTACATAATATTTCACTTGCATGTTGGAAGTTTGTAGAATGTGACCAATGAGATCCTATGTGTAAGAGAAAGCAAATCTCATATTCTGTCCTGAAAAGGTAAAAGAAAACGCTACTGTAGACTAAAACTAGCTTCTTGTCAAACATATCATGAGATATCATAGTCATGATAAAAGTTTTGAATCAAGACAAGAAGCAAAATAATGATCTGAACCGAAAACAACTCTAGAGGATAAACTTAACGAACAAAGACAAAGGCTCAATAGAAAGAAAAAGGATTGACAATCTGAATTAGCTACCTTCTTCTCTCTCATGCTTCTGTTGCTTTTCCTTCTGTGCTGACTTTACTGGAATCACTACACCACGAAAAAAAGTAAACTGTTATGGGGACAAAAATAAACAATGAAAAACATGAAAATCAACCTAAGAAAATTAATAGAATTTGTGTGGCTAATGTGATAGATAATCTTTTTTTATTGCATGGAAAATTAAGAGGACACGTGAGAAAAGGTTTCATCTTTTCTACAGAAGAACTTGTAGAGTCGTATTGGGCGTGATCTTTGAAGGAAGATAAAATTGAAGCCTGTTATTCAAGTAGTGGCATAGATTTGTTTCTACCATGGAGTTGCATACGTGCAAAGAGGAGAGTGACTGAAAAAAACGTGAAAAAGAAAGAAAATTGTAGCATACCGTCATCCGATTCCAAGGGCCATATATGCTTTGATAGGGCTTTATTCATTTGAAACATGTTGATTGAGTCGACATTGAATATGGAATGCAATTGTTCATCACATATTATATTTCGTCTGTTATTTGGGTCTTGTAAGTTGTGCTCTCTGATATACGCCCAGAGTTGTTTGACAACCTAAAGAAAGATAACAGAGAAACCACAAAACATATAGTCTCAAAATCATGTCAACTGACAACAAACTCAAATGATAACTCTCCAGAAAGTTTCATCTGTACCTCTGTCCTAGCTAATTCAGGCACCCCAAGAAATCCCTGGAGTTGAGGAGAAAGGCTACATAGCTTGGTAAAACCACCGCCTCTTTTCTTGCCTTCATTGTTATGCTTCTCAGACCTGACTTGAAGGAAAGAACATGAAATAAATAGATAAACTATAGCACTAGAGAAAAAAGCAGCTATTTGTTTGTTCCAATACATGCCCACTAGCATGCAGATACAGAATACAACAATTTCCATAACAATATTCCTTAAATAAATGGTAAAGCCAAGTAAAATTTTAAAACAGAGATTGATTTAGTGAAAGTAAAGAAAACTGTCTCCAAAAACTCTTACCATTTCCCAACAAAAAAAGGGCAGCTGATGATACATTTCCGCATTAATGCTAACAATCCACTGGAAGGCAGATTCTTATTACCAACAAAAACTTCTATAGTCACTTATTCGCGTGCTTTGAATTAAGAGAGAGAGAGAGAGAGAGAGAGAGAGAGAGAGAGAGAGAGAGCAATATAGGACAAACACCTGTACCAAACAATCATATAGCAAGTGAGAAAACTTTTTAACCATTTCAAAGCTTCATTAATTTTGACTGATCATTAATTTTGAGTTGCGACAAATTGATTAAGGAATCAACATAGGTGGGTTAAGGAATCATTAATTTTGAGTTGCAACATTTTGATTAAGGAATCAACGTCTGTGGTATCACCAGCAGTAACTTTTTTTTTCTCAGGAATAACACCACAAGCATCTTGAAAAATGATTTCTTCATTTTGGAAATTGCAAGATAATGAAATGTCCCAAGGTACTTGTCATGAAAACAGAAAGAAGAAACTAATTGATTACAAGAACTTTGCCAGACCAACCAAGTCCTAAATGAGCATCTCATTAATTGAAAGTCCGTGTTGATAATTGATATTGGTCCAAACCATAGGCAGTGAAAAACCTTAAAATGTGGAAAAAATCAAAGCTTTGTCAAGAATGGAAAGTTTAGCAAAGTCCGGCAATAGGTAAAAAGGCAAAAAGCAGCTCTCTTCCAATAATTGACCATGGATGGAGAAGATCAACAATTAAGCAGGAAAAGAAAGGAAAGGGGCAAAGTGCAAGCATGGAAGAGTTATATGCGGACAATAACTGAAAATTTAATGATATTAAACAAAAGTTTGCTTTCTCTACTGTCTCTATAAGTAAGTGGTTAAGCTTGCAGCTGTGAGTTCCACGGCAATTGTTGAGATTGATGGAATTAATTGAGGACCTGTTCAAATTCAAACAGATTCTCTTTAATGCTACTTAACTAAAACCCCATCTCCATTTCATGTACGTAAAGCAATATCAAAGCTACAATCTGCTTATTTTATTTACCTTAAACAAAGAAGTCCAAATGTACATGAATATGCAAATAAAAAGGATACAAGCTCACACTTTATCACAGAATCCAATTACTCGAGCAACAATTACTAGTAAAATAAAAGCCCCAGTATGGTAAAATAGAACCAACAAGCAATTAATTGTTGGGCTTATACAAGTGAAAGTCAAAGCAAAGACTACATTATTCATCCAAATAAAGAGCATTAATTTCATTTTTAACTCCAAAATCAGCTGGAAAACCCCTCCAAAAATAATTATCTACAATAATAGAAGATGGACATAGAAAAGTTTCTAAACAACAACTAACCCTCTTTTAGCAGCAGATTTTCCGTTAGTCGCTTCCTCGTCATCTTCCTCCTCCTCCTTCGCATCACAGCTGACCATTTCATCTGATTTATCCTGCGCCGTCTGATCACCATCATCATCAGCGTGGTCGTCTTCCTCGTCCCCGGCATTCTGAAACTGGCTCTGGAGAAACATATCCACCTGTTCCCTAATAAACAACTTTCTATCCGTCAAATCGACGCCGAAATCCTCCTCCAGCTTCCGGCGGACGATTCCGGTTGTCGTCGTGTTGAGGTCCGAGTTCCGGAGGAACTCCCTTAACCTCTCGATAAGCTCCGAGTCCGACACCATCCTTATGATTCGGGTCGAGAAAAGCGATGGAAGAGGAGAGTTTGAGAGAGGGAAAGATGAGGAGGGGGGAGGGCGCGGGGATCGGCAAGGGACAAGAGTGGAAAGATAAAAATGAAAATGAAAAAGTTTTTCTTTGGTGCTTCCTCTCTTCTCTTTCACCTATTTCTCGTTGCTCGTTGGAACTGAAAGTGAAGGTTTGGGACCCATCCTGAGTCTTCGTGGCTTCCTTGGATAATTTTCTCATGTTGACAGATTTGACCTCCATGGAACCTGAAATTTTCTTCAGTGTCCTCTACGCTTTGTCGTTTTTGCTTTTCTCTATTTTTATTGACGAATTTGTTGTAACGTGCACCTGCCATCTCAATTCTCAAGTCAAGAACAAGAACCACGTGAGTATCTTCATTCAACCATTATTTTTTATTTATCTAAATCCTTTCTTTTCGCTTAATTTTTAAATCGTCATAAATTAAAATCTCTATAAATGAATAATGTTAAGATCATAGAAGATTTGTTACCTAAAATAAGAATTAACTAATCAAGATTTAAATTTAGCACATTAATTCAAATATAGACTAAAGTTATTATTAATTAAAAAATTACTATATTATACAAGAAATTATGAAATTTGTGCTCATTTTTAATTAGACAGCCTTATAATTTAATATTTATTTTCAAGTAAAAGATTTTCATAACTCTAATGGTAGTCTTAAGTGTTGTTTATTGTTTATACAAATTCAATGTAGATGTTTGGACTCTTTTCTAATCACCTAATTCATATATGTTATTAATCCTATTTTAAATTTAAAACTTTCACTTTATATAGTAATGGGTTTACAAACTCAATTTTAAACTATACTAAACTGATACATATTTGTTAAAAGGGTTTTGAAAATTTTTTGCTTTAATTTTACTGGTGAAACTTTAAAAAAAATGAAAAGGAATTTTAATTATAATAAAAACTAAATCTAAGTTACAACGAGTTCATCACTTTAAGTTTACCGTTATATTGCATTATGACCAAAAACAAAAACTCCATAAGTAAGGTAATATAATTGTTTGTAAGATAGACAACAACAAGAACCAATTATAGGCACCATTGATGTTTCATCTTTATGGAAAAGCTCATTCACCATTTTTAGTTTATGAGAGTCTTTTAACCTCCTAATGTTCCACTATTTGGGGGAAGATCCTTAGTATTTGGGATTTGGCTTTTTTTTTCCTTGCAGATTTCTTTTTTGTCGGTTTGGATTGCACGCGAAAATCTCCAGGGATGTTAGGAAAATGGGCTACTATTAATAGAGTATCACAATCCTCTGCTTGTTCTTGAGAGATGACCCATATCCCTGATTCTCAGTTTATCCAACAGTTGCTAATGAAATCAGCATGTTGGCCAAATCTATCTGACAATGCTTCAAATATTGGGAGGTGAAATCATTCGCTTCACTGTCCAAACTCTGCACATTATCTACACTTGAGTTGTCAAGAGTTGGCTGTTTTTGGGAGATATTTGTAACAACTTGTTCAGACCTCAAACCAACTAATTGATTACCATTGTCTACAACATGAACCATTTGTGCATTCAAAACACCATTAACTACATCCACAACATCATTAAGCACGCCTACTGCAACAACACTAGCATTTTCATTCGTTGCAAGAAGGCTATCTTTAACAACCTAACATGGGTTGTATTAGAAAACTACACCAATAACAGCAACCATTGCATATTCAACAGCATCGACCACATTATTAACAACTTCTACAACACTACTAATGTTATTATCTGCCACCGTTAAGGGTGATTCACAGATAGCTCCCCTATTTTCATTTATTGCGCCATTCTTATCATCAACTACACCAAAATCCAATAACTCATTATGCCATCCAGTTTGGAACATCTTACCTATAAGCTTCCAAACTTTGCTATCATTCGTTGGTTTTCAAGGATAGTAGATGGGTATGAGAGTCTTCTCCAATCCACCTTTGACAGTCAACCAAGGAATGAGAAGTGAATCAGGTAGGGAGGCCTTTTTTGATACTTCAATGCACATTTTAACATAGCAAAGTCGTTCCATCATTGTAGTTTGGGAATCCATACAAATGGGTTTACCCAAAGAGCTAGCCATGTAGCTAAGCCCCTCAATGGTCCAGAACTCCATTGGGACATTATACAACTATACTTATAATGGCAAGGTGTCTATCTCACCTCTATTCACTTCCGGTCCCGGCCTCCATTTCTAGATGAAGAGGGGTTGCCCTCCCACGTGCCACGGGCCCTACTCTATAATCTTGTCAAGGTTGGTGCTATCAACAAACTTGAACAGAATGGAGTCGTCTTCCCCAAGCATTGTTTTCTCAAGTCCTTTCTCTCCCCATCTTGATTTTGCCCAAACATTAACTACCGAAAATACAGGACGCTTGGACTAGAAGAAGCCTAGCAGAGACGTGGACCAAGCTCTAACTCCTGCTATTAATAGTTCGACCGGTGGAGATAAGACTCCATCCTTGAGCATATTTTGATAATGCTTGAGTGTTCCTTGTGGTGGACGATCTTTAATTTGTTCCTCCATGCTTTGACTATATTGGATATGGCTGGATCTTTGTCTACAATTTTGCGGCGACTAGGGATTTTACCATTACAGTCAGCTACCAAATGAGACGCTATTGTTTCTTTGGTGCACAGGAAAATCGGCTTCTGATATAGAGGATTCCCCTCTCACGATTCCAAAAAGGGAGGGCAGAAGGCTTGCCATTGAGGTTGTAGCCTCAGAGGCGGGGGAGGTGGGTCAGAGATGGCAGATGCGGTAGGGTTCGAAAGGGGAAAAAGAAGGGAGAAAGTTTAGTCAAAAAGAGAGGGCAGAGGTTTTAGGGTATAAGAGAGTTGAAGTTCTTCAGATCTAGATCTGGATTCAGATTTGGAAAGGTGAGATTGATTGGGTCTTCTCTTTGCTGTGGCGGCTAGGTAGTCTCTTCTCCTCCACGCAAAGCCCAGAATCACCCACCAGTGTTTCCCACTCAACACTGAACCCTGTAGCCCTCCCTCGTCTCCCAAAATCTCCCAAAATCGCCCCTCTAGAATCTCCCAAAATCGCCTCGCACACCTTGCACCCTCCAAAATCTTCATTGCTCACCTTAATCTCTCTTTAATATTTCCGACAGCAAAATCACTTCTGTAAGCTGAAATCGCAAGCGTGAGGCACGACAACAAGTGGAAGCGACCCATCTTCAGATCTTATTTGATAGTTTCATTCAGTTTATTATCTTTTTTTTGTTGGAAAATCCCGGGAGGTACATCACATGTACCAGGTGCGGAAAAATTTTTTTTGTTACCGGGACTTTCCCGAACCCCAGGATCCAGGTATCGGTATGAAGACATCAACCTAAATAGCCAAAAGAG
>JAOSBL010000212.1:5832639-5850149 GCA_027568915.1 Erythroxylum roraimae
CTATCAGGCAGGGCTGCTGACTGACGAAAAAGAGTGATGGCATCTTCATCACTTAATGGCTGCAGTTTATATGTGCAACCAAATGCTGGAAATTCAAATCTTGATGTAACCAAAACCCTGTAATTGGCAATTGGAAAACGAATGTTCTGAAGAATGGATTCAGAACCAGACCAAATGTCATCAAGTATCAGCAGTATAGGACCCGATTCCGATGTTATCATTCTCAATAATCGTTCCAAATGGTCAGCTACCTCCTCTATGCGATCAAATTCAGGTAGCTCTTTTCCATTATGATGAAATATTCTCTGCGCGATGACACGTAGTTTTGGTGGTTTCGGGACAGTAATAAAGAAGATATTATCCTTGAATGTGTCTGCAAATTACATAAAGAAAAGCACTTGCACCAAATTCTTACATACAAATATCTGAAACTACGCAATCCTAAGAAATAAAGAGAAACAATCAAACAGAGTGAGTTGTCAAATTGTACCTTTAACATCAGCCTCTTGACAAATCGCTAAGGCCAATGTTGTTTTTCCGCATCCTCCGGGAGCAGATAACACAATGAAACGGTCCTCCTCCTCGAGCAGCTTGCTCTTCAAATCTATCAGCGGTTTCTCTAATCCAACAGTATCCACCTTCAGTCCACGAGGGGAGCACACATCCACCAAGATACTTCTTCTAAATGAGTCGCTATTCGCAACTGTGATCTGTTTTAACTGATTATCCAATCCTTTCACCAGAAGATTTGTCTGTTCCCCTTGGAGTTTAATATATTTCGAGTCCACCGCTATCTGCAATTGCATATCATAATTAATGTACCTACGAAGAGACTTGTCAAAGTTGAGTAGCTTCTGATTGTAAACTGGCGTTCGTACAAGATCGTATCTTTTGATCTTTGAACACTTAACAAGTAAAGCCTCGCCTTCTACGAATAATTCTCTTAGCTTCCGTGTTTCTTCGGGACAATCAAACTGCAAGTTAAATTCTTCTATTTGCTTTAACTTTGGCCCTAAGGAACCTAGTGTAGTTTCGATGAGCCTCAAGGTAGAGCCAAACGCGACGTTCTCCTTCACCAATGCGATAACAAGTTTCAGAAACCCTCCAAAAAGTACCTCCAAACCAGCTCCAGCTGCAGCTTGTTGCCAAAGTGAGGTGTTTGCAGCAGCGAAACTCATTATCACAACAAGAGCCAAGTTTCAAAGGAATCAACTTTCGATTTCAATCCTACAAATCAAAACAAGCAGTAGATACTAAACGAAGGGTAATGGCTTGTGCGTGTGTTTTGGAGAATGTAAAAGAGCTGCTGTTAACTCAATTTGTTGCCTTTTGTTTTCTGGAGAAACAACTATATAAAGCACCGTTCCAGACGATAAAGTCTTTACCCAGAAGATGGCAAGAAACGGAAGAGAAATGAGTAGTGAATTTCGTATTATACTTGAGAAGTTGTTTATGAGAAATTGCTAACAAACGCTGTCCTTGTTCAGCCCAGCACGAAACCTCAACCGCGTAATAGTAGTCCAAGGCCGTGGGTAATTCAATGAAAGTTGTATTGTTTTTAGGAGCAATTTTCAACATTGAATTTCTGGTTAATTGTTTTAAAGTGCGCGTGACGGGTGATGATGCCTGTGTAATAACGTCCACAATATGTCATGCCAGAGGAAGGTAGGACTATTTGGTAATCGATTGACACTTTGGTGTACGCTCCTTTAAGATTTTCGCCGTTATTTCCGTAGAAAGTTCTTGGGAGGAGGAGCGCTAAGACAGGGACCGTCTTCAACATCCCTCTTTGGCAGTTATTGTATGAATTTATTATAATGATAGATTTTTAGTTATACAAAATATCTACAATTGACGCATACAGACATATCATCCTTGTAAACCAAATTTGACAAATACCATTTTCTTAATCGTGGTTGTCTTCAGTACTGCAACTTATATTGTGGAATAAAAAGGTGGAAACTCCTGTAGTTTTCAATTTGGAATTTGAGCTTATGGAGAAGAAATTTTTAGATCATTAAAGTGTAAGAAAATTCCAGATAATGTGACATACTTATATTATTGATCCAATCAAAATCACTTATGAATTTTTGATATAACCCACGAGGAAACTCTTTCTATATATTTTTAGTGATTTCAATTTTTTTTCTTTTTCAGTCAACTTATCTTTATAGTAATCATATCTTATATATGATTTTCTAACGATTGGGATGTTTACAATTACAACATTTCATTTTATTAATTTATTATACGTGCTTATCTATTATCTCTCACTCACACATAATAAAGTTAATTGACCATAAAGAAGATGATTCTATATTAATCATACTTGTCTAACATTCGGTATGATTAACTTATTACGAGAGCATATTTGTTATACATCTGTTAGGAATAAATGATTTCTTGATTAACAAATCGATCCTTAAATAAATTTAGTATGTTATAACCTAGATCATTTATTGCATCAATCATCATCTCATTTCTATTACATAAATATTTTGGGCCTTTTTGAATACATCTTAATGTAAACTTAGAATTGAAATTATCTTCCTTATTTCTCAATCTTGTGAACCAAATTAACTCACTTTTCTAAAATGTCTCATTATTATCGAAACATTCATAATTTTATAGTAACATTCTAAGATAACAAAAATTAGTTCAATTCTTTAGAATTGGAACTCAAATAAACAAGGTACTTTAAATTTGAGGTTCATATAACCTCAAAGGATCTTCCCAAAGTATAAGTTGATAGTATGACTTATATTATCTTTATTAGTCAAAAATGCACGTATGGTATGATTCATGTGTTACATTATTGAATCTCTTTTATTTGAGCGTATGTCTTTCCTCTAATACTATACAAATGATAGTTCAGGCAAACCTAATGTCTAACTTGAGTTCATTTATGTATTTATTTAATCCACCATTCAAAACTCACTTATGACATATTAAGACAGATAAGGGAAACAAATCATTTGTTTAGGTTACGTCATTACTAATAACCTCTTTACACTCTTCGATGTACTTCACATCAACACTAGTGTTTTAAGCCTTAAGCTCTTGTTTATCATGAGTTAAAATAGTTAAAACTTGCCTCTTCATTCTTATAAAATAATGGAGGCGATCACCTATATGGGATGGTATCTCATATCTATCTAACACACTTCTTGTATCTAGAACTAAATGTTCAACAATCATTTACGTTCATTCTAGAATTGAAAAGCTTAATTCAAATAAAGCATTCTTATATTTCTATAACTAAATCTTCATTTAGATTTTATTTTAGTTAAACATGTAGTGCATCAAATATGTGATAAAAAAACAAACTATTATCATTGATAAGAAGTATCATGAGTAGTCACTAGACCTATTTATTTCTTTTTATGTTATTATTTCCTTGATATAATTGTACTTGATATCTATGTGTTTGATTTGATATTGACATTTGAGCTCTTTAATACAGTCTTTCAATGTACTTGCTTATACATAACATAATGTGCATAAAACTACTGATATCTTTAAAATAAAGAACCATCTTTATCTCTTATCCTTTATGTGGCATTTGAGAACCTATTGCTTAGGTGCTCACCTTTGGCAATTAGTGTCACAAAAAAATGCTTTACTATCTTGCATATAAAAACCATTCAAGTATTCCATCGATATATATGTCACTTATAATAGTAAGAAAGCTCTACTTGAACAATACTTAGCGATCATAATCGCAAAGGTGTATGCAACCTTAGGCATATTCTTCATTTTGTTCATGCTTGATAGCCAATTTATTTATTCTCATGACAAACCGTTAATTATCATCGGCCACCAAAAATATATCATCGGCATGAAACGATAAAGTTGCACATTTATTGTTGGATCTTTTAACATGTATTATGTGGATTTTTTCATTCATACTAAAATCATACAACATGATTATAGTACTAATGTGATATACCATTTACTTCGTGACTATGTAAGACCATAGATTAACTTTAACAATTTAAGCATGCAATTCTCTTAGCCCTTCTCAAAGAAACCAAGTGATTATGCCATATAGATTCCTTTATATAGTTTTTAGTTTAAGAATATAGTTTATAAATCCATTTGATGTATATTAAGATCCAATCCAATTATTTAAAGCTAGAATAATTCAAAATAGTGTAAACCTCAAAACAAATAAGAATTTTTTTCTCATGATCGACCTCTTTGATTATGCATATCCTTTTGCCACTAGACACATTTTGTATCTTTCAAAGCTACCATCAATCTTTTACTTAACATTTGAAGAACATATTTGTTCTTAATGGCTACATATCTTTTTGGAATATTATCTAAGTCTTATACTTAGATCAAACTCATTAAAGTTTAATCTTCTTCTATTGTCATAACTCATTAATCCTTACTAAGACTAAATAGAGCCTTTTCATATTCCTTGGCTTATTACTTTCTTTTGGAATTACCACAAAGATTATTCTTTTCAACTTCAGAATTATATGATGAATAATATGCTTATAATATAGGTATAATGAAAATTCAAGAAATGAATCTTTTTACATTTATATTGCTCCCACCCAAATCCAATGACAGTTAAATCTTGCTAAGAATATTCCTAATGTGTTTGAAATTTAGGATTACCGTCTAAGTGCAAACTTTGATTAGACTTGATACTCCACAATAGTTATTAGTAATCTTTTGAATTCTTTGTTTTATTTTCATATTATCTTCCCATTTTTCCTTGCCTCCATTAAGATTTAAGATTAAATAAATACTAAGAGTTTCTTCCTTAGTTTATTCAGTTAGTTTAATAGATATTTAAATGAAAAAATGGGTGGTAAATGTAAAAGTTTGTAAGTAACATCAGTAAAGCAAAACTAAAATATTAGAGTGAATTGAGCGATATATAACGAGTGAAACATATGAGGGAACATTGAGAGATTATTTCTAACAATCTTTCAAAGGTTGAAATATGATTGATTAGTATAGAGTTAAAGGTGAAAGTAAGGATGATACACTCTTGTTACAAGATATGTAACCACAACTTAAACGCATGAATATTATATTTTGCCACATTAGAGATCAACTAAATTTGCAAGATATTACTATAACTAATTTACAAAACGGATAATCACTACAAATTTCTAATGCATATTAACAACAAAGTTGACCTTAAGATGATTTTGATGAAGGTGAAAAGGGAGATGACTTGAGAGATGATTACCAACTACCAAGAAATAATATAGACATATTTGCACAACAAGGTGATTGACAAGATAGAGGCCATAGAGGAGAGCCTAGGAGAGATGGCAACCTCGGAAACATTAAGAAGAAGATTCCTTTATTTCAAGGGAGAAATGACCTTGAGGCCTACTTAAAGAGGAAAAAGAAGATTGAACTTATTTTTGACTACCACTATTATACCAAAAAGAAAAAGGTAAAACTTGTTGTTAATAAGTTTACTTATTATATTATTGTTTGGAGGGATCAAATCATGATAAATATGAGAAAGAATTATAAGAGACCTATTTATAATTGGGAGGATATAAAGGCAATCATAAAGAGGCAATTTATCCTGAATCACTATTACAAAGATTTGTTCTAGAAATTATAATGCCTTACTCAAAGGCCAAAGAGTATTAAGGAATAATATAAGGAGATGGAGATTGTCATGATTCTTGCTAATGTAGAGGAGGATTAGCTAGGTTTATAAATAGTTTGAATTGTGATATTGATGACGTAGTAGAATTACAATATCATGTAGAGCTAAAAGATATGGTTTATATAACCACAAAGGTGGAAAGAAAATTAAAAAGAAATGGCAACCGTTCACAACAAAATTTAGTTCACCCTTTTATAAGCTAATTTTGAAAAATGATGACAAGAGTGTTTATAAAAGCTAAAGCTGAAACACTTAAAGAAGAAGGGAAAGTGCTAGCAAAGTGAAAGGTAAATATGAAACCCAAACCCAAACCCAAACCCAAACTCATACTCATAATATTAAATGCTTTTGTTATTTAGGGAAAGAGCATATAACTTCAAAATATCCTAACAAAAGGGTAATAGATAAGGCATATAGCTTCAAAATATCCTATGAGGCGATTGAGACCTAAGTCAAAAGATGTGAGCGTTTCATGCTACCATTAGAATATTATGATGATAATGGTGTTGAGTATCCAATGGATAAGGAGGCGCTTGTGATTAGGCATATTCAAAATGTTTAATTCAAAGAAAATTATGTTAGCTACTAATGAGATAATATTTTCTATATAAGATTTCATATCAATAATAAGATATGTGGCATGATTATTAGCGGAGGTAGGCAACAAATGTAGTTAGCACTACCTTATTTGAAAAGTTGAGCTTGTCTACCATAAAACATCTTCCACTATATAAGTTTCAACATCTAAATGAATGTGGTGAGTTAAGGGCCAATAAACAAATGATGATTTTATTCTTGATTAGAAGATATTATGATAAGGTGTTATGTGATCTAGTGTCTATGTATTTTGACTATATTCTCTTAGGGAGACCTTAGAAATTTGATAAAGGGTCATAAAACATTAATAATAGGTATTCTTTTTTCATAAATAATAAATCCATTACCCTTATACCGCTAACACCTAAACAATTGTATGAGGATCAACTAAAGTTAAAAGGAGAGGGTAAACAAGGAAAATGAGATGAAAGTTAAAGATAAGAGATTAAAAAAAAGGATGAAAAGAGAAAAAATAAGGGAAAATAAAAAAGAGAGTGTTAAGAGAAAAGCAAAGAAATAATTGAGCTTTTACGCTTGAGACTATAAGATCAAGAGAGCTTTTTGTTTAACTAGCTTATAGTTGTACTCATATGCAAAAAGACTTGTTTTAATACTTAAAATATTGATGTTTCTTTGCCTAATTTTTGTCTCTTGACTACAGGATTTCTAAAATGTATTCTTGAATGATGTTCCTTATAGCTTACCATTAATAAGGGGAATAGCACATCAAATTAATTTCATACCTGACACTACCATTCTTAATCTACCAACCTATAAAAGTAATTCAGAGAAGACTAAGGAACATTAAAGTCAAGTTAAGAAACTTTGTCAAAAGGGTATATTAGACGGCATGAGTATATATGTTATTTTAGCCTTGCTTGTTCCCAAGGAAGACAAATTATAATGAATGTGAGTTAACAATCATGCTATTAGATATCAACATCTCATTCTTTGGTTAAATGACATGCATAATAAGTTACATAATTCTTATATATTCTCAAAATTTAATTTGAAAAGTGGATATCATCAAATAATGATAAAAGAAGGAGATGAGTGAAAAATAAACTTTAAAATGAAATATGGTTTATATGAATGATTAGTGGTGCCTTTTGGAGTATCTAATGCACCTTAAATTTTATAAGGTTAATAAACTATATTGTGCATGCTTATCGAAAAATTCATGGTTATTTATTTTGTATGAGGTTATGATCTATATTAAAACTTTTTATGGCATATTAAGCACATAATAATTGTTTTGAATATTTTGATATAAGAAAATCCTAAGATAGCTTTCATAACTTAGCTAGTTTTTATAAAAGATTTCTTAAGGATTATAGTACACTAGCTGCTCCTTCTCTGAAGTTGTAAAAAATTCAATTAGTTTTAAGTGATTGATCAACAAGAGTGTGCTTTTAATATGATTAAAGAGAGGTTATGTTCCACCCCTTTATTAGCTTTGCCTAACTTTTCAAAGACTTTTGAGATCATGTGTGATGGGTCTAGAATAGGTATTAATGCTATTTTGATGAAATAAAATTAACTAATTGTCAACTTTAACAAGAAACTCAATATAGTTGCTCTTAATTATCAACTTATAATAAGGAGTTACATGTATTTGTATGATCTTTGGAGACTTGACAATATTATTTTTTACCAAAGAGATAGTTATTGTCAATGATTAAAAGTCCTTGAAGCATTTGAAGAGTAAGGGAAGTTAAATCGACAACATGCCAAGTGGATGGAGTTTATTAAGATTCTTTCTTATATGATTAAGTTGAGGCAAGATAAGAAAAACATCATAACTAATGCGTTCTCTTAAAGCTTAAATGGAAAAAAGAAAAATTGAAATGGTGAAGTAATTACATAAGAATGCTTTCAACATATTGAAATGAAAAATAAAGAATATGCATCCAACGCCAACAAAGGGAGAAGGAAAATTATCTTTGAACTAGGTGATTGAATATATATGTAAATGAGAAAGGAGAGGTTATCATATTAAAGAAGATCTAAATTGTAAAGAGGATATGGTCCATAGTAAGTTGTTGAATGGATCGATGATAATGCTTATAAATTAAATCCTACTTTAAATATTTTTAACTTAACTTCTTTTGATGTAGGTGATGATTTAAGGACGATTTTTTCGAAGAAAGAAGGAATGATAAGAATCAAGTTACTTTATTCCTTTGAGTTTGCTACATGGGCTAATTACATCAACAAAGAAGAAAAGCTTCAAATTTAATGGGGTGGAAAGAAAAGTGGCTACATCTGTAAGATCAAGCAAAATTAAAGAACGAGCATTGGTTAACTTGATTCGATCTACGGTTAAAGGAGACTTATGTATAGTATGATCATGTATCAACCCGTATAACTTGCTGGATAACTGAATGGTGAGACAAAGTCTCTAACATAGGTATGGCACAAATCATATCCATCTTCGAAAGCTATACACATATCTATGGTCTCCAGCCACAAATATGGCCAAGATTATGTATTAGTTTACAAAGTTATAGTCTCCGTCCATAAGCGCACATTAGATCATGTCTAACTCTCAAAAAATAAAAAAGAATCCATGGTCCTAGACATGGGCATATTCTGAATTATGTTCAATGAAGCTAAAGTGTTAGTAGTCAAAATAGCTTGGCCTATAGCAAAGACTATGTCTAACTGAAATCATAGTTTTCATTTAAGTTTGAAATCTTAATTTTATGTTTCAGTATTTAAGGGTTATTTATTTTTTTATTAAGGATGCTTAATAAAACTATTTTCTCTTTAATTCTTCAAAGAACTTTTCAAAATTATCAAGTTATTTACTTGTGGCATTCAAATCATCTTATAATACAACGGTGAGCCAAGATTCTTTCATACCTTGTGATTTTGCATAACTATTAGATCAAGGTTCCATCCTTTTAAATATTAATTTAGCTTTTTGGAGCTTGTTTAAAAAAAAGTCAAGGTTTCATCCTTAGGGTTCACATTAGATCCTATAACTTAAACTTAGTAGGAGCAATCTATTATTAAAGGAAAGCATAAATATATTCATGATAGGCTCATTTGATGTTTGTGTTCTAAAAGACAATAAAAAATCTAAACATAATGATAAGACATTTTTGTTTTTTCTTTCTTACCAAGATACTATAAAAATATCTTTACCCTTATATTAAAACTTGAGTCTCTTTTTTTTATTTATTTATAAATGTAAATTTCTAAAACATGAATATCTTATGATTTAAAATTTTAAGGTTTATTTGGATATTAGATCTAGAATTACAATTTATCAAGTATTATGTCTTTGATTGCCATGTATCTAAGAGAGAAATTTCAAAATTAATGGCTTACATGGTCAATTTTAATGGTTTAGGAAGCTAGAGAGATTGATGTGGAATTATAAGGAAGTTATGGACTTCGATTCTCGAGTTAAGTTTGAAGATTTTTGGACCAGTAGTTGAATAAGAAAGAGTTAAGCTACAACCTATATGTATTGTTCTCTAATGCCCATAATAGTTCCTATAAGATAGTGAGACTCTTTAATAACTGATTAACAGTTACTAAATACCTATGTTCCATTTTTTAATACTGAATTTTAAAAAGAATCTTTGATAACCTCATTTAACAATATTATTTTGATTTGTTTTGATGGGGACTTTAACTTATATTAGATGAAAGTTGTGATACTTTTGACCTAATTGGTAAAAGATACATACAATACTATATATGTATTATATCTTTATTGTAGGCCTATTTCTTCCTATTTCAATATGATGTTTATCTACTATTATTTCTTATGTATTTTTCATTTTTAAGGTTATAATGTTTTAGCATGCAAGCTTAAGGTTATTTTATGGTGAGAACTTATTTAAGTTAGATCTTACTTTAAGTTATGAAGGATGGTCATCAAGCTTTTTTCAATAAAGTTGACCTTGATTTTAAGAGCTATATATGGATTTATGAAATGGGGAAGGATCTGGGGTGCCAACAGGTTGGAAAAGCCTATTATAAATTTTCAAGTTTGAGATTTAACATGTTTTAAGATTCATTGAATCAAATGCCATTTGTATTAGGTTAATTAACATGTTAAGTATATGGGACAATTTATATGCATATTACATATAAGCTAGAAACTTTAATTTTTGTTTCAACAGTTTTGGCTATTACTAGAGATGATGTTAGGCTTGATTAAGATGTTGGGCCTTATAGTGATTTGCCTAAAGAAGTAAATAATTATAGCATTTTGGAGGATTTATATATTGAAGATGAGAAATAATCTTGAAAAGGAAAGTAGTGTTAAAAATAATGATAATGTTGGCCCCGAATTTTTGTTTTGTTGAATTAAGCATAATTTAAATAATTTTCGAGGTTTTGATAGATTAATTATTTTGGAGTTATTTAATTATGTCAAAGTTAGTAGGATTTATTGCATAGGTTAATGGAATTAAAGTGTTAAGGTTATAAGAATGTTCAAGGGTATTTTTGGAAGATCACTTAAGGGTAAAAGACCATAAGCTTATAAGGAAGGGTAAAATGGACATTTTATGCTCATTAAGGGTAAAATTGGAAGATGAAAATGTGGTCTTGCATTTAAGAGAAGGAAAAAAGAAAATAAGGAGAGAATAAGAGAAAATAATGAAGAGAGGAAGAGACATTTCGGTGTTTGAGAGAAAAGGAGAGAAAATAAGCTAGGTTTTGATTTTTCTTAGTCTTCAGGAGAGATTTTGGGGTTCTTCAAGAAGAAAAAAAAGGTAGAGGAAGAGAAGAGCTTTCATTAGAGCTAAGAAACTCTTCATTTGGTGAAGAATCAAGGTAAGCTCATTTCGAATCTTTGGGATTTTTGGAAGAATTTTTGTTCATGGGATTTAGAAAATGCTTGGGTTTAAGTATTCTAGAATCAATTTTAGTGATTTTGCAGTGTGAGATTTTCAATTCACATTTTCAATTGATATTCCTATTGAATTGAAAATTTTGTCAATGTTAAGGGAATCAAGGAAAGGCAAGAGAAGCAAGAGGAGGAACATTTTTGAGCAAAGTTTTAAGCAAGGAATTCAAGGTGGGTTACATTTTTATAATTAAGTAATAAGCCATTAATGTTTCTTTCAAGAAATGGAAATGAATTATTTTCAACTACTTTATTCATGCGCATTTGTTGCTTTTTAAATGCTTTAAGAATGTGCTACATGTTTGTATATGAATTGTGTTATTGGTTTATGAAATGAATGATGGAAATGACTTTGAAAGAATATTGATTTTTGAAACGATATTATGGTTATGAAATCAAGTTTCGAAAATGTGTCATTTTGGGCAATATGTTTTCAAGATGTGAAATATATGATTATGTGGATTTGTGGTGGTCTTCTAAGTTAAATCAAGTATACTTTGACAGAAAGGCTTCTCCTGCCTGCCCGCTAGTGGCATGGAGCTCCTTCATGGACTCCCCTAAGTTCACGACTACACAGGACCATTATGTGAAAATGTATAGTACGTTTTGTTTTTGGATCCACCTAAGCCACTTTGATGTGCTTATGTGCTTATAACATGTTGACAAGATTGGTACATACATGATTTGCATTATTGTGAATTTGGTTAAGAATTTGAGAAATATGTGCTTTATGATTTAATGTGAATTTTTACAATGGAAATAAATATTTCAATGGTTTTGCTTATTATCGGTTATAAAATTGTTACCTATGAGCTTTTAAGCTCACCCCCTTTTTGTCCCATCTTCAGGTGAGGCGAATAAGATCAAGTGAAAGAGAGTTAAGGCATCACTCCGATTATGCATATTTTGTATTTTAAGTTAGATTGATGTAATACAAGACTTTAGACACAGGTCGAGAATTATTGGGTTTTGTATGTTTTGTATTTCAGATTTTGATATTGATTATATAATATGGCTTGGAATGCCATTAAAGCTTTGTAAAAACTCTTATCTTTTGTTGTTAATGAAATATGAATTGTGTACAGATGATGTTAAGTTGGAATTAGGTATATTTGGGAAAGTTATCAACTTGAGATGATGATTTTGAACATGAAATGTTGTTATATATATGCATAAGTGAGATATTATGGAAAGGAAAGATAGGAACTATGAATGATGAGATGTAGTTGAATGTGATAAGTCAAATGAGTTGAGAGTTGAGAGTTTAATGAAATCAATTTGGTAGTCGAATGGTTAAGAAATGATGTTGCATTAGAGGAAGTGAATTTGAGAAAAATTTTCAAGTCTTTTATAAGGGTAATTAAAATTTGTATTCTGACTTCAGGAGAAAAATTGTATTGATCTAGGCTGAATTGGGTAAAGTTGTCTTCTTTGAAGTTGTAGATTACTTTTCTATCTTTTCAATAATATATAGTATGAAATTTTTGGACATTGGAGTTAAGAGATATGATAATTAGAAGTTTGTGATACTGCATAGGATGGACATTCGGGACGGCTACATTGATTTGAAATTTTAATCCTTTTGGCCAAGTTCTTGGGTAGACACTTCAATGAAAGAATTGTAGAAAAGCCTACCATAACTATTGCTAAGATGATTGAAGAATATAGAGAAAAGATAACTGTATTTGTGAATTTAAGTATATACAGGTTGCCAAGAGGAAGTTAAGGAAAGAGAAAGAATTATGTTATACTAGTGTATATTTCGAGCTTCAAAGTTATATCGATAAGTTAAAAATTAGCAATCATGAATTTGTTGTGGAATTGCAACTCTCAAGGAATCAATAAACCTCATTAATGTAATTTAAGAGGTTATATATTTGTTTTGCAACCACGAAAGCAAGACAGAGACACTTAAGGCTTATACTTAAAATGAATGGTCATTTTTTAACACAAAATTCCAATGGCAATTAGTTAGTCCAGCTGAAAAGGATTGAAATAGAGGGATGTATCCTATAATATGGGCTATAGTGGAAGAGAAAAATACTGAATCATCAAATTGGTTCATGTCATTTTTATCAACTATCTTAGAATTAAAAGACGGATGTAGAGTCGCAATAAATTCTTATATACAAAAGGTAAATGTAAATTTTATTGTAATTTGTTATAATATTTCTTTATATTACCTAATTTTAGACTTATGTTGATTGACATATATAGGGATTAGTAGGATTTGTTGAGGTCATATTACCAAATACATATAAGAGAATGTGTGATTATATGCCAAACATATCTACCACAATTGGCATATAAATTGGAGTATAAAAGACTTAATAAGGCAATTATAAGAATGTGTATAGTCAATATATGTTAAAGACTTAAATGAGCAACTAAATAGACTAGAAAAAACTAAACCTACGTGTGCTGCTGCTTTGTTTTAATATCTAAAGGAGATTTGGGCTAGAATATACTAGTTATTTGAATCAAAGTGTCTGGTTGTTGATAATAACATGAGTGAGACTTTTAATATATGGATTTGGGAACCATAGATAGAACAATGATTGGTATGCTAGAAAAAATAAGGACCATAATCATAAAAGACATGATAAAAGAAGGGTCTGCACATATGGATAGAAGTCAAATATTATATTTATAGTTGTCAAGAAGCTAGAAAAAAAATAAGAAAGAGGAAATGCAATGAAGGATTGTATGAAATAGGAGTGGAACGTATGAGATTAGTAAATGGGATATAAAGCATATTGATCAACTAGGTAGAGACCATTGATGTAGTTGTTAAGTATAGGACATATATAGTTATTTATAATTTATATTATTAGTGTTGTTAACCACTCCAAACAAAAACTTGAAGCATTTGTTAATTGATTGCTATAAAAAGGGCATTTGTATTTGGAAATGTGGAAATGTAAGAAATGTAGAACTTCAAAAGACAATAATAGAAGGTGTAATGTTACAAAGTTTAACAAATAACCCATCAATGTATGTAACTTATGGTTTAGCTATCATTTTAATTTAATTATGATGTTGATTAAGCTATTTGGGAGCAAAAATAGAGATGCATATACAACCTATTTATTTATTGCATAATGCATATCTAGTTCATATATTATGCTTTTTTCTCAAATTTTGAAAACATATGGTGAGGCATTATGGTATCATTGGGCTTCTTCTTTTGTTACAAAATGATATAGGCCTAGAGTTTTCTTTTACTGACATTTTATAGTCAATTAGTATAGGTAAACAAAATTTTGGTTGTTTAATAAGCATTCAACTCAAACACTTATTTTAATTTTTATGATGTTAATATGATGCATTTATATTTAGGTCTCAACATTAGTAACTTTAGGGCCAATTACTAGAGAAGTAAGCATCAAGAGAGGGTCCAAAACGAATGGAGAAGTAGCAACAAGACCAATAAATGGAGAAACAACAATTATAAGATTGGTAGTTGGTGAACAAAAGGCATATTCACGAATAAGAACATATTGCTTTCTTTCACAATAATATGATTATAAGAAATATGTTGCTTAAATTGATAATAGGAAAATTATATTTCGTAAACTAACATTCTCAGTAAATTATCAGCTAATCAAGAATGTATACCTAGTTAATAAAGCATAAATGTGAGTTTAATTTATAGTTACTTATTTTCATTGTATATATTAAACTCATTAACTAGTTCGTTAACCAATGTTACATAATAAGTTACTTTATAGATCAGTAGTTTTATGTATACAAATAAAAAAATGCGGCCATATTGATAAAAAAAATCTTTCAATTTATCTTTTGTAGGTCTTAGGTTCAAAGGTAAATCTAACATTACTTAAAAATAATTTCAAACTATAACAACCAAAAGGAGAGCAACAATTGGGAAACTCAATAACAAAAGGGAGAGAACCACTTCTTAGATGAGTTGGCAACAATTTGAAAAAGAGGACATTCAAATGATACGGACACTAGTATTTATGAGTATTTGTACTATGTTCAACTGTTTGTACCTAATAGTTATGCATAAATTTTCTTATTATCTGTTAATAATGTGGTTCTAATATTAATTAGGGCTTCAAATTAAAAATAAAAGAGATGAAAAATCAATTACGTACTCTAACTCTGCCAACCACCTTAAGTCATTGGATTGAGATGATTTGAATTGCCCAGTGACTTCTCCACGGTTTTCACAGTCTCATACTCTAGATTTTAGTTCTAATTGTTGGATATGGGTCCCTCTTATATGGAGAGAGACTTCATGTTCCACAATTGCTTCACCGAAATCGGTGCGACATTTTGCATTTGTTGAAAATAAGAAAAAAAGACAACTGCCTCATGCGGCGGAGTGCCTGTATAAGGCACTTCCAGCTTCATCCAAAATATAACAGAAAAACACAGAGGAAAACTAGAGTAAATGCTCTGAAGTTAGGAAATATTTTCCTAAAAGGTTGGTAAGTAACGAAATAGTGAGGCTAGTATTTTTAGGTTGGGAAGCACCTTGTGAGCCACTATTTTGGTTTTATCTTTGTATACTTACTATTTGTAATAGTGGAAGAATTATTTTGATTTTTGTCTATGGACGTAGCCCAAAATTAAGGGTGAACCACGTTAAATATTCTGTGTCCATTTTGCTCATTTTATTTTTCTTTTTCACAAAAATACCCTCCGCACCCAACAAGTGGTATCAGAGCTTATTTTTATTGGAGTTATTTTTTCAAAAGAAGCACGTCACAGGGATGAAAAAATTACAACAAATTTTTTGGCGTGATCCGTTCAAAAAGTTGACGTAAAACGGCAAAGGTGATGAATAGTACTTTAAAGTTGTTTTAATAAATTTGCAAGGTGACGGCAGCAATAGTAACTGGGTCCTGCAGCACTATTTGCAGTACTATTCATAAGTTACTATTTACCGAGTCCCACGGTACTATTCCAGTGGGGTCCGACGATACTATTCCAGTGAGCACTATTCACAAGTTACTATTTACCGGGTCCCGTGGTGAAAATTTAGAAGATATTTTTCTGCCAAATTTTGACGTCCTGATTTCATCTTTGACTTCGGTTTTCTCAAATTTGGCTTAATTTGGAAAATGGAGATGAAGACAAGCAAAATGATCAATCTAAACGGTATTAACTACCATATATGGTGAACCAAGATGAAGGATCTTTTGATGATTACAAAGATGCATTTGCTGGTATTTTCGACAACTAAACCTGAGGAGATGTCTGACAAAGATTGGGAGTTTGAGCGTGAACAAGCATGTGGTTATATTCGACAGTTTGTCGATGATAATGTGTACAATCACATTTGTAACGAGACTTATGCAAGAATGCTGTGGAATAAGCTGGAGCAGTTGTATGCTTCAAAGACCAGCAACAACAAATTGTTTTATCTAACAAAATTGATGCAGGTAAAATACCAAGAGGGTACTTTTATTGCTGATCATTTAAACAATATAGAAGGGATGGTTGATCAGTTATTAAGGATGGGTATAAAGTTTGATGACGAGGTGATTGCTCTAATGGTGCTAGCTTCATTACCAGGGTCTTGGGAGACTTTGAAGGTGTCTTTGACAAATACTGCACCAAATGGTGTATTAAATATGGAGTCTGTTAAAAGCAGTATACTAAATGAAGAGATGAGACGTAAATCACAGTATGCAGCCTCTTCATCACATTCAGATGTTCTGCTTACAGAAAATAGAGGAAGGAGTCAATCCAGAGATCCAAAGTCCAGAGACAAGGGTAGAGGAAAGTCAAACAAATATGCAAATATGAAATGCCATTATTGCAAGAAGAAAGGCCATATCATGAAATTTGCCGAAAGTTGAAGAAGGAAAAAGGCAAAGATGTGAAGAAAGACGAAAGTAGTGATGATGAACAAAGTAACATTGTTGATGTATTCAACCTTGTTATTGATACAGAGATAGTCAGCCTAGTGTCGCAAGAGACAAGTTGGATAGTTGACAGTGGAGCTACTATTCATGCTACATCTCACAGACAATTTTTCTCATCTTACACACCTGTGAATTATGGCGTTATTAAGATGGCAAATGGAAATCTATCAAATGTTGTTGGCAAAGGAGATGTTTCTTTAGAGAAAGCGAATGGTTCAAGACTGTTGCTAAAAGATGTCAGGTACATTCCTAATATGCGTTTGAACTTGATTTCTGTAAACAGGCTAGATGATGAAGGTTTCCGAAATACTTTTGGAAACGAAAAATGGAAGCTTACTAAGGGCTTCTTAGTAGTGGCCAAAGGTCAGAAGCACTCAAGATTGTATATGATGCAAGCAAAGCTCTCTAGTGATGTTGTTAATACAGTGGAGAATGATAATACAGTTGATTTGTGGCATAAAAGACTAGGCCACATTGGTGAGAAAGGGATGACTCA
>JAOSBL010000212.1:5883555-5901330 GCA_027568915.1 Erythroxylum roraimae
TAGCATACTCATTAGTGTTACCATTCATATTTAATAACACTTATCACCTGTTACCGTATGTCATTTTTGTTGTAGTGTATATTACATAAGTAAGATATAAAAAAATCTATCTATTACCTATACATTCATAAATCATTATACTAGTTACAATTATTATCTATAAATTCATATAACATTATATTAATTACCGTATATAATAATATTTGTTACAATATATTTAAAAAATAATTGCAATATAATAAAAAATGGAAATGATCAATATTACATATTAATATCATATTCTTAAAAATCGAATTGAATATTATTGACAATGATTGTAAGTCTAAAAATAAATTTAGTTAACAACAATGTCATTTCTTCCAATTTATAAATCTAAAAACATAAAATTAATTTATATTACATTAATTTATACTTTTTATTAATCTCTTTTAAAATATATAATTTGACAATTTTATGTGGTGTCACAAAAATCTATTTATCGTATATAAATTATATGATATTTTATATAAATGATATATTTCAAAATATTTGTTGATAAAAAATCATAAATATGATAAGTATTATAAAATCGTCGCCAAATATATCCCTTTCGCAACAATTCCAGGATATTGTCGCTAAATAGCGTCTACATTGGCGACGATGCATCCTTTGTTTATGAGTGAAATATATGAGATATGTTTGAATATCATAGTACAACAAATGATTATGGCCAAAAATGCTTATAAAACATAGTTAGGCATGTCTTACCATGTTGTAGTTGAATTACTAATAGCTAAATAATTTAGAAACCTAAAAAATATGGTGGGATTACCATCTAAACTGAATTATAAAGATATGATATACTAAAAGTCATTACAGTAGATGAGGAAGGAGAAACTATATTAGATAATAACAATGAACCACCCATATAAGATGCAGTTCAAACCCTAATAATAGCAATCTCTCTTAATTTCATAGGTAACACATCTCAGATAAAAAACTAAAATAATGAATTATTCTCAAATCTTAGGTCCGAGAAACTTTTAGGTTTTAAACGATGTAAAGATACTTTTTTAAACTAGGATAATACTTAGAGCAGACTCTAATGGAAAGAAAAGTTCTTAGCATGACTTCTTCTTTTATTAAGAGAAAAAGTTATTAACAAAATTAGGGAAACCTATAATGACCAAATCCTATATAATAAACTAACGTATGAAGAATCGATTAGTTATACCCAAAGAAAAGACTTAAAACTTTGTTAAGATATGAAATTGCAAAAATAGTTAAAATATGAAATATTTAAAATCAAGAAAGAATTAGGTCCTTTTTTCAACAATTTGATGTTATTTTATAATAATAATAATAATAACTATAAAACATGTAAAGACTACAATAGAACCATCCCATCTAATAGAAATAAAAAATAAATTCCCTTATAGGAAGCATAAAAAATTTACAATTACCTAAACAATGTAAAAGATATCATAGTATAACCTAAGCCTTTCTATTAACTTCCAAATTTAGGAACATAACGTGTTATAGGAGTAGTAAAAAAGGTCATACGACCAATTATTGTAGGGTCAATAAGAAATTTCAAAACCTATAACTAGAAAAAGTAGATAAAATCCAAGCCCTAAAGGTGATGAACAATTAGAAGAAGAAACTCAAATTAAATTATTAGTAAAAGATCAAAAAAATTTACTTGAAGTGATAAATCACATTTAAGATCACCAATTGAAAAAAATATCATCTTATAAAACTCAAGCAATCTTAAAACCCTAGTCAAAACCTATAATTTGCCTCCTTATGCTTCTATAATTTAACCCAACATATTATTCAAAGCTAAAGGAACAAAAAACTCATGACTAAATCATAATAATAAAATAAGAACCTCAAATTATTAAAACAAGAAAAAAGAGAGAGTAAAATAATACAAAATTTTTCTTTAACAAATTAACAAAGAATATGAATCAAATGAAGAAACAAATGAAAACCTTGAATTGAATAATAATGAAAAGTTACTTTGAGATTTTCTTTTATGTTAAATCAAATAACTTTTTAAAAATATTTAATAAAAGCAACTCTTGAGATAAATGCATATTTCAATATTGATGCCATTGCTTTATTTGATATGGGTGTGGACTTAAACTATATAAAAGGGATAATTCATATAAAATTATTTTTATAAAGGTAAAAAAAGACTGAAACTTTGCTAAGAACTCTAAATTAAATATAAATTATAAACTTGATGCCCATGTATGTGAATGAATTTATTGTAAAAACTTCCTTTTTGTAGTAGTCATAAGGTCCTCCTAGGAACCCTTTTTTATAAAATTGAATACCTTATACAATAAACTACGATAACATTTCAACAAAAATAAACAACAAAAGGAGGTGCTTCCCTTTTATAGAAAAATAAAAAACTAGAAACATAAATCTAATAAAAGCATGTTTTATTTATGAAAGTAATCTTAATAACATAATACATGTAAAACAAAAATAATTAACCTATTTTTTAAAAAAGATGTCATCATAGAAAAATAGAAATGTAATTGTTAAATGAACCTATTAAATGAAAAATAAAGACCTAACAAAAAAACATTGAAAAGGAAGTTTGTGTTGACTTATGATGAGTTGTAAAATAGAATAAAACGTACTCGGACCTCGACCGCAAGTGCACAGGTTATTGTAGTACGGTTACGTTCCCACGAGGATTTATACTAAGCACTAATCAATTCTTTCCAAATTGTTTAAGTTAATAATAAGAAGATTTTGAAATTAAAAGGGGGTAAAAATAAAACAATTACATTTAAACTTTCAGGACAAAACAAAATCTTTTAAGAAGATGAATTGCTTTCACGAAATCACAAGATTTAAGTTCCAAAAATTGTTATCAACTCAAGCTAAAGTAAATCTGAATCCTATTATTATGCTACCCCAAGTTTCTCTAGAATTAATTCTTCTCTCTCAAGTTTGAATTACCTACTCTGTTTTATTATAATGTAAATTTCCCAATTCAGATACAAATAAAACATATATGAACTGCATAACCTTCGAGGAATAAAACTTAGATACTAATCTCTTAGCATGCAAGTTGTATTTGTATGATTTTAAAGAAGAACTCAACTATCATTAAGATCTAATAAGAACTATTCATAAGAAAAGCAAACCATACATAGCAGAAGTTTAGAAAATCATATTCACCCTAGAGGGTGACACAATCTTTGAAATAAGAAAACTAGAAAACACAAATCATAAGCAACTGAAAATTAACTAAAAAAATGAAAACAATTGTTGCCCTAGATTACAAGCTTCACAGAGCTCCTATTTCCTTTTCCTCGTTCTTCCTCCTTCTCCTTTTTCTTCGTGCCTTTCTTCCTCTTTTTATACTTCTCTTCAATGACTCTCAACTTCCAATGGATTGTAATAGCTCCTCCCTGCGTTTTTACACGTTGTAGTCTTCTTCTAACTGTCCACCATTCATTTAAAAACTTTGATGAAATGACGGAAGTATCCTTGAAGTTACAAAGTGCGGTCGCACCACGTCCCTCGCAATCGCACCAGTGTGCAAATAGTCTAGCTTCTGGCTAAAAATCCCAAGTGCAATCGCACCAAACATTCTCGCGATCGCACCTTATTCTTCCTTAAATCCTCAGCTTCGGTCGCGATCGCACCTTATTCCTCACGATCGCACCAGACACCTCTTTCCTTGTTTCATTCACCAACTTTTCTCATCTTGCTCCCATGTCCCTTCACACTTAACAAAACATCAAAGTTGCCTAAAAACTAAACTAAACTACCAAACCAAGAACTAAAAGTACCAAAAACATATCTAAAAACGTTGACACTCATCAAGTAAATAAACTCACATCAACTTACTAAATGCTTTTTGGGATAGAAAATAACACATCTTAGATCTATCTTATAAAAAAGATTTTGACAAAAAAACAAATTCCTTTTAAAGCTAAGCCTATACAAATGAATAAAGATTTATACATCCATTTTAGACAAGGAATAACTGACCTGTTAAGAAACAATTAACATCCACTTCTAGGTCTCCTTAGAGTTATGCAAATTTTTACATCAACAGAAATTTCAAATGAGAAAAAGGGATTCCTAGGTTAATAATAATATATAAACCTCTTTATAAAGCTAGCCTTGTAATGAATAGACATCCAATTCCAAAAAGACTTACTTGAAGGATTTCATAATGACTGTATTTTCTTAAAATTTGACATAAAATTAAGATTTTTGCCCAATTCAAATACATCTTAAAGATAGACATAAAACCTACTTTTACTATCCCATTTATATAGTTTGAATGGAATGTCATGCCATTTGGCTTGAAAAATTCTCTTTCTGAATTTCAAAGAATAATGAATGAAATATTTTCACCATATTTCTAAATTTTGTATAGTGCGTACTTAAATGATGTATTAATATTTTCAAATAGTATAGAATAACATTTCAACGTGCCAAAACATTCACTCATATTATTAGGAAAAGTGGCTTAGTAGTATCAAAAACAAAACTAAATCTATTTCAAACAAAAATTAGATTTTTAGGACATTATATACAATGAAAAAAATAACACCAATAGCGAGAACATTAATATTTACGAATAAGATTTTGATTAAATATAAATAAAAATAGTTATAAAGATTTTTAGGAAGCTAGAACTTTATAGTGGATTTTATCCAAATCTTAGTAGACTATTGTTCTCCAAATATTAGTAGACTGTGTAAACTATTACATAATAGATTAAAGGAAAACCCCTATACCTTGAATTGAACAATATACTCATATAATTAAGCAAATTAAGTCCCAAGTAAAGGCAATTCTAATTTTACATTTGGTTAACCCTAACGCATATAAAATTATGGAAATTGATGCTTCTGACCAGGAATATGAAGACATACTAAAATAAATTGTTAATAATAAAGGATAAATACTACAATTTACTTTAGGACACTAGAATCATGCTGAAAGTAATTAATTCACTATTAAAAAAATTCTTTTCACTGTTTTATGCATTACTAAATTTCAAAGTGATTTATTAAATCATAAATTTCTTTTAGGAATTGATTGTAAACCTGCAAAAGAGTTTTTATTAAAAGCTATCCAAAAGGCAAAAGGGCTAAATTAGATTGTGATCACCTAAATTCAATTTGAACTGAAATGTTCCAAAATTTTAAAAAATAACCATATTTTTTTACAATACTCATTTAAAACCCCAACTTAACATGTTCATTAATTCTCATTTGAAAGATTCTATTAAACAATTTTTTGTAGACCAATTGCTAATTATTCATCCTACATAACAAGTGGGGTCGAAAAATTTTAAAAATTAATTGAGAGATGATAACATTTTGGGATTTACCCAAATGTTGTCATCTAGCTCAATAAAAAATCTTAGACTCCAAAAAGGAGGGGGTTTGTCATCTAGCTCAATCAAAAATATTAGACTCCAAAAAGGAGGGGGGCTACTCTAGTGAGAGATCAAGTAGGGAATTCTAGCTGATGGAGCAATATAGGTGGCTTGGTTAGAGTCAAATGGAGAATTTGGGTATGAGGGAAAGAAATTTGCTATTATCTAGGGGTTTGAATTCTTGTGGCAATGGTGATGAGTTGATGATGGGATCTAGTTTTATGGGATTTAATTCATTTTAGCAATCAATGATGGTTATTTACTATAAGGTTGAGCTTGGATTTAATCAGTAACAGGTAAAGTTATGGTGTCATTTCAGTAAATAAGTTTTATTTCACTTATGATCTAACTATATTTGATAGTGATAGTGTGTCTTCTACGAGTAATTTATGGGTTCATGAATTTGGTAATGATGGTGGCATTTTGAAGTCAAAAAGGTGGGACTTATGCCATTATTGTTTCTACGAGGTTTTTGCAAGAAACTAATAGCATATTATAATGCTTGCAGGATCCAAGATCACCTTTTTTTTATACTATTTCTTAATTTTAATGAGTATTTCTTTTGGAGAATTTCTTCTTCGAGAACTTCTTAAATATTCTAGTGAGTAAGTCAATGTCTTTTTATTCACTTTCATGAGATGATATCTCTTCCTATTTGCTTGATTCTTCTTTTAGGGCTTTAAACACTAAATTATTTTTCTTTGAAAGCTTCGTTTCTTTTTGCATTTCTTGAAGTCTCATTTCATATGTAATAAGAAGAGATCTAATGCTCCTTTAATGGTAGTGTTGCTAGATCCTTGGCTTCTTATATAGTTGTCAATTTAAATTTTCACGTCTTCAAAAGTGACTTAAGAAAATTTCTTACAATTTAAACATTAGTAGAGGTCTTTCTAAGACTTCTGAGAGCATTAATAAAATCAATGAATCTAGTATACATGATAGGTCATCATGCTTCATTTGAAGCAATTCATATTGATATGTTAGCATGCTTACTTTGTTCTCCTTAATTTACTTGATTTGTGCCCTCATGAGTGATTTCTAAAGTATGTCAAATTTCATAAGTCATTCCACATATAGAGACCTTATTGAATTCATTTCTTTCTAATGCAAAAAAAAAAAAGTATATGTATGACCCTACCATTTAAGGAAACTAATCTCTTATCTTGAGATTCCTATTATTTATTTAATTTAGGCACATTTACTTATTTACAAATTTTGTAAAATAAAGGGATCATTTGAAACTATTTCTAATAGATCTACATTTTTGGCGATTAAGAAGAATCTCATCCTAGTTTTCTAATAAAGGTAATCATTGTCATCAAAGAAACGTATAATGCCAATACTTTGTGCCTCTTAGATGAATAATGACGATGATGCTCTTAAATATGTTATTATGATCTTTGTATAGGATTTCGTTAGAAATGCTAGTCTAATAGACCTACTCTGATACTATTTGTTAGTCCCTAATAAGACCTAATAGGCGGTGAATTGGGTGTTTATAAAATTCAAGAATTTTTCTAACCATTGTACTTGATTAACAATAATCAATATAAATATGAACGAAGAAATTACTTAATATAAAATTAATCAACAATTGAATAATAATTTAAAGAGGATATAGAAGAGAGAATACAAATTGATTTATAATAGTTCTGTAAACAATCATTGCTTACGTTCACTCATAAGACTCTTCTTAGAATTTCATTATAATTCTTCTTTCAAGATAAAGAATAACCTTTGTACAATTTTTCTAGGTAAAAATAACCCTTCTTACAACCTTCTTTCAAGGTGAAGAGGAGCCTTAATCCCACTTACAATAATCCCAAGTATAATATCCAGCACTTTAACATAGTTTTATAACTAAAAAGTATCTCACTTATTCACTTGATAGCTTCAAAGAGACTTACTCATAATATGAAACAATGATGCTCACATAATTGAAAAATACTAAAAATATGTGTGAAATACACCTAAAAGCTAAACTTTTTAATGCTAAAACCAATGAGAAAACACATATACATAGTGTTTTGAGACCTTTCCTAGTCATTGGAGCCAAACAATAACTGTTACAACGACTATATACAAAGCATTGGTCAACCAATATGGCATAATGGTCAAGCAGTATGCATTAAAGGCATCAGATTCATTAATCGTTAAAACACTAGTCAATTAGTAGACATATAACCAATGTTGTAGCAAAATTTTGGTATATCAAATTTAAGAATTTTTGGTCAACCACTAATCCATATAGGTAGAACAATCACCTTAAAGACATGATTAACAATTTGAAATGCTGAAACCCAATTTATTTAATGTAATTATAATTTAAACACTTCTCAAAATGTTCCTTAAAGTTTGTGAAAGATCAAGAGAATTTTATATTAAAACCAAAAATTTCAATGTCTTTTGATGAATAATAAGACTCATGCAATAAAGTAAAATGAAATATTTATGTATAGTGAGCTTTTTAAAACTCAACGTGATCAAATGAGATTACAATTAATATTACAAACTAAAAGAATGAGCTTGATAAGCCTTGATCTTCATTTCGATGGTTAAAAGCTTCAACTTCTCTTTATCAACTTCTTCAACTATCTTCTTTATTTTATGACTTCATCTTGTCTCATATTGCTTTTAGTCAAAATAATAAACTTCCTAGTAATAATTATATTGTATTATAATTAAAACATCTATTAAAACCTCCATAAGTTCATTAAGTCTTAACTCGCAGTGAAATTAACTTTAGCATTAAACATCATATCGAAAGCCATATAAAGGTTTCAACTACTTCAACCCTGCGTGCTTTTTCCAATACAACTCCAGGTTTTTTCAATATGATACTGTCAAATCACTGAAGATTAAAGCTCAGATCTATGTTTGTGCAAACAGATTAAGGTTGAAAATGAGTCTATTTTAAAAACAATCAAGTTCGATTGAAATTAAATTTTATTTGATTTATTAATATTAGATTCACATACTTCATATTCAAACTAATTTATTATAAATAATTCTCTAAAAAAATTTATTAATTTAAATACATTCAAATTCAAACTTAACTATGATTAAATTAAATTTGTCTAATTACTTTTGGACTATACCAAACTAACTTAACAAGGACATTACCATATTGCATGCAGGAGGTAACCTAATAGGTAAGTTGTGACAGTCTTTTCAAGTAACAAGGATGTACCAACTACTACAAGAGATTAATTGATTCGGAAGTTTCAAAACCAGATGAGAAAGAGTCAGAGAGATACATAAGAACTAATGTTGTTCGACTATTTGAATTTATCCCCATATAGTTATACTTATTGCATTTTTTGTGTTAACGTAGCTCTAATACCATGTGTTATAAATGGTTCTAATTCAGGAGAAGTAGCAAGGCTATCGTTCAATCAGATGTTCTAAACCTTGACGTGAGCATGGTAGTGGACGCAGTAATGTGTAGTATTCCCCCAGGAATGTGAAACAATTGAATAAGATGTTCTTCGGAATTCTTCGAGCAAATGTGACCCTAATTACCGGCACCTTCACAGGAATACAATGTGCGTGTTTTCACTTTCATGGCAACCGCTAGTCTGTGAAAAAGCTTTGGATTCGAATTCAATAATGACAGTTTTCTTTTTGCTGTCACGCCCAATGTCAATTACGTGTGGAGCCCACTAACATCACCGACTGGTCACATGGGGGCTCATCATTGACGAACCTTCTTTCTCTGTTTCTATTACGAGTCCTCTCTCATTCTAGTGTACGTACCTTCCTAGGATAGAATGTGCATGTTATTGTTTATTTGTTAATGGGGAATTTTTAAGTTGCTGGCAAATATTCTTTTTGTTACTCTAATGTTCGTCTTGGGTAACAGGAACTGAGGAGGTCTCCTCCGTCTGTTATAACTACAGACACACACACACACACGTAGCTTATTGAATAATGGCCAGTAAGTTGACTTGGGCAATTGTTTTTAGTTTTTTAACTGGTTCGAGGGAAGCAAGAAGCCAAGTTTGTAACTGGAGTACTGTTGGCTTGATTCAGCATTTTGATTTCTATATTGTCATAAAAACATATTCAACTCAACACCAATTTTCTGAGGTCGGTTAGGCCCCAATTATAATAAGGCATTCCTTACAATTTCAACCGGAGTTAGCTGTACCTTAAATGCAAAATAAAAGGGTGCCATATGAAGTTTTTCCATATTGTTGATAAAATTAAAGTGCCGCAAGTATGTTTAGTTTTTAAAATTTAACATGAACTTCCTGCTTTTGCTTTTGACATCTTGTTATAATGGACAAAGAAAACAATGTAATCAAAACTTTTGTCATGAACGTGGAATCTCCCACGATTTATGGAATTTGAGGACAAAATGCTCCGTCTCTTTTCTTCATGCGGTTTCTAAGATGGAACTAGAACGGCATAACCTGGCACCACTTAGTTGGCATTGGCATATTCAATACGGTGATGTTCTTCTCTAGGAATTGTTGCAAGTTCGGACTCTCTTCACAAAAGCATTACTCCAAATAGTTCCATCTTTTGAGTGACGGATTGGCATGAGCGGTGATAGGATGACGCAATCAAATCAATACGCTTGAGCTTGACGTCCAACTCCAAAACACTGGCCAATCCCGTAACCTGCTAAAGCTGGATGAGATTCAATTGCATAAGAAGAGATAAAAACACATAATAAAAAAAATGATAAAGATAAAATCAAGAACTGAGAAAAGCATTAAAAATAAAGAAGAAAGTTGACAAGTAAAAGAAGATTGGAATTTTGGAAGAAATGATTTTCTAAAGTGAAAAGGCAAGCGCAATTAGAGGGTCAAAGGTTTTCTCCAAATTATAGCTGGCAGCAGCAAGGCTCCACCTTTCTCTTAAAAGAGATGAAACAACTTTGGCCGGAAACAATTATCATAACGCGTTAACGCGTGAAGTGCGCCGAACATCATCTCAATTTGCAACCTCAGAATACTAAACAAGAACATCCAGTCGATATGTTTTCCTTATAAAGTGGAAATAGAGTTCATTTTGTACAAAATACAAGCATGCATGTTTTACACTAACCCAGTTTAGTACTTTAGTTAGTTTTCACGCCTTCTCCTTATTTAAGCATCACCGGTCCCTGACCTACTCTTAAGAGATTACGAAGGTGTCATAAAGACTACCAGATCGGGTAATCTGTCATTCCCTTTTTTCCTACAAGGGGTCTGAGTGAATCTATCACAGTGATCTCTGGCTTTGTTTTGTTGCTGCATTTAGTAACTTTGTCAAGTGCCATTTTCGAAGATCTAAATGGGCAAAGCAGCAATCTTTTTCTACTTGTTCTATGGAGTTTTGGCTGCTTTGAGTGCTAACGTGGCCAATGCAGATGACCCGTATAGGTTCTATACCTGGACCGTGACTTACGGGTATATTTCTCCTCTTGGTGTGCGCCAACAGGTAATTTGTCATTTTGGTGTGGGATACGTTCTTGAATCGTGTGCCTAGGAGGGTGTCTAGTTCTTGGAAGCTAAAGTTGTGACTTTTGTTTTGTGAAGGTGATCCTAATCAATGGCCAGTTTCCCGGTCCTAGACTTGATGTGGTGACTAACAACAACATTATCCTCAATCTCATCAACAAGCTCGACAAGCCTTTCCTTTTAACATGGTAAAGTTCGTTTTTTATCGTTGCACACTTTGTTCTGCTTAGAAACGGGCCTGTGGAAGTTCATTGCTCCTTATTCGCGTTAACTTTAGATTCCATTTACCTTTCAATAATGTAGACAGCTCCTATAGAACCTATTCGGAAAATGTGCAGAACCTTTTCTTTTCCTTTCGGTTTTGGTTATGAGAATAAAACGTAAATGAGTTCATACAGTGCCTAGTAAACTGCTGCTTTAGAGTTGCTTCCTACCAGCTTGCTGAAACCAACCCAGAAAGATTCTTGCTTTATATCATTCCCCTGCATTCTGCACTTATAAATTTCTAATGAAGTTCCTGAATTTGATTCTTTCTTGTGTTCGTATTGATGAAATTTGCTAAGTAGGAACTTCTAATGCCTACTGATCAATTGGATTTCAAATTCTAAGTGAGACATTCTTTTGACCATATTGTGACAACCAGGAATGGCATTAAACAAAGGAAAAACTCATGGCAAGATGGAGTGCTGGGAACCAATTGCCCCATTCCCCCGAACTCTAATTACACCTACAAATTCCAAGTCAAGGATCAGATTGGAACCTTCACTTACTTCCCTTCCACACAATTTCACAAAGCTGCTGGAGGATATGGAGCAATCAATATCTACGCGAGGCCTCGGATCCCAGTTCCATATCCATTGCCTAATGGAGATTTTACTCTGCTCATAGGAGATTGGTACAAGAAAAGTCACACGGTAAGGAAGAGATGAACAACTTCTTGCTCATAAAATTTTTCAATTGGTTTCTTGGATACACAAAGCTACTTTGTGTTTTGGCTAGATGTTCGATTGGTTCGCTACATCTTTTATAGCACATTAGATATGATTTCTATGTTTAACTTTTGAACTTTAGGCCTCACTGGAACTTTATAGTTATGCGAAACATGGAAGCAGCTCCAGCAACTGTAAAAAATGCTAAAGGATGTCTAAACTTTGTGTATTATGAGCAGACCTGATTTTTGTTAAAACAGAGATAACTTGGAGATGAAAATTGCTGCTTTATTTTCTTGAGCCTGCTTGTACCTCCACTCTCTCCATCATCCTTCCAAGTTTTGAGCCGTAATTAAATGCCTTTATCTTTGAAAAAAAAAATTGCATTTGGCAATCAGTGTTGGACTTGATCCTGGAATCGGAATTCATAATTTCCATTCTGAGATGTCAACCTAAATTTTCCAGTATTTTGAGTCCAAATTATCAGATAAAGTTTCAGTAGAAGCTCATTAAGCTATTTGATTCTTTTGGCTGGATAAAGTCATTGGTTCTACGTATCACTTTTCCACTCTGTTATATCCCTGACGTTCACCATACGTTGTCTTGATATTTGCAGATACTGCAGACATTTTTGGACTCGGGGAAATCTCTCCCATTCCCAGATGGACTCATAATTAACGGCCAGACTCATACTACCTTCACTGGTGATCAAGGTCAGTGCTAGAAATTTTATCATATTAATAATCCCAATATCCAACGTATGAAGAACTTTATGTTAGTTGTGTCTTTTTACCAACATCTTCTTTGCCCTTCAGGTAAAACCTACATGTTCAGGATATCAAATGTAGGATTATCTACCTCACTGAACTTCAGGATCCAGGGCCACACAATGAAGCTAGTGGAGGTTGAAGGATCTCACACTATTCAGACCATTTATGACTCTCTTGATGTGCATGTTGGCCAATCTGTAGCTGTCTTAGTTACCCTAAATCAGGCTCCAAAAGATTACTACATTGTTGCTTCAACACGTTTCACCAAGCAAGTTCTCACGGCATCTGCAGTGTTGCATTACTCCAACTCTAAGGCCCCAGCCTCTGGACCCCTGCCTGTTGGTCCTACTTACCAAGTGCACTGGTCGATGAAGCAAGCTAGAACTTTCAGGTATTGATTACAATTGAAATTGATGCTTTGGAAGAGATCTGTGATCTTAGAGATTGCGAAGCCTACGTCAAAAGCTTACGTGTGACAGATATTTTTAAATGGTTGGTGATTTGTGTTCATAATTTCATCTTTTTTTTTTCCTTGAAGGTGGAATTTGACAGCAAATGCAGCTAGGCCAAATCCTCAGGGTTCGTACCATTATGGAAAGATAGCAATCACTAAAACGTTTGTGTTGGGCAATTCAGCACCTTTAATAAATGGGAAGCAGCGATATGCAGTTAACAGGGTCTCCTATATTAATCCAGATACCCCACTAAAACTTGCTGATCACTTCAACATCCAGGGAGTCTTCACCATGAACTCCATCCAAGGTCTTCCGTCAGATGGTCCTGCATACATATCCACCTCCGTTATCCCGACCAACCTCCATGATTTTATCGAGGTTGTTTTCCAGAACAATGAGAACACCATTCAATCCTGGCATCTTGATGGTTATGACTTCTGGGTTGTTGGGTAAGTAGACATGTTCTGTTACATCCACTTCTTGCGAGTCTAACGAGCTCTTAACATTTAACTTTGAACATCCACAGTTTTGGTTTTGGACAATGGACACAAGCCAAGAGAAGAACTTACAACCTAGTTGATGCCCTTACCAGACATACTGTTCAGGTAAATGAGATACTTTTGTAACATAATATTCCCATCAGCGAAGGATCTGGCATAAACGATTCCTTCCATACGCCAACAACATTTTATAGCTTGTGATTCATGCATTATTTCCTTGCAGGTATATCCAAACTCATGGTCCACCATATTGGTCTCGTTGGACAACCAAGGTATGTGGAACATGCGGTCTGCAATATGGGAAAGGCAGTATCTAGGGCAACAATTATACCTAAGGGTCTGGACTCAAACTAAAAGCTTTGCTAATGAATACGACATTCCTTCTAATGCTCTACTTTGTGGTAAAGCCATTGGGCGTCATCAGTAGAATGGCCGGCTATTCAAATGTAATCTGTCTTCTGAGTCATAAGGGTATGACTATGGAGGAAAACAGAACACTAAGAGAGGAAAACAAAAGGCGGGTTTAATTGATCATTTACATGTTTATTGTACATCAGTGAAATTTTAATTCGCAATTCTATAGGTGTTCTTGGTTTAAATATAAATGTCTATGCACATTTTAGAAGGTTTGGCTTGGAGAATGCTAAAAGGCCATATGGTATCTATATAGCTTGTGGTTTGAACATCTTCATGATAACTTCATGTTGTATTCATCTAATTCATCATCAAGAACGCAAATGAAATGCAAACTTCTGTATAAATTTTCTTCAGTTAAAGAGGAATCTATGAGAACTGTAAAATGGTAAACAAAAGACTTGCCCGAAAAATATAGCTTGCGGGCATGGAAACTAAGTGCCACGCATTTGGTTAAAACGCGAGACTCTAGGAAAGCAAAGTGTTATTAGAGAAACTTATTTTATAAAATTGGAGGTATGGATAACAATTATCTAATAAATAAAGTCTATCCTAAACATAAAAACAGAAAAATAATCTAAAAGATAAAGTCATACTATTCCAATCTATAGACATTTAGGTAGTTTTCAACACTCCTCCTTGTCTTAATAGTTCCAGACTCCTAGTTTGCTTCTCAATAATGTGGCTTTTGGAAGTGCATTTGTTAGGACATCTGCACTTTGATCATCAATCCTACAATAAAGTAGACATATTTCACCTTCTCTCCACACTTACCTTAAGAAAAATAACTTAATCTTAAAATGGTTATCATGCCATAAAGAATAAAATTGAAATGGTAGCTTGATTATCAACAAAAATCTGAGTTAGCTCATTTTGCTCCATAAGTAAATCTGTAAGGATATTTTTGAGCTAAATTGTTTGATTTACAATAGCAGTGGCTGCCACATATTCTGGCTCAACTTTGTTTTGAGTCGCAACATCTTGTTTCTTTGAAAATCGTGAAAACACCCCTGAGCCAAAGCTGAAATAGTGACCTGTTGTACTCCTTATATCAGCAACTGAACCTCCCCAATCACTATCAGAATATCCATGAAGTTTGAAATTCTGACAGTGAGGGTACTTAATTCCATAATCTACAGTACCATTTTACATATCTTACATTTCTTTTGGAAGCTTGAAAATGCATTTCACTAGCACAATGGATAAATCTTGAAAGCATACTTAACTACAAACATAATATCAGGTCTAGTTGCAGTAAGATACATTAAGCAACCAATTAGGCTTCTATAATGACGTTAATCCACCTTATCAGCTCCATCATCTTTGCTGAACTTTTCCTTCTAGTTCATTGGAGTAGTGGTGCTTTTGCAATCCTCCATATGAAAATTTTTAAGTATTTCCCTTGCATTGCATACGAAGTCCCCCATTTTTATCTTGCTTTACCTCCATTCCCACAAAAAAGTCATTAAGTCAAGATCAGTCATCTCAAATAGTTTGAGCATTTTAGCTTTAAACTCCTTTATTAGCTTCTCATCATTTCTTGTTATAAACAAATCATTAACATAAATAGAAACTATGATCAATTTAGCTTCTGTTTGCTTTGTATATAATGTAGCTTCATTTAAAATTTTAATGAATCCAAGGTTTTGAAGATGATCATCAATTTTGTTATACAGGCTTTAGGAGTCTGTTTAAAAACGTACAAGGCCTTTTTTAACTTGTAGACCTTCTCCTCATGTCCCTTGACTTGAAATCCTTCTAGTTCCTCCACAAATATCTCCTCCTGTAAATGACCATTCAAGAAAGCAAATTTTACATCTAAATAGTAAACTTTCCATCCTTTATGCATAGTCAAGGCTAACAACATTCTAATCGTATCAAGGCATGCAACTGGAGCAAATGTTTATGAAAATTCTATCCCAAATGCTTGAGCATATCCCTTCACCACTAATCTGGCCTTGTATTTATTTATAGAACTGTTTGCATTAAGTTTGGTTCTATACACCCACCAACATTTTCTTTAAGGGTGAATTGTCTTTTTTTAGTATGGAAAGGTGGAAAAGCCTCATCCTCTTGTTTGTTGGAGCCTTCAAGTCTTTTGTTATTTATCCTCCGTACAACTTCTTGTCTCCAATTTAATAAAATAAATTTATGCTCTTATAACAACAAATTGATATCAGATCCTTCATCTTGAGTGATCTATGAGTTTAGTAAAACCATAATGGAGGCTAACACAACATCCATAACTATTGCACCACCAATTTTTTATGGTGACAATTATGAAGCATAGGCTATCAGGATAACTATTCACTTTGAAGCTCTGGATCTTTGGGAGGCTATAGAATAAGACTATAAAGTGTTTCAATTATTCAAAAATCCTACATTGACGCAACTGAAGAATCACAAAGAGAGGAAGACAAAGAAGTCCAAGGTGAAAGCTTGTCTTTTTTAGTTATGTCAAGGGTGATTTTTACAAGAATTATAAATCTACAATATGCTAAAGATATTTGGGATTATCTCAAATCTTAATGTCAAGGCAATGAAAGAACCAAAGGTATGCAAGTCCTTAACTTGATCAGAGAATTTGAGATGCAGAGCATGAAAGAGACATAAACTATTAAAGGCTATGTTGAAAGGTTGCTAAGCATTGTTAATAAGGTACGACTTCTTGGCAAGGATTTTCATGATAAAAGAATTATGCAAAAAATTCGTTTCACTATACTTGAAATAAGAATCTAAAGATTTGTCAAGCAGTTCTTTGGGAGAATTAGTAAGTGCTTTGCAGGCACTAGAGCAGAGAAGAATAATGAGACAAGAGGACGCAGTACAAGGTGCTTTTCATATAAAATCACAAAACCCAGGAGGAGGCAAAGACAAGAAGAATAACAAGAGGAAAAAACAACCCTTATAAAGCTCTGGAGATTTTCATAAAGTGACATACCCTTATGAAAAATCAAACTGAGAGGAAATTGAAATGTCTAAGAACTGATAATGGACTAGAGTATTGTAACAAAGAATTTGAGGAATACTGCGGTAAAAATGGAATCCTAAGGCATAAGACAGTTAGAGCTACTCCACAGCAGAATAGAGTTGTTGAAAGATTGAATAGAACCCTCCTAGAAATGACTAGGTGCATACTTCTCTCTTCGGGTTGCTCCCATTCCCTATGGGGGAAACAATTAGGACAACAACCTATTTAATTAATAGGCTTCCAACCTCAGCTAATGACTATAAGACTCCTCAGAAAATTTAGAGTGGTAAGAAGTCAAAACTCTCACACCTAAGAACTTTTGGATGTGCAGCCTATGCACATCAGAAAGAGGGAAAATTAGAGCTAGAGCAGTCAAGGGAGTGTTTTTAGGATATCCAGAAGGTATAAAAGGTTATAAGCTCCTACTGCTCCAAAAGGGAGCCTACAAAACAATCATTAGTAGAGATGTCATCTTTAAGGAAGATGAATTCCCTCTGCTGAACAAAAATTCACAAAACTCTGATCTCCAAAGTAAAATTCAGGAGAATTTAGGCGCATCAAACCAATCAGCCCATTTCTATGTGCCACTAGGAAATGAAGAAGGTGGTCCACAACCTACTGATGTGGAGCCTAGGCAAGGCTCAACTCATCATGACCTAAGAGAAGAGGTGGCTTAAGCTGTGGCTGAAGGAGAAACCCCACAAACAACTTCAGCTGATGAACAAGGAAGCATACATGACTATCGACTGACAAGGGGCAGACATCCAAGACAAATAATTCTTAATAGAAGGTATTTTGATATAAATTTGGTTGAATATGCTTGCCTTGTGGCTGAAGGTATTGAATGCAAGGCTCCTGAAACTTTTGAAGAAGCTATGG
>JAOSBL010000212.1:5917689-5928652 GCA_027568915.1 Erythroxylum roraimae
GAATCCCTGCAATTTCTCTTTATCTTCTCTGTATATAAACATAGCATGTTACAGGAAATAATAAGAAGAAAAAGAACGCTTCTTTTATCACTATCCATGGACAATTTTCTCCTCTTAAATGTACGAAGGAGATGAGCTACTGGGAAAAAAGATGAAGTCGGACTACAAGATCAACCCAAAAAGCGGATCATATGTGAATTGAAGTGAAGGTGACAACGTGGGATCTTTTCAACAACCATAAGTTGTTGGGATAGGATTGAGTCATGTTGTAGTTAATATTAATTTGTGCAAATTGTAAATTTTAGTTAACTCAATGAGGAGAAAGTTGAGTTTGAACACATGTTCTAATTTCTTTATAGGAAAAAGCTCTTCTATGGTAGTTGGTGTCTTAAGCTATTATGTTCAGTTCCCCATCGTACCTACCACTATCCTCAAACTAAATCGAAAAAACAAAGTAGTGTATATAAAATGATTGCAGACCCAGTGTCGTTTATATGGTTATTAAGAATTATTACAATTTAGAATTACTTTAATTGGGTCAATTACTATATATGTACCGTAACATACCATAATTTGTACTTTTATTCAGGATCTGATTCTTAGTTCTTGACTCAAACCTTTACTGTACCAAGTCAAAACATATTATTTATATGAAAGATGTTCTACAGCAAGCTAAAGAGGAATTTCATAAAATGACGGACTAAAGAGAACCACAAAAAAAGATTCAAAAGAAGCTAAACTTGGACTTGAAGACTAGATGTAATTGGGTTTATATCTACACTGTTTTACCTAACATCGGGCACATAGGACAAATTGAAAAATCACCTGTGATGTAACCCTTATCTTCTTCTTTGATGGTAAAGTTTCTGTTAGAAGTGTTCAATTCAACAGGCAATGTTAAAACTAATGTGAACTTAGCACCTTCCATTTACGTGAAGTGAGGGTGTTAATAAGCATCAATCGTGTGAATGGTAACTAAAGTAGATGTGTGAAAAGAGAAACTAGATGGATTGAGCCATGGGGTAAATAAAGGGGCCTACATGTCTCGAATATGTGGAACCATTTTTCAATCACCATCGATCAAAATGGAGATCATTAGTCGTGTGGACTAAATCTTATCACTTGGATTGCAAGATAATATGTTATTTGACCAATCCCTAATTGCCCAGTTTCATCTCGTAATCTACCTCCTAATAAGTACTCCTAAAGTCTTGACATAAAAAAACAAAGAACGTATAGTAAACTAATTAACTTTTGGACCAACTAATTAACTTTTGGACCTCCCTACGTTAAATTAATAAAAATCGAATACTATGTTTGATCTGTTGGGATTAATTAATGGTTTTCTTAAGCTTTTGTTCTCTAAATACTTTCATGTTCACACTAATTAATCAATATTCTTTGTTGTTTATGACTAGTAAAAAAAAAGGCAACTGTCCATTTCGAACAATCAAATTCTATGAAATGTCCATGAACGTAACGATAAGGATATTAGTGGGATTCTTCCAGTTTTCCTTATCATGAACAGAGACATATGCTAATTATTGAATGAGTATCTTACAATCAAAGACAAGGCATAACAGTAACGTATACATTATAGTGCACCACGAGAACGGAAGATATTGGTCTTATTGTTTTGACAAAGACACTTGGAATCTGTCAACTAATTACAAATCCTTCTCTTTTCCAACAAATTAAAAATAAAAATTTCAATAACCCTAGAAACACGAAATCAAGTTCAAAGTTAATTTGCGATTAATTTATAGTTATATTTAAATAATTCTTGTAAAGACCGAATTAAATGTGAAATTGTTGAAGTGATAACAAAGTTAAGCGAAGCAGGTACTTGCTTTAAAAAGTAAATCAAGAAAACATAAGTTGAACCCCTAAACAAGGTTCCTATTGGAAACAACGGTAGAAGTAGACCAACATAGCCACTAATGTTGAATAATTCTGCAGCCCGTTCAAGTTTGCAGGAAAAAAGGAGATGCATATTACAACGATAGTGCCTTGGTAGTACTAACAAAACGTTGACTGCTCGTCATACACATTGTAGATTGAACATAACAGGGAGCCCCCCACCATACGGCAGAGGCGAAAACGAAGTGTGAGTGCAGAAAGCTAAAAGCAACGTGTGAAAGAAATTGTACGTCTTTACAAAAGTAAATATACCTGTCTTCTTACTTCTGACCACAATTCTGCAGCTTTTCCCTTTGGCTTATCTTATTCAATAACGTAATCTTAATTTTGGTTCTAACGAGATCAATGGAAAGTTCACAATTCTCAAGTGGTAAAACATTTGGATCCCTTTTAAATTTGAATTCCTAAAACTATTACATAATTCAATTCTATCACTTTTTTTAATTATTCATTTATTAAATAGTTTATTCATAACTATACTTTATAATTATTGTGTAGACTTAAATTTTTATTTTTGCAATATTTGAAAATCCTTCAGAATTCTTTTCGTACCAATTTTTGTTCACGTAAGTGAATTTATTTAGAAAGTTTCTTCAAACTAGCTTTAGGTTCAAGCTTAGACTAGTAGGGTCTTTTGTGTTATTAGATTAGTTAGAATCAATCAAACACTTTACCTTATAACCATAAATGGCAATCTAGCTTTAGAGTAACATTGTAAATTTTGTACTCAAAAGAGATAACATTGAGAATTATTCTAATTTATGGGTCTAAAAGTAATATGCTACTTTTTTGGGGGGTGGTACGTTATAAGTACAAAGATACATACATACCTGACCGCGCGTGCCGTCCGGAGACAGACACAGAACGTGTTGCCCGACTTTCTCTGATTCAGACGGGGCAGCGGAAAACGACAAGACAGGAGCTGATTATCCTCCACCCTTCTGGCAGTTTGGGCAGCCCAATCTAGTCGCCGTCAATTCTCAGTAAGACCTGTCCAACGTTGGGCAGTCACTATCAACAGCTTTCCTTTTTCCTAACACGATTGATTGATTTCCCGCCTAATTATCACCAGAACCTAACTGTTTTATTATTACTTTTTAGGCGTATTCGAAAATTTTTATTTTCGCATTTACAAAGTTGGAGACTAATGATAGATACAAAATTATGTATCTATCATACTTCAAATAAGACAAACTATCATAATAAGTTTATCTTTTCATTTTTTATAAGTATTTAATCAATGCGATATCATGAATCTTATAGAAGAAATGTTCGTTTAACTTTGGCTTACTAATAAAACTATATCTAAGACACGTGATCATCAATTTCAATGGATTATCTTGTTAACTACTGAATTAATATGAAATCTTGGAGTGTTTATTTTGGTGCATATTAAATTAAAATTTTGTAACAATTTATAAATTAAGTATTTTAATAAATTATTTGACAAATTAACAATTTAAAATTATATAATAAATTTAATTTAAATAATATTTATAAAATTTTAATATATTATTTATTTTAAAATTAAAATAAATTACAATTTTAAATTCACCCTTTAAATCACCATAAATTGGTAGCCAGTATTTACCACCCACGAGAATGATATGACATGGGAACCATATATAGTACATTGCATGACATTGATACACTCCCACATTCTACATGGACCCCTCTCCGTGTTTCCCCTTACGCGGCAAATACTGCTTTCTAGGACTTCTCAACTCTCATACTTTTTTCTTTAATCTTCTTTTTCTGTGGTTAGTGGAGAGTGCAATAGGTACCTTCCTTTATCCAATAATGCATTTGGTACGGTTATCTTACTTTGACCACTGCCACTGCCACATCCTTTGGCTCTATCTCATCCTATGCACCAAATGAAAGAACCAAAGCATGGATTTTGATTTTGGTTCCATCCAAAGACTAATTTAGCCTGTCGTCATGCTAGTACGAGGAACTAAGATTTAATGGCTTGTAGGTATTGGTCTCGTTCTTGTCTTAAGTAGCAACTAGAACCCTTAAACAAACCTACACATGCAAGATAGTTTTTGCACTGGACTTCAAATGATTTAGATCCATTCTACAGCTTAGCTCTCACCGATCTGGTAAAGGTTAAAAACTTGAAATAAGATAACTCAGTCTCTAAATAATTCTAAGTCGATTTGCACTTTCGTATTTAGAAAAATATTTTTATTAATTAGGGATAAGATTGCATATTATTAAAACTTTTTAAATTCTATACTTTAACAAGATTTTTATTGGTATTGTTGTTATTGAATTATTCCGTCACGGCTGGACTAATCCATTTTCCTAGTAGTAGTTAGCTAATATTTTATTAGGTAAAATTTTAAGGAGTTTGATTTAATAATTAGATAAATTTGCTATTTAAATCATTATTTTTATTTGAATCTTACTAGTAGGGAAAACGAAGTTAATTTTCTTGGACGTTTAAAATTTTTGTTAAACATGGCATAATGAAAATATGTGTAGTTCCGAATGAATTAGTTTATGCACTTAACTGTACATTGACACAGAGTATACCCTCTCGTGGTGATCTGCCTTGGATTTTATAATTATAGGTAAGACGGTGAATCGATATATGCAAATTTTTAAAAAGTACAAATTCAATAGAAAGACAATAAATTGAAAAAGTGCAAAATGGACATGTTTCCCAATGCCCACAACCTAGTTAGCTACTATAGAGCTAAGGGCCATCCCTAAGCCAAATGCAACCGAATAGGTCACCAACACCAGAGGTTGGAATTCCAATGAAGAGATTCAACCTGACAAAAGCTACCATGGACAAGATCCATCCTGCAGGGCCAGCGCAGATCATGTCTCTGTACGAAGCTAAGCATGTGGGTTGTTTATTATTGGAGAGCTTGGAATGTTAAACCTAAGCAACAGAGTTGAGTGATTGATTAACTTCTATTGGCATGCACAGAGAATTTTCCTGACATGTCAATGACAGCGCTCGGCCATGCTCGAACGCCTATGGTGATTGAATCCAAAGAAAGTCTCTTATATCAAGTCTAGATTTTGTTCTGTATAGGAGTTTGCAAATTTTATGCAGGCCTTAGCAATATAATAATCATGTGCTAGTGTTTCTTCAATAAATTAAAGGTCGTGGGTTCATTTCAATGTGATCAAAGCATACCAGTGACACAGTAATCTTCATTGAAGATCCCAACAATCATAGGAAATTGCAATACAAAATCTTTTCGTGCTATTCCCTAATCATGTTGAAAAGATTTACGTGGTTCTTAACATTGACACTGCAATAATATTCAGATAATGTTAATGAGAAATCACGTCTAATGGTGTTATGCTTTTACAAACTCCTTTCTTATGGATCCCACCTTAAAATTATTGGAAAAGAAGATCGCATCCCATCACACACTAATTGAATGGCATGGCACTTACAATAAAATAAATTAAACATAAAGTTAGGCTTGCATGATGATTTAGCTTTTTCTTACACCAAGCCTCCACCCAATGCTCGCATAGACTTGACCGGCTTCTAAGTTCAAGAATATACCAACTTTCAGTCCCAAAGATTCCTCGATCTGTAACACTGCAACCATTATCACGAGAGGATAGCGCAGAGTTACATCGAAAATCGATAAGATGTGTTAAGGTACGTCCAACAGTTTTTGATCAGATTAAAAAGACTCATTGCCTCATTCTTACATTCGAGACTTTCACATGTGTAGAGTGCCCTATTGATATGGACTCAATTTGTGGTAGGTTTAATGAATTGATCTAAACTCAACACATTTGTAAAAATGAATATTGATAAATTAGAATGGAAGGGTATTAAGCAATGTTTTAAAAACATGATTGGATATTAAACCAGTCAAAGAAATGGTTTAAATTTAAAGGTTCAATTAATATTAAATCGCTATGAAATTAGTACATAATAAACAAGAAGTAAAAATTATAAAAATAAAATATTTTATTGAAATAAAAAATAATACACCAATGTTTATTATTGTTTAATAAACTAATAATAAATCAAATATAATAATTCAAACTAAATATAAAACTTAAAATAACAATAAAAATCAAAGTTATATTTTTAAAGGAGGTTGTGTCTCACCATTGTCAAAAGGTCTAAATTATTTAACGTTATGTAAAGACTTGTAAACTACAATTTCATCCAAAGTATTTACATAAATTTTTTTTACTTTATTCAAATAAATTACAAATTAGTAATGTGTGAAATTATTCTCAATTGTAAATTTGTAATACGTTATACTTTTTGGTTAAATATAATCAAAATAAGGCATGAATTAACCATTAGTAGATGTTCTTAATTCAATTGTTGTGATATATGCATTTTCTTCATAAATAGCCTTTTAAGTTTATTGTAATTAAGATCAGGCGATGGTTCTTCTTCTTCAATACAAAAATCAATATGATCAATACAATCAATATCAACTAGATCATACATTCTTTTCTTATTAAACGCCCTGAATACATAACAGAGAAACTATAAAGTCAAAAATTAAAATTAAAATAATGATAAATAAAACAAATTAATAAAATACATGTTATTCATTATCAGATTATAATGTAATCAAGGTCATTGAGTCTTTGATGTTCCAAATGATTTCATTTCTTTGTATGAATATGTTAAAAAATGCTCCAATTATGTTCACAACCTGATGTAAAAGTTGTTTAATTGAGTAATCTAATAGCGAGTTTTTTCAATGTTGGTGCACTTTTACCGAGTAATCCTCATCACTCATCTATATTTTAAACTAAAAATTATGAGAAATAAAATATATATTATTAATAATTAAAGGATGAACTAACAGTATAAAAACTTACCAAGTTGATTTTTTTTAATTATAAGTTCTCTCTTTGCAAATGAACTAGTGAAACTCTCTAAACCTTCATGGTACAATTTAATTTCATTGGTCGCCCGTGATTACTCTTTAATGAGAAAATATCTTTACATTCAATCACATCAAAGAGACTGCCCATAATATCATTCGTGCATGTGTCGCTACTATATAAGCAATAAGGATTAAGAAAATAAGCTACTAATTAGATCCTTTGACTAAGATGCTTATCCCATCATCAGTTAAGAATATCTATAAAAGACTTGTACAATTTATCCTTTTCTTTAAAAAGACTCATATTTGTTTTGCAAGCTCTATATATACAACCATATATATACTCCAAAGATGGCTTCTTATCTAAGTTAACAATCCTTAACAACCTTATAAGGAGAGCCATAATCTTCACAATGATCAAGCAAACATCCCAAATTTTATTATCTAGAATAATAGTATAAACTTCTTTTCTTTTTGCACTTTTTAGTAACTTATGACTTGATAAATGTTTACTTGTCACAAAATTTTGAAGTAGTTGTTTGCGTTCATAAACATTTTCAAAGTAATAAATTTAGTTGCAAATTTAGTAGTATCAGGATACACGATCTCAACTAATCTTCTTGCTTTCTTAACCAAGACAAAAATGTAATAGGATTATGTACAAAAATTGTGATCTTAGATGCACGTGAGCGTAACTAGAAATATAGTCCATACCATCAATATCTTTTAAAATAATATTTATATAATGAGTAATGCATATAAATATGCCCACAATTTGATTGTAAGAAATACCCAATTGATACATAATTAGTTGCATTATATGTAACAAAATGCACAATATTCTTTGTTCTAACCTACTCAACAATTTTATAAAAATAATTTAGATAAAGCATTCGCACTTTTTACTATCTCAGAAGCATCAACTGACTTGATAAAAGTTGTTCCAATGTAGTGCCTCATGTTGGTTCCTAGCTAGGATTATATGTATCTGAAACCAACTGACATTCTTTTTTAAAATCTTGAAGCAAAGGCACATGAATCTTATAATAAGAAGGAACCTTAAATCCCGAACATGTCATTATTGTAGCATCTATTACTTCTTAAAAATATGGTGAATTTAAAGCATTTAAAGAAATATATGAATGATAGAACAATCTAGCTCATGCTTGTTTACATCACAAAATAATATCCTTATCAACCAAAATACTATTTAAACTAGGTTGAGAACCAAAATAGTTCTTGGAGGAAAATAAGAATCTATGTCAATAGTAGCTTTCTTTTTTCCTTTATCTAATACTTGCAATATTTCATCATTTTCAAAAGATATATCATGAGCCACTTTATTTTCATTTTTCATTTTTACTTGTTTTGCTGTAAATAATTTCTAATCATCCCATGTACATCAAATGATACTTTTTTTTACAAGAAGCAATATTACCCTTAACAACAACAAGATGTTCTTTCATTCTATAAATTCCTCCCCTTTTAATTATTTAACCACAAAACATACAATTATATTAGATATTCCTATTAAATGCTTAAGAAGAAGAAAAATAATTCCATATTGGATCAGACTTACCATGAGTAGATGATGCTAAGTTTATCGAATCTTTTTCTGATGATTCCATATTCTCCATTATAATTTTAACCTGAAAATATGAGGAAAATATTTTTATTAGTTTTGTACAAAAATAAGTCACAATAATAACTAGAAATGAACCATAAAATAATGAACCAAAGAATAAAGATGAAACGAAAAGATAAAAGTTTAAAAGTGAAAATACCCTTTAACTTTATCTTCTCAATTCTTGCAACTTCTATATCTATTTGACAATATGAGATTTAGATTTCAATCACCCTAACGAAAAATAGAAATAATAATAAAAAGAAGAGTTAACTTGCGATCTTGACATAAGGAATCAAAGTATATATAGAGGAAACATAAAAAGGTTGAAAAAGAATTGAAAACATCAAAGAAAATTAATTCGAATATGAAATAGAAATTGAAATCTTTTCCAAAATTGAATAAATCTAAAAAGTCTCTAAAAAATTTAAGTATGTTTGAAGAAGGACATTGAAAATTCAGTATCCTTCTCTTAACCTACTTCTTTAAAGTTTAAACATTACTCTTTAACACACTCTTAAATTATCCTAAATAAAAGTATTTATCTATACTAAATTACTAATTAATAACTTTTTCAATGTTCTTCTTTAAACATACCTTTTTAAAGTTCAAACATCGCTTTTTAACATACTCTTATCCTAAACAAAATTATATATCTATACTAAATTACTAATTAATAACTTCTTCAGTTTCCTTCTTTAAATATACTTCTTTAAAGCTTAAACATTGCTATTTAACACACTCTTAAATTATCCTAAAAAAATTACCTATTTGTAATAAATTAATAATTATTTACTTTTTTTAATGTCCTTCCTTTAATATACTTTTTTAAAGTTTAGACCACTCTTTAACATACTCTTAAATTATCTATAATACAAATACTTATCTATACTCAATTACTAATTAATAACTTTTTTAGTTTCATTCTTTAAATATTTCTTTAAAATTTAAACATCACTCTTTAACACATTCTTAAATTATCTTAAACAAAATTACTTATTTAATATTTATACTAAATTACTAATTAATAAATTTTTTAGTGTCCTTCTTTAAATATATTTCTTTAAAGTTTAAATAAACTTTTGTTTTGTTTTGATCAATAAACACTAATATTCTTAATGTCTTAAAATAATTGAAAATTATATCTTCTTATTTTTTAAGTTTTCACCACAAGAAAAATGTCATTTAGTGACGGAAAACGTTTAGATTTCGTCGGTAATAAAAATTAGAGACGGAATATTCCGACGGACACAGGCATCGAAACAATGACCGTCGGTTTTTTTTTCTTTCCATTAGTAAAATTACCGACGGAAATCCAACTTCTGTAGGTAACTTTACCGACATTTACTCTTTGTTCCGTCGGTAAATATCTTACATTTTATCGATGGTTTTGGTGTTCCGTCAGTAAATATAATGGATTTTACTGAAGTAATTGTATTTTTCGTCAGTAAATAATTTTAAATTTTTTTTAAAAAACCCGACATTAAATGAATGAAGAGAATCTAATATTACCCATTGTAATAGTAGTAGATGTAATAACAAATGTATGCAATTATTTCTCTATTCTTTTCTCCCTACGGTTAAGCGTATCAAAATCAATATACAGCCAAACATATATAAATGTATATATAAATATAGGCGGTTTGCTATACTTCTGCATACCAACATGGCTTTGCCTGTTCAAATGCTCTGGAATAAAGATTCTTACAGGCTGTGACTTGTGTAGAAGGCTTCACAACAACTTCTTTGTTCCACTACCAGCAATTTTGATGGGAGCTAGAAACAATGTTCTGAACTGTTTAGCTTCTTTAAGCATCCACGGAAAGAAGAATTTTATGCTAATCTTCTAGCACTATTGAGGATCAACAGATGTAGAATTTTGTTTGTAAAACTAGAGTAGGTTTAAATACTCACCTGAGCTTGATAAGGACAAAGTTGCCTTTATGTTATTTGGTTCACAATACTTGAAGAAATAAAAACAGAAATAACCCCATACAATTATACAAGAACGGCATATAATAAGTGGGATCACAAAACAAACAAGCTTTTCAGAACAGCCAATCTTAAGCCGAAAGGAATTGATGATTTGATGATACCATAAGCAAGTGTGCAATAACCATATCTAATATGATATTTGAGAGAGATACATGCTAGTGATGTTGTCATTTGATATTTCAACATTAAAAAATCTGCAATACTACTCCATATGTTATTGCTTTTTTTTTACATAGTACTAATAGTAACACCATTCTCATTTCTTATATTGGTATTTAGTATGCCCTTCCTAAAATCCTATTTCTTACTTTTTCCTATAAATCAAATTTAACTCGATTCTTACTAACCCCAGTAGTATTGTGCTTTTATATACTATATTTATTTTGGTATATTTTCAAATAAAAATATTCTAATACCCTAGATGTTGGACCCGAACCTTTCATGGAAGTTAGGACCATTAAATGAGAAATTATTGGTGATTATTCATATGTAGAAAAGAGGAAAATCCTTGAATTTGAAAAGAAATAGAAGAGATAGTTAGTTACAAGATGGATTATATGTGAAATAGTAGAAGTTAAAAGCT
>JAOSBL010000212.1:5968605-5978634 GCA_027568915.1 Erythroxylum roraimae
ATGGAAGTGCATTTCTAATTCTCATTAATCACTCATATTTACCATTCTAACCCTCTCACAGGTAATGGGATGTTACATTATGTCCTACTTGTCCTCTCTCTGTGGTTTTATGGCATCTACCAGCTACTCAGAATGAATTCCCTAGATGTGAGTTCCTTTATATAATAGTGATCAATCAAAGTTATTAAGCAACTTTTCATCCTAGAGGAGCCTAATTCTAGGAGGTGAAACATACCGATGGATGTTTTGAGAGATGTTAATAGGAATTTATGATTTTATTATAGGAATTCATGATACAAAAAGTTTTTTAAAAAAGATCAAACACAATTTGTGTATTATTTCGGAAAGGGCAATGAATCCATTCTTCATTCCTATTTTACGAAGATTGGCACGTTCCAATTTAAGTTTCGTGCCTTTAGAAGTTAGAAATATATCATTAACTTAGAGAAAAAACTTGTATTTTTCACAAAGCAGTATCCATTTCGTGATTGTTTCAACTTTTCCTCCTAAGAGATGACATTATGATCTAAATGATAGCCATGATGATATAGTGGAATTGGTGTTTCACGGACTTTATTTTGTGATTCAAAGGTTGTGTTTTAGGTAGTTAATATTGCTTACTTCTCTAACGTAAGTGGCACTATAGAAGGTGATGTAAAATAACTCATCCTAATTTGTCCATTATGGTCTAAACTTCACGTGTAGTATCTTACTCATCTTAAAGAATATTTTGATAAGGAAACAAAAATCACCATAATCCCAAAATGATAAAACTATGTAAATAAAATCAAGAATGAGATATATCTGAGTGAGACACCCCTTTTCAACTCAAAATTAATTATTGTTCTTTAGAGATGATCGAGTGAGCTTTCTTGTTTCTTACTCGGAAAGTCAAACATTGATACACTTATAGAATGGATCTTAACTTGAAAAACTTCAGAAAATTCCTTGACTAAAGATTGGCAAGATAACTTAATCAATTGCAAATCAATAAAATGACCGCCACAAGCATTCCATCTACGTCAGACAATTGGGCTTCTCCTAACAAATGCTTGATGTTTCTAACTCTTCGGTTCCTAATTCCACACAGTGATTTGATTAACTCAAGTAGCAACTAGCTTTTAACAAATGACTTTTACATGTTTTGTAGAACATGTACGACAATAGAGTGATATAGAAGTATGTTCATCAGATCATACACCACATCACATAGATAAGGATTTTGAATGGCTATCAATATTAGATAGAGATAACTCGTTCAAAAGTTTCTGAGCCAAGTTACACAGAGGATAATCAATATGCAAGGTGATCAATCATAAATGAAAAGTACAAAGAAGCATACCAACCAAAACTCCAATTAGACCCTCAATTCGAGAAGCTTTGATGGAGAAAGGCGAGGAAAGAATGTAAATGAGAACCTCCTCAAGTGCTCTAACGGACCAATGTAGATCCATCTTGAGATTTCGAAGATTGACAATTAGATACATAACGAGCTATAGACCAACAAGCATGCATCACAAGTTATGGGTAAACTAACTTAAATATATTTAAAAATTGAAGTCAATTATCCTCCCATCTTAAATTGTACAATTCAGAAAAAACAAATTAAACCATAATCAGGTAAATACAAATGCCGTCAAAATTTTGGTTTTTACTACTTCACCTAAGATTCTTAAAATAAAGAAACTTTGAAAAGATAGGATCTTTTCCAAGTTTGGCTCAATTTTATGCTGCACGTAATTGATGGTTGAAACACCTGAAGGTTGTAGTTCTGCAATAAATGTATTATGCCCTAGTTACTTGGAACTAAACCTGATGGTTGCTTAATAGAAAGCAACTATGTTAGCAACTGTTAATTTTCCAGAATTATAATGCAAACAGAAAAATCAAGTATGCAATAAGTAAATCAACAATCAAAATTTGGTAATGCAGTTTGGCACACCCGACCTACATCTGCATAGCCCTCACCCAGCTTATTCAACTTTCACGAAAGTATAATAGTTTTATACAAGGCTTTAATGAGCCAACATCACTCAACCTCTGACACTATCCACTCGTACTCACACCCAGTGAAAGTATTTTACTCCTAATAGCACGACTACCTTGTGATGACCTTAAAAGATGATTTCTGCAACAACTAACGTTAATAAAGATGAAAATAATAACCCAATGATTAAATCAATAAAGACATTAAAAAAGGAACACTTTTAGTCAAAAGACACTCCCCTATATATGCAACCTAATAAACCCTAAATCATAGGAAGTTGTCTAATAAGAATTCTATTGTGAACCTTTGAAATAATCTCTGAAGCATATCACATATAGCACCATAAAAATCTTCGAACAAATATATGTTACATCACCGAAATATCATAAAAAATATAACTGCAAAATTGATTAGGTTTTTGCACGTTTTTCTCTCACAAAACGATAAAGCGATCGTCCAAAAGAATAACATTATGTAAAGAGACGCAACTACTAAAGGGATAACACAAATCACCGATGAATTAGCTGCATATCTATCTCAAATTGTTCATGTGCATAAATAATAAATCCTATCTCCTTTAGGATTCTATTTCAAGTAGGATTCGATTAAATCCTATCTTATCCAAGATAATGAAATCGTATCCCAAGTTAACTTCTTATGACATATGATCTATCCAACCACAAATAATGCCCAAAATAATTAATTAAATATTTTAGCAAAATATATTAACAATCTCCCCCTTTTTGACATTATTTTCACATATAGGAACTCCCCTAAATACGATAATTGGACACTCCCTCTAAATTAAAATAGTCATAATAATAAGTTCCGAAGTGCATCAGAGTTAATAACAATGTTAGGCTCACAAGCGATAGTCGTTAACAATGTAGGAAAAAAATAGAAAATATCAACTCGATTAATAAACAATCCATAATCTTCCCCTTGGGGAAAAACATGCCAAAAGCAAGCCTAAGAGCCATATGAAGTCGAGCGAAGAACTGCTACTTAAGTTGGTGAAGAGCATCGAAACCTGCTTGAAATATTCCCTCAATCCAATCAATTTCAGCAACAAAAGTGACATTGCTATTAATAATGGATGCATCAGACAATTCAGATGGCCTAGTAGCAAAGTAGGGCAAGTAGATTAGCCGAGCTTGCTTGTTGACATTTAATATTTGAGATGAAATATTTACTAGAGATATAGACTTAAGTACAATAGTATCAGTATGAGGAACAATATATGCATGGAATTGTGTAATTAGGCACAAAAAACATAATAATGACTGATGTTCGGTAACCGCTGCAATCATAGCCTTAATAATAAGTCACCCTAAATTAAAATTAACCCTTATGCCGATTACATAAACAAGTTTTGCCTAAGGCTGGATAGATTATCAAGGTGTGGGTACTCGGTAGCTAGTTAGCTAATAAAAGCTTATGAATCACAAAATATTTTTGGGACAAATTAGATGCATGAAGTGCAGTAGTAGATAGTCAAGTAGACAATTTTCCACCTGTCAAAATAGTAGCCATCATATCATTTGTCACAACAAAATCATCCTCATATAATTGATCACCAATCAAATTATCAAAACCAAGAAATTCATTGAACATATTCAGATCAATAACTAATGTCCCCCTTATATAAACCAAATGAAACGATATAATAGACTCATCCAACACACACTTATGCAAATTGCAATAAAATTCTTTAACATGTTAACATCATAATGTTTAGGAAGTAATGCAGCAGTTAGTAAATTTCTCTTAGTTAACAATGCATTTAAATTAAAATTTTGATATTCAGCCAAATTTATAGAATGGTTAAGAATAAACCCGATATTGGTAATGGAGTCCCATTTCTGTTGTGTTGCCGAAGAGTAAAATTTATTAGATAGGGTATGGTCAACTAAAATTCAAGTAGGTATCTGTCAAAGAGGTGATCGAACTAATTTTTTAGCAATGTGATTCACTAGACGTTAGGGAGGAGGGGGCTAGCTTTCAGTTTTGAGGCAACCGAAGGTGTTGGAGCAGGAGGCTCGGCAAGAGTATCTTACGAAGCAGAGAAGGATTTTTTACACAATTCCTTAATCATGTGAGACAGAACCTGACAATCATCACCATCAACAATCGGCTATTCCCGAGTGGAAGAAGGATCAGGAAAGTGAACGGGTGCTACCAAGGAGGAATAAACTACAGTGGTTGATGTCCCATGATGTGGATTCTGTTGAAGATGATTGGAATGCTAAGGAGGGCCAACGGTGGACAATGGAAATGTCATGGATGACTGCTCTAAGAGATGGGAAGATGTTTGTCATTTGTATTTGCCTATGAAAGCTTTAAATAGAGAGATAGCTGATGGAGATAACGGTGAGGTGTGATGGTGAGAGAGAGAACTGAGAGAGCTAAGAAGAATATGTGGTGGTGAGAGAAACAACGTGGAAAAAAATGGAGGCAAAAATTTTAAAACTGAAGAGAGGGGGAAGATAGTGTGTGGCAATAAGTGAAAAATAGTAACAAGAAAATTACAAATTTTAACCCCTTTTTGATTTTTTAAACTACATAAAATACATCAAAATTCTAAGACACACAAACCTAAAGCCCCTCGAAGAGATTTGAACCGGATCGAATCAAGAGGTTTCGTAAGAATGTCGATCATTTTCTTTTCAGTTGTTTCATAGGAAAGAATTACAATTTTAGTCTCCACAAGCTCTCAAATAAAATGATACTTCAAGTCAATATGTTTCGTTTTTTAATGTTGAACCGAGATTTTGGAAATATTTGTGGTGCTCTTGTTATCACATATAACCTTCAATACATCTTAAACAACTCCATAATCTTCCAACATTTGCTTTATCCGTAAAAGTTCAGAGCAACAACTACCGGCTACAATATATTTCGCTTCAGTTGTTGACAATTAGATAGAATTTTGTTTTTTGCTATTCCATGAGATTAGATTATTGACAAGAAAAAAACTGCCCTTTAATGTACTTTTTCTGTCTTCTAAATTTTTGGTGTAATCCGCATCACTATAACTGATTAGATAAGAAGTAGAATCATATGAGTACAATAATCCAAACTCTGAAGTACCACTTACGTACCTGATAATCCTCTTTATCGCTGTTAAGTGAGACTCTTTAGGATTGGATTGATAACGAGCGCATACTCCCACTCTATAACAAATATTAGGTTGACTTGTGGTTAGATAAAGCAAACTCCCAATAATGCTTCTATATAAACTCACATCACCACTTTTGCAATGATGATCTTTATTTAACTTTATTGATAGACTAGTTGGTGTTCTAACATGTCGTGCATTCTTAACGCTGAATTTCTTTACCAAATTCTTTGCATATTTGTTTTGTGACACAAAGATGCAGTCTTTCACTTGTTTGATTTGTAATCCCAAAAAGAATTTCAATTCTCTCACCATACTCATATCAAACTCGTGTCAAAGTCGTCCACCATCTTTGGATTAATAGAGCCAAACATAATATCATCAACATATATTTGTGCAATCATCAAATCAAATATGAATTTTTTAAGAAATAAAGTCTTGTCTACACTACCTCATTCTTATGCTTGATTGACTAGGCATCGGTTGAATCTCTCATACCAAGCCCTTGAAAAGCCTTTTTAAGCTTGAATATGTGATTAACATGCACTGAATTGATGAATCCCTTTGGTTTTTCAACATATACTTCTTCTTGTAGAAATCCATACAAGAACATGCTCTTCACATCCATCTGATAATGTTTAATTCTTTTCACATATGTTATAACTAAAAGAAGTCTAATTGATTCAAGCCTTGCTACTGAGGCAAATGTTTCTTCAAAATCAATGCATTCAATTTGAGAATATCCTTGAGCAACTAAGCTGGCCTTGTTTCTTGTCATATTACCTTTTTCATCAGTTTTATTGTGGAACACCCATTTTACTCCAATCACATTCACATCCGATGGCCTTGGCACCAATTCCTACAAAAAGTTAACTCTTATTGCATCATTGCTATCCAAAATTCATCTTGCGAAGCTTCTTTCATATTCTATGGTTCAAAAGAAGAGGTATAACATATAAGTCCAGCAAGTTCCTCATAATCTATCCTTTTTCTTTCTCTTATTTTCCTTCCATCTCTAACTTCACAAATTACATTCTTAATAGGATGAATTCTTCTGGTTCATGATGGAGGAACTTATTTGAAATCATCTTCCCTTGAGTTTTCGTTATTCACAAAGATTGTTTTTGCATCAGATTTCTAGTTGGTTCTTCCTTTGAAGCAAATAACTGGTCCACTATTTCACCAGTTTCTTTTCCAATAGCAACTAACTATAAATCTAGATAGTTTCTGGTTTTTGCTTCATTACGTCTTTGTTCTGGTTTGTGAGGCTGATTTTGAAGATTTTCTTCTACCACTTTATCAATTATTTAGTGCACATTATCTACAACAACATTCAAGGGTTCCATTGCCATTTTAGTTCTTTGGTTGAACACACGATATGCCTTACTGTGAATTGAATATCAAAGAAGATGCCTTCATCACTCTTACTTTCAAACTTCCCAAACTGTTCTTGATCTTTGAGACTGTAACACTTGCTGCCGAATACATGAAAGTAGCCAATATCCTATTTCTTTCCCTTCTAAAGTTCATAAGATGTCTTGTTCAACATGTTTCTAAGTTGAACTTTATTACATATATAACATGTCGTATTTACTGCTTCAGCCCAAAACCTCGTTGATATTTTTCTTCCATTCAACATAGATCTGGCCATTTCTTGAAGAGTTTGATTCTTCCTTTCTGTAAATTCATTTTTTTATGGATTTTTAGGTGCTAAAAACTCTTATATGATACCATGTTTATTATAAAAGTTGTTAAAACTTGCATTCTTAAAGTCCCCTTTATGGTCAGATCTTATTCTCAAAACTGCCATATTTTTCTTATTTGTAATCCTTATACATAAGCTTCTAAATGCTTGAAATGCATATGATTTTTCTTTCAAGAAAGCTACCCAAGTATATCTAGAGTAATCATCAATACATGTCAAGAAATACCCCATTCCACCAATGCTGGCATTTAGTGTTGTACCTATAAAATCCATATGAATTAATTCCAATACACGAGAAGATGTAACATGTCTACCTTTTTGTGTGACGCTCTCGTTTATTTTCCCATTTGACATGCACTTCAAATAGTCTTGTAATCATCATTTATCATAGGCAAGCCTCTTACCACTTTAAACTTTCTCAACTTGTTGATAAGATCATAGTTGGCGTGAAAAAGTTTTTAATGCCATAAATTCATATTATCATCATATGCAGTTGAATTACAAGAGGTAATGACTTGCAACATGTAACAATTATTTGCCGATCTTTTACTACTCACTAAACATTCTCCTTGTTCAATTAGCACCCTACATTCATCATTGGTAAATTTAACTAATAATCCATCATCACAAAGTTAACTAATAGTCACTAAGTTTGCTTTTAATCCGTCATCACCAAGTTAACCAATACTCACTAAGTTTACTTTTAATCCATCCATATATAGCACATTTTTTAAGTGAGGCAGTCCATCCATAAAAAAGGTTCTGCTCCCAATTACTGTAGCATTCATTCCTTCACCAAAAGTAACGTGATCATCTATACAACTTTGATAATCCATCAAGTAGCTTCTTTTACCTATCATATGTTATGAACACCCACTGTCAAAGTACCATCCATTGTGAGAAGCAGCACACATGGATTTAAGAGCCACAGGTGCTTGTAGTTGATTCTTTCTAACCCAAGCCTGGTTTGGTAATGTTGGATGTTGTTGAGAATTCTTCAAAGATTGTTTAAGTTTTTTTTGTTTTGATCCCTCTGAAATAAAATTTGTAACATGTAGCAATTTGGCCTTATACGACCGTTTACACAAAAAAAGTGACATGTAGGGACAAACTTTCGATTTCTCTTTGAAGTTTCTCCTTTTAAAAATCTAGCTTCATCATTTTGACCATTATTTGACTTAGAACATTCACCTTTATAATCAACACCTTGAAAGTCCCCCCCTTTGTGTTTACTAATTTCCAGTAATTATTTTAACTTTTCTGTACCATTCCAGCAATTGTTCTAACTTTTCTGTACCATCATTCAACATTTTTATCCCTTTTTTGGTATTGACCATCTTTAACTTTATTTCATCAAGTTCATCTATTGTTGAGAACAACTTCTTCTTTAGATCTTAGATGACATCCTTCATGGTTGAATTCTCCTTCCTTAGCTTCTCATTTTACTTACATGTTTTCACCCATTTTTCATTCATTAATTCATAAACCTTGCAAATGTCTTCTTTTTTTGAATTCTAAGTCATAATCATCATTGTCACAATCTGAAATAGAATTTTGGACTGATTTAACTGTATTTTCCTCTTCAGTTTCTTCTTTGGTTCCTACTAAGCAAGCAATTGGACTTTTACTGTATGAAAGAACCAATGTAGCATGATTACTCACAATTTCTTCTTCACTATCATACTCACTTTCATATTCATTTTCACTCCAAGTGCTTGTGTAAGACTTCCTTTTTCTCTTTATAAGAGTGTTAGCACATTCCGCTTGCATATATCTAAAACCTTGACATTTATGACATTGTATCTTCTTTGCCTTTCTTTCACATTTTTGAGTTTTTACTTACTGTTTGAAATTATTGTTTGATGAACTCCTACCATTTTGCCTAAACTCGAGTTTATATTTCTTCACCTTCTTTAGCCACTTACAAAATTCTCATCAGTAACACCATATCTTCATTTTCATCAGAGTCATCTCTTAAATCATTCACAAATTTAACATCCTCAACTTGCAATGCCAAACCTTTATTCTTCTCACACTTATCTCTCAATAGGTACATCTCAAATTTTGTGAGAATCTCAATTACATTATTGAAGGATAACTCATTGATATCATGGGCTTCTTTAATGACTGTAATTTTTGGTATGAATCCGGGGGTCAATGATCTCAACGTTTTCTTGACAAGATTCAAGTTTTAATACTTCTTCCCAAGTTGATGTGCTTGATTGGCAATATCATGCAGTCGCTTATGAAAGTCTTCGATATTTTCATTTTCCTCCATCTTAAGCTCCTCAAATGTAATATCCTGCCTCCTAAAATTGTTAAGAGATTAAACTATTAGATTGAGTCACAAATGAGTTATTTCATTTAAGAATTTACGAGGTGAATTTAATTCACATGCATAATATTCGTATACGCATATGAATCATGATTTAGAGAACATTACAAGATAGTATATGCACTCAATTGACATATTCCGGGGTATGGAACAAAAATGAATGTGATATGAATGTGCATTCCCAATGTTTTTGCATTTTGATTTACCAATAACATGAATTGATGGATTATAATTAGTGAATTGGGAATTTATTGTTACAATTGAGTAATTGATGAGGTGATATGTGCATCTAGTCTAAGAAAAATGTTAAAGAGCAGGACAAATTGATACATAGGAATTTAGGTTGATTAGGCCTATGAAATGGTGACATGTGGCATTGGAAATAAGTTAAAAATGGATCAGTTAAATGGATGACAAGTGGCTCGAGTATAATTGCAACAAGTATCCCTTTAAGTTTGTGACAAATGGCACTTTATACTTGTGACATGTGGAGCAACAGAATGGTGACATATGTAGCTTTACAAATGGTGATATATATATAGCCTTACAATTGGTGACATGTGTAGCCTTACAAGTAGTGACATATAGAGGCTTAAATGAGTGACATGTGGAGCCTAAAGTAATTGACACATGGACCAATAGAATAATAACATATGGACCAATAGAAGGATAACATATGTACCAATAGAATGGTGACATATGGACCAATGGAATGATGACACATGAATTAGTTTGACTTCCTTTGAATTTTCTAGAGAAAATGGATGAAAAAGGCAATAGAAGTGAGAGTAAAGGTTGGCCATAGGGTTAGAAGAGGGAGAAAAACGAAAATGAGAAGAGAAGGAGAGAAAAAGGGGAAGAGAAGAGGAGAAGGAAAGAAGTTA
>JAOSBL010000212.1:5989320-5999940 GCA_027568915.1 Erythroxylum roraimae
CTAGCGTGCGCTCATCATCTTTAAGGTATGACAGCAAATGACCCTTCAGGGTTTTCAGACAAGGTTTCAAGGACTCCACATGTTGGGCTCTGGAAACGGGGTCCAACATATATGAAATTAGTTTCATAAAAACCCAAAAACATTAAAAAAAACAAAGACACCTAAAATATAAAAGAATTTAGATTTATAAGACTTAGAACCTAGAATATTAAAAGTCCAAAAAATACAACACATAAGCTGCAGGAATTTGGAATAAGCAGGGTTATGCATGATATTTTGATGGTATTGAAAATTTGGAAAACACCACGCGAAGAGCAATTGCTAGAGCTTGCCGTCAGATAGGGGTAGCTAGTTGTGTAATATCCTAGTTCGGTTATTGTACTATGTAATGTGTTGTACATACATTTATAGAGTATGCTCTATTTATGTTATACTAGAGTATTTTAAGTGTTTAAATGTATTATTGAGGTTATAATGGAGATCACGGATAGACCAGAGATGGTTTTAGGCTAGACTGAAAATTTCTTAGAAAATTTTTGAAAACTCTAAAAAGCTACGGAATGAGTCTGAACAAGCTTTATAAACCCTGAAATATGCTTTGAGAAATTAGGTGACACTTTTGAATAAAATCTGGACGATTTTGGTGAATAGTATTTCCAAATGAATAGTGAATCTGGATGAATAGTTTTTTGGCTTGAATAGTGATTTTGGGGACCTAACCCCAAAATATTAAAAAATATCCAGAATAAGTATTAGAGTTTAATGATACTGAAAAAGATCAAAAATAAGTCTAATCGGATGGATTTCGGGAGCTCCAAAAGTTTAGGATTAAATTCCCTTTTTGTTGAAAATTTTTAAAAGCATCCAATCAATAAGTATTGACCCTAATTAGAGTATTTCACAGTCAATTTGATAATAATATGGTTACAAAATATTTTCGAAATGTATTTCGGTTAGCTAGTAAATTAAACTCAAAGAAGGGCCAAAGTGGGGGGTTTTTTGTCAAACCAAATGCATCGAAATTCCCTATGAGCATTACATGGGAAGATTCCCTTGAGGTAAGCATGCATTAATGGGTTTGGAAAGTAACCAACCAAAAGGTGACAAGTAGTATGGATTAAAGTGTAAATATGAGAATTTTGGCTAAATGTGTAAATATGATAAGTTATTAATGAAAATGATGGGCAAAAGTGCAAATAAGCATAATTGTCTTTTCTTTAAAGAAGGTTTGGAGGGCCATTGTTTGAGAATGGAAGGAAGAGAGAAAAACAAAGAAAAGAAAAGAAAAAGAAGAAGAGGGAGCTTTGGTTATGACATGGAGAAGTGATGCAAAGAATTTTGCATGCTCTTTTACCATCCAACATGATCCCATAGCCATCCAAGTGAAGAGGAAGAAGAAAATGGGTCAGTAAGCATACTAGTTTTGTTGAAAAGTTGGATTTGTTGTGCTATAGGTTAGATTTGGTTTTGATGGTGTAAATTGCACTCTTTTGATGTGATGTCAAGGTTAGATTGTATTGGAAGCAATTGGGAGAAGAAAAAATAAGAAACCTAACATGTGGAACCTTAGTCAAACTTGGTCAAAGGAGAGATATATTGCCTAAAGTGTTTTATTTTTCCATTTAATGATTTATGATTAATGAATGGCATTAGGAAGTTAATTGTAAAGCAAGTTTTAATTCTATAAAACCCTCAATGTTTCGCAACTGCACGGGTCTTAAGTGTAGTAGTTAAGGTGTCGATCCCACGAGGAATTAGTGAACTGATTGAATCCTATCTTTGTCTAAAGTCTAAAAATTGCAATTAAAATGAAAATAAAATAATAAAAAATTAAGCAATTGAATATGGATCAATTGGAAATGAAATTCTAAAATTAACACAACGAAAGCAAAATCAAGCACGCCCATTTAGTAATCAAGAAATCGCACAACACAATATTAACTGATTATGAGAAGATGGGATTTATCCTATCGTCAAGTGCTACGTTGATTACTTTTGACTTAATAGCTATCAGTCGTATAATTTCAAAGGGTGTATTATCCTCTCTTGAGACCTAATCATTAAACCTCAAATCATAATCCTTAATTGAATCTGATGTTCTGAATTTGCAATTTCTCAATTAATAAATAACCCACATTCTAATTAGTTTTTAAGCACTCTAATAAACAATAAGGTCTTCACACATAATCTCTCGCCATACAATTACCGATTTGATAGTTTGTGCGATCTATTAGGTTGCTAACTCTTATTACGCAACCTAATCATATTACAATCGGTCACTCTCTCGATTTGTTACCAAAGTATGCAAAAACGACAAACAATCACAATACCCAACACATTAACCTTAAAAAAAACAAATCATAACTGATTCAAGAAAAAATCCTAAATGAAGTTTAGAAAATCCTTAAACAAATATCCATCATCCTCATATCCATCTTATATATCAAATGAAATAAACAAAAAGACGAAATGAGAGATTAACTTGGAAAGTATGGCTGAAGGTGACTGCAACAGCTCCTCTTCTTCTTCTTCTCCTCTCCTCTTTTCTATTCTTTCTCTTCCTTAGCTCTTTCTTTAATTGGTAAAATGGAGGCTCATTTGATTAATTCATTTAGTTTCCTTTTATAGTGTTTTTGCCTATTAGGGTTAAAACTAGGTTTTATCCAGGTGAAAAAGTCCAAAATGATCATCCAAAATTGGAAACGATCATGACCCTGTGTCGTTTGGTTTTTGTCACGATCGTGACAACCCTGAGTCTTCCTCTAAGCTTTCTCTAAGATTTCTCTAATCTTCTTTACCTGATCTCAAACACTAACAAACACATCAAAACAACTTAAACGCACAAAATTAAAGCCTGATAACATGCTACAAACCACATAACATTCAAAAACACAAACATATAATCATACTAACACAATTCTAAACATAAACATGCATATATCATGCAATTAACAACTAAAAACATACTAAACTACCCACTAAAACGTAATGTAACATATAACTATCATTCGTTTAATGATGAAAGATTGGAAGAAAAACCTTGGAAATGAGTAGATGAAATTTTGGCCATGACTAGGGTTTTTAATGTATTATGATCCAAAATTCTACTTTGATGTTTAATGATGTTCATAAAATGATTTTGATGCTAATGAAGTAAAGAAATGAAAAAGAATTGATTCAGAATTGGTTTTGGTTGAAATCTAGCCAAGGGTGCATGGTTATGTAAAAAAATTTTAATGAAATTTTATCGTTTAAATGTGTGTTAAAATTTCATGAAAGTGAATTTGGATTGGTTTAAACTGTTATAAATCAAATGCAATTGAATTGGAAAAGTATGATGTAAAATATGTTAAATTTAGCTTTAAGGGCATTTTTGGAATAAAAGTATGGTTATGATCTAACGACCATGTGAATTTGATTAAGGAAGGTCATTAAATGTATTTATGGTATTGGAATTATCAAATGAAGTGTTATGTTACTATTTGGAGGGAAAAAAATTAATATATGGAGTGTATGTGGAAAGTAATGAAATTGACATGGTTTATGGTGATTTGATTGGAAAATGTATTAAAGAGTTGAATGTATTTGTATTAGGTTTTCATATTAAAAAACAAAACCAATTGAATGATTTCGAAATGCTGAAAAGGAAACTAGTAAGTTGTGAGTGTTCTTTAAATTGATTTTATGCAAACGGTTCCTATTTTAACATGAAATGAATATTTATGTTAAGTTTTATTTAAATGATATATTACAAATGAATATTGATAGCATAAGTTCATGTTTTAGCAATATAAGAATTGAAGTTTGAAAGTTGAATTTCATACGCTACAATGAAGTTATATTATTGGTTGATAAAAGGGAAATGAGTTTTTCGCCTATGGTATACTGTCAGGCTTTATACGTGTTATTATATCAGGGTATAGTGGTTAACCTAATGCGGGTAAGCGATGTAGAATCAGCTTCAAAACTACTGGTATATAGCGGTTAACCTAGTATGGGTAAGCAATATAGAACCGGTTCTGTAACTAGTAGTTAAACAGTTACGGGTAATCGATGTAAAACTTGCTCTGTAACTATCAGTGTATAGCGGTTAGCCCAGTGTGAGTAAGCGATATAGAACCAGCTCCGTAACTAGTGGTTAACTAGTTATGGGTAAACGATGCAAAACCAACTTTGTGACTTTATGCCTAAGAGTTATCATAAGGCAATAAAGTTAGTGGCAAGCTATGTCATGTTAGAAAGTTCATGACAATAATAATGCACCACTATTTAAGTTAAAAGTAATTTGAAAGGCATCGTATGGTACCAATTCTAGTGGTTAGCTCATTTTCAGTATAAAAATTTTCAGAAAACTTATTTCCACCATTATTTATTGTTTAAAGAAAAGGAAAATGGAAAATGGAAATTTATATATTATGAGTTTAATTTCGGAAAGCATTTCAAAATAGTATTTCAAAAAATTGAAATTGTATTTTACGAAATGTTATGTTATTACCATATTTGATGATGCATTCAGTTATGTCATCTTTATTTGTATTTCTTTAAAAACAAACTACCTCAGTTATGCATTCAGGTGCTACAATAATTTAGACTTCACTACAGGATTAGTTATATCATCAAGTGCTACTATGCTTGTGTTATTTTTCTATGTATATGATTTGTTTTAAATTATTTTGGAAAGGGTTCAAAAGTGTGATCTTGTGAATATTTTTGGGATTGTAAATATCTTTTATCCTCTATGATGTTTAGCTCACCCTTATTTGTACAACACGTTGGCTACTAGGGTTTGTTTCTTTGGTTTTTTTATGAAGAAAGGGAGTGTTTGGTGATGAGAACAATGTTATCCTAGGTTTGGAATAGACTTGTTCCATGATTAGAATAAGGATTGTTTGGAAACAGGTTTAGGAATGAGTATGTTTCATAATATGGATAACTTTGAGGATGTTTAGAAACTATATTAGGATTTGTCTTGTTTGGTTACAAGGTTATTGTAACCTAAACCAAGAACAAGGCTTGTTTGGGTTTAAAATTAATGTAATTTTATTCCAAACATAAATCTAAAAGAATTTAAAATTTAAAATCAATTCCAAAATTAACGTAATTATTTTTTATTTGATTAAGATTAATAATTATATTAATTCATAATTAATTTTATAATAGTAGTTTCTAAAATAAGAATTAATTAGTTTCAATTAGATTGAAATTAATTAAATTCTTAAAATTAAGAAAAATATTTTCTTAAGTAAGAAAGGTGTTCCTTAATTAAAGATATTTATTTCAATATGATTAAAATAAATTAAATTTATGATTTTATTTGTTTAGATCATTAATATTCAATTTCTTTAGAAATTATTTCTTTATTTATGAGCAATAAGTTTCTTGATTTTGTAGAAAATTATTTTTCTTGGTCAAAATTTGAAAAGTGTTTCATTTATTAATTAAGAAAATTGTGCTTTCTGTAATATTTTGAAAATTAGTTTTCTAACTTATTAAAGAAAGATTTTCTAATTAATTAAGAAATCAATCTCTAAATAATAATATAAATGAATTTCATAATTAAAGTTCGAAGTGTTTTATTTAATTTTGAAAGTAGTCTCCTTTTAATATCATAAAATAGTTTTCTAATTATGAAAAAGCAAAATCTAATGAGATTAAAAATAGTAATTTCTAACTAAATTAGAAATAGTTTTCTAATTGGATTATCATGTGTTACTTATATAATTTTGATAACGGAGTTTTTTCTAAATTATAATAAGTAAAAAGCATAATTTATTGAAAATTGTTTTCAATCAAATTTTGTTCAAGGAATCAAGATAATTCGAAATATTTCCAATTATGTTGTCTCCTTAAACATAATTTATTGAAAATCCCATCGGATTTTCAATAAATTATTTGAAAATTTTTAAACCAAATTAAATTTCTATTTGGATTAGGAATTTAATTCATTTCGGAATCAATATGTTTTATTTAATTTATTTTTCAATAAATTGGAAATATTACTTTAGATTATGAAGATCAATAACTAGAATCAAACGAAGTTTGATGTTTTATGCATATAACTGGATTATGAGTGCATAAGTTGCATACTTTATTTATATGTTTGATATATATATTGGATGTATTTTAAATTGTATGTTTTATATGTATGATATTTTATATACAATTTTGTGTTTGATGAGACAACTGAAATTAAATACCTCGTTAAAATATTAAGTACACATTGACAATTTGATTGTTATAAGAATAAACCAGAGTTTTATTAATTTTTAGATTGTTGAGAAAACTAAAAGCCACTTTAACCCAAATATATCTAGTGTTATGACAGTGGATCCTACTTAACTAAATTTGTGTGATTTGTATAAGCAAACTCATGATCACATGAATTTAGGCAAGGATATGAATAACATATAAGAAAAATTTTGGTAAGGGTTGTCATATAATAGATATAGGAGTCATATAAGATGTGACTAATAAAATTGTTATCTACCTAATTTAAGTTTAGTTGGCTTGGTGAGCAAACTCAAGATCAACTATGCTTAAATGGGATCCTAGTCCACTAGCAAGATTAGAATAATCTTTTTGAATAGTATTGAGGACTATTATTTCTAATAAGATAGTTGGAGTAACCAAATACATGATTAAAGTCCTAATCTCATTTGGTAGCTATGACGAATAATTAATTACTTTCTTTTCTTACATTTATATTATGTTCCGAGTGGAATTTACCTTGTTTAGTATATAGTTCATACCAAGTTAGCGAATCAAATTTTTTGGACATAGGTTATGTGAAGAGTTCTCAAAGTTAGATAAGAAAAATTATATGTCTATTATGCAATTTTGTTGTAATCCTTATAGAGTATTTGTGAAAAAGTTTTAGAGATGTGTTAAATCATATGGACGACAAAATGTATTGAAAATTTGAGATAATTAATGTCTCATAAACTTTAATTACAATATGTAAGATGTATATCAACGCCATGATAGCAAGATGTAGGAGGTTGTATAGACTAGAGCTAAAAGATATAGTACCTTGTTTGAATTGTTCCATTTAATTTAGCCTAATAAATGCATAAATATGGACTGTAATTAAAGGCATTAGCTATAGTATGATAACAGTTTTCATAAGAAAAAAATTGATTGCATGACTTTTCTTGCCTATACGTAATATGATAGAGATTATATATACTTCTAGTTCATGCATATGAGTATTTTATACTGAATTGAAACTCACCATTACTAAAATATTCAGTCCATGATATGAAATAGATTTTTAAGTAAAAGTAGTTGATTCAATATTATACAAATAGTTTGTATATGTTGGATCAAGGAAAACTTATGCTTAACATAAATGGCAAGAATAAAATGTTGAATAGTCAAGTCTATCCTTTTGTGCCATGTTGGTTAAATCAACATAACGAGAATCATAAAGCTACATACAACGATATATGTATCATTTTGATTATGAATTGAATGAAACTTTTTAAGTTGAAGAATAACCAAATCAACCTTTGATGAAAGGATGATGATGGTATTGCATTATTACATTTATAAATGTGATGTATTGGTTGAATAAAAATTCATAAAAAGATGATACTTATATTCCATTATATTACTAAGGACCTTATGTGATATAGTCATAAGTATTAAATGAATTATTAATTTAAAATTTTGAAAAGTTCAAATTGTTTAAATCTAAGTAAAAATTTAGCATTGAGAATATTGAAGTAGTTCGATGAGATCGTTGTAGTGAGTTTAAAATTTATAGATGTGATGTATTGGATGGAATAAAAATTCATAAAAGGATGATACTTATATTTCATTATATTAATAATGACTTTATGTGATATAGTCATAAGTATTAAATGAAATGATGCTTAAATTTTTTGAAAAAGTTCAAAATTTTTAAATCTATGTAGAAGTTATGCATTAAAAACATTGAAGTACTTCGATGAGATCGTTGTAGTAACCTTTAAATTTTGGCTTATCTATAGGGCATGAGATTCCCTATTTAATACCTTAATAAAAAAGTTCAATAAGAGTATGGACTTATATAAGGAGAAAATACAATATGAGATATTATATGTTGTAATATTATTTTTCCTATAGCTAGTACAATGACTTACCTTTTATAGTTCTAATTAAATCAATTGGTAAGATTTCATATTAAACATCAAATGTTAAGTCTTTGAAAGAGTCAAAGTTATTGATTTTAGTATGTGATGCTTGGTTTAAGCATACATTATCTATTAAGTTTAGAACCAAATTGTGGTAATAAAAGGTTTTGAGATATCTAAAAGGCTAGACATATGTAACATCCCAGATCACCTACGTATAGATATTGTCCGCTTTGGCCAATGGCCCAGCCAAGCCCTCACGGTTTTGCTTTTCCTTAGGCCTTCTCAGGAGGTCACCCATCTCAGAACTACTCTCACCCAAACACATTTAACCTCGGAGTTCTGATGGGATCTGGTCCATTAGGCCATAGAAAACGCGTCTGTAAGGGAGAGTTATCCGTACGCTTATAACGCGTACTTCGTTTCCCCTCCACCCCCATTTAGGGCCCAGCCCTTTTTGGGGTCCAGCCTAGCTGGCACAACGGTTCGGGTACCGGCTCTGATACCACTTATAACAGCCCAGATTACCCGCTTACAGATATTGTTCGCTTTAGGCCGTGGCCCAGCCAAGCCCTCACGGTTTTCCTTTTCCTTAGGCCTTCCTAGGAGGTCACCCATCTCAGCACTACTCTCACCCAAGCATATTTAACCTTAGAATTTTGATGAGATCTGGTCCATTAGGCCATGGAAAACACGTCTGTAAGGGAGAGATATCTGTACCCTTATAAGGCATACTTCGTTCCCCTCTCCAACCTATGTGGGATCTCACACTCTATTTAATTGTCACGACTCGGTACCACTTCGGGCCTATGAGAACCGCCGCATAATCGAGCAAAGGACACTAACAGTATCCTTAATCTGACTATGCAAGGCTAACTGAATATCAATTCTTTTCTTTTTTTCTTTTTTGAAAAAAATTAGGCAGCACAACGATTGTATTTTTAAAATCCCAAAACCTACAAACGATTTCAAACACACTTCTATATTCACATCCAACCACAACTCTAGGACTCTTTAGTCCACTCAAGGCAATCTCAACTCCAGACAATTTGAACAACAGTATCAAAAGTTCATACATAAAATCTTTTACAAAACACAAGGCAATCAAAAGTTAGCTTACATAATCATAAAGCGTATCTACATAAACACAGCTCATGAGCCATTAGACAAAAAAAGTACATAATAAGAAACTACCCACGTGTGGTAATACCCCCAAAATGTCAAAAGACCACATGATCTACTCAGGGATTCAAACTCATTAAATTAACCTGCATAGTTGGAAAGCAGAGGGGGATGAGTACACTAGGTACTCAGTGAGCAGGAAAAACATATATCACAGATAGAATTAGTTCATACCAAGACAGTGTAGATAACCTATGAAGTGAATATATCACGTATAGAAAACACATAGGCCCAGCCTATGACTCAATGTATACTGTTCAGGAACCATGTAGGCCTAGCCTATTAACTCACTCATCTGGTGAACATAGGTCGCAGTTCCAGTACACAAAAGCATAAAAATATCATATGTATCAATCAAATCTCGATAGGAAACAAATATCAGGATAAGCCAAAACAACCATGTGTGACAACATTAGTCGGCCAAACTAATGTGCACACCCACCAATACTTGGTGTTGGCTTGACTTTCATCCGCGATGAGTCTGGACTATAGCCGACAAGAGCATCATGACCCTAGGTGATGACCTCGTCGGTGTCCAGACCCTAGGTGTAGAATCACCCGCAAGTCCCGTAGAAAGGTCTCGATACGAAGACTTACTTTAATATACCAGCGTCAAGGGTACGGTGGTCGCTTAATCATAATCAGTTGTGCCCAGCACACAATTGGCCAATCATTTCCTCACCAATTACAAAACAAATCATATACATTTATTAAGTATAAAAATCAAGTAAGGCACTATGCCTTTATTTATCGGTCCAACAGATAAAATGAAACCTTACCATGGCTCTAAGCCAAAAGACAAAACATACACATAGCATATATGACTCATTTGTGCATAAGTAAGTTTGAAAACATTATTTCATGCCATAAAAGTCATCTTTTGCTCTCTAAGTGCAAAGTTATTCAAATCATAGTTTCAGAAAATAAAACATTATTCTTTTACACTTCGAGTGCAGGTTTGTTGAAAAAAATGTCATTTCTCAAAATACGAAATAAAAACATCAGTTGCACTCTAATAGCAAATAGTTATTCAAAACAATATTGTTTATAAAATACACAAATATACTATTGGAGATTAAATTCTACTATACATTACGTAGGTCCAAAATTCACATACAAGTCATCAAACATGTCTTAGAGTGATCTAATCCCATATGAGAAATATGGTTCCCTAACTCACCTCGAAAGAAGATATACTTTCTTTTAACTTCAACAATCCTCGATATGAGTTCCCTAATTCACGACTCCTGAGCCTTTATACATAAAAAGACATACAATGAAATTACTACTTAAACATAAATTTCATATTTATACACCATCACAT